>OZ038450.1:23444314-23603265 GCA_964036195.1 Sphaerolaimus hirsutus | reverse complement strand
TAGAGGAACGCGTAACCTTTATTTTGAAAAATTTACCTACTGAAAATCAACTCGAGTTGTCCACTGAACAAGAAGCCTCATTTCGAGCCCTGATAACAAAATTTCATGATATATTTGCATGCAGTGAATACAATGTTGGCTGCACACCTTTATTGGCACACGCCATAATAACCAATCTGAATCATCAACACTTTTCCCCCCTCGCGGCAGAATTTGTTGCGGCGCATAACCCTAGAATCGGTTGGGTGGCGGTGAACGGGACCTTGAGCGGCTACGGCGGCGAACATTACGGTGCGGCCCATTTCGGGTGTAAGGGTGTGGGTGGCGGCTTACCCTAGACGCTGTGTTTTGATAAACATGGTAAGCGGCAGGCCTGTTATTAGTGGCTTCACAGCGGCGGCGCAATAATAATGGTGACACGCGCTCTACACGCTGAGAGTTAGGTGTGCGCGGCGTTACGTTAGAAGTGGACGGCATAATAGCGGCAAGGGCTGCGGGGTCATCACAAGGTGTCCCAAATCTGTGTCTTCTTATTTCTGGTGGGTTCGGGGCTAGTGTCCAAAGTGGATCTGACGGTAGTGCGTGTTCTGCCCGGCGATAGAATGATGTCATGCTGTCCAAATTGGGTGGCAAGCGCTGCATGTGGGGGGCAGGGTTGCAAATATGCAAGTATTTACGCCCAGCTAAAGCATGTAGGGAGCATGGCCGCGACAAAATAACATGTTGAACCGTAGAGAAAATCGAAGTTTCGGTTTGGGTCACAGCATCCCGGGAATCGGCATTTCTAGGAGGGTTCAGGCGCAAGTCTGCTAGCTCACGGGTAGTTTGCGCCAAAGCTTCGGCCTGCTCCGTGTTGAGGCGTTGCGCGAGCTCCAAATCGGCGTGTAGACGGTCACATTCAATCTGATAGTTCTACCATTAAAAATTTCTGGGTAGAGGGGAAGCTTGGAAAAAAGCGGGTAGAATCAATACCAACTTTATATCCGGTGACGGTTCTGTGACGCTCTTCGGCGTTGTCACGCATTTGCTTGAACTCGTCATTTAACTTCGTGTAGCGATCGCACATCGAGGTCATGTTCTATAAATGGTAGCAACATTTCCAAAAAATAAGGGCAAATGGTGCGGACAAAATATCAGGATCTTCTCGGGATAATATAACAGTATAGTTTGGTGTATTTGATATGAAAAAGTGACCTCGATAATTTTCAACATTTCAAAATTGAATCCAAAATTCATGTAGTCGAAATAAAATAAATAGATGACAAGTTTCACCTTGTGAGACTTGACGCAGTTGTCACAAGTGCCATTAGAGCCATTTGAATGGGCTGGTGCTGTCACGCCGCTAGTTGACGGGGCGTCAGTTGTTGCCATGCAGTTCGGAGATGGTTCCAAACCATCCTGGATGTCGTTGTCTACTCGCACACTCAAGGTCGAAGAGGCAGCCGAAACGGGGGTTAACGGAGGGGTTTCATCTTTTTTGCACGTCTTTTTACCCTGTTTAACTGAGGCCACAGCCACTAGCAAAACAATTCCGACAACAGCAGTGATAAAACGCATTGTTGTTGTCATTGAATTTACTGTGTTGGAAATGGAGCCCAGAGTGTGGACAACCAATCAAACCTTGAATGTGGAATATTCATGGTGTTGCCATGACAAAGAGAATGTCGTCAGTAACTTCTACATGGAAGAAGGAACCGTGGCTTCACTTGATGGAAAGACTGTAATCAGCGACTTGCAAGATTTCAGCCAGTGCAGAGCCATGATGGGACATTGCAGAGACCACAATTATGGAATCACAGTGTGGGATACAGAGAACTTCAAGCATCAATGTGCATATGAGAGAATTGGCAGATTCAAATCAGAGATATCTGGCCAGACAATTATTGTGTCAAAAATTGCAAGCAGCATACTCCCACAGCAACAAGACAAAGAGGCCAATTGGTTCACAATGTGTTCCGGGAGACACATACTACACCGTTCAAGGAGGCGTATTCATCCAATTTGACAGAAGAGAAGATGTGCCTGTAGAATGGGCAATGCCAGGAAAGATAGTGGAGGCAAGAGAGTCGACAATCAGTGGAACATTGTATGCCAGATTGGACGACAGAAACTCCAAGTTTCAATTCCTGCAACATGTGGTCAGAGAAATGACTCAGGCACAATTTGCGATTGTATGGCATCAACTATGTCAACTTCGTAAGAACCAGCTGGACATGTTGACTCAGCTTTTCCGCATCGATCCAACATTGGGGATTCGAGCCATGCTGGGAAGACAGGATGTTCATGCAGAATGGGCTGGAGAAGCAATTATGTTTTGGGAATGCAAGGAAGTGCAGCCATACATAATTTATCAGACAGGAAAAGTGGGAGAGACATGCTACAAATACACACCAATGAGATTGGACAGAGATGGGCCCTTGTGGTTCAAGAGTCCAGGCAGCAGAGACTTGGTGGAGAAATCACCAGAAGAGGACTGCAGCCACACTACACCGCACCTGTACAGAAATGAACATGGACAATGGAAGTCCGCACATGGAATGGTGCATGTCACAGAGACGCCAATTGAAATGACATGGAAAGGACAGTGGCAGGCCTTCACGTTTGACGCGCCTCACCTGTTCACCAACATTGTCAACAGAGCGACCAATTTCATGGATGTCAGAGGCCAGATTCAGAGACTACAGAATTTGGAGCATGTGCAGAACCAGTTGATCGATTACACAGCAGATATGTCATTGGATCCCAGAGTGATCAGAAATTCAATAGAAGGCATTGGAGCTGGAATTGGACAGACAGCAGCAGGAATCGGCAAAGCATATGGTCACTATATATCTGGAGTATCAAAAGGGTACACCAACTTTATGGGAGGAATGCTGAAAGGACCCTTTCAAGTGATCATCAACACAATCGCAATGCTGCTGGGAATCACAATCCTGATAGCTGGAATCGTAGCTGCAGGATACCTGTGGTACAATTGGAGAATTGCCACAGGGAAACCAGTGATTCCACCATGTGTATACACATGCATATGGAAATGCATAGTGTGTCCGTTCAAGTGCATATGGTTATGCTTCAGAGCCGTCAGATATACTATCAAGAAATCAACTCAGAAAGAGACCAATTATCCACAGAGAAAAGTGCGCAAAACAGAGTTGAGACCAGCAATTAAGAGAAGAGCTAGATCCAACTCAACACAGTCCGTCAGATTTGCCAGGAGAGCAGAAACAGAGGACAGAATGGCAAAGTCACTATCAGCATACGTTCAGCCAGATGAAAGTTCAGCTGATGAGGGACAAGTCAGAGCCAGGAACAGAGACAGTGTTCACATGCCTGATATCCGCAAATTCACCTCACGCAAACGCGCAGGAAGCGACACGGGCAACTACCTGCTTCATCATCAGGCTAGGTCGGCGTTGGCATCACCAGCAACCGGACCTGCAACTTCACTCACGCCCACGACTTCGCGCACGACCACGTTCACCACCGAGGCGACTGTGGAAACGCCACTCATCACTTTGGCGCCCACCACCACCAGCATGTAACGTTGCTGCAACAACGGGGTGCAGCAACTCTTCCGCCCAGAGTGTGCTGACCGTGGCAAAATGAATGGATAAAGAAATACAGAGAATTGATAATTAGGCTCATATTCGTACATTTACTTATTTGCACTATTTTACTTTCATGCACAATATTTATTTACCACGCAAAATATATTTCTTGCACTATATTATTTATTCATGGAGAATATTTAATTAGGAAAATGTTTTATAAGTTATCGAAACATTTATGTGGAATATTTAGGTTAAAAGGTCAAATAAGTTATTATTAGGTATATTAACATGAAATTAGGTTCATTCAACTCGCCGTATTTTTCTGATTATTATTATATATACATTTACATGGTTTACTTGCAATTTGGGAAAGTCAAGTCTTGTAAATATTTATGTGCTACGTATTTACTTAGGCCAGCGTCCTAATAGAGAAATAGTGCCCTGTGTGCAACTAGCATTTACTGTACGTATTTATGAAGCCCTTCGCGTAGGCATAATTATTATAACCCTGCTCATAAGTTATATTATATTTACTTTGACATTATTTATAATACCCTGCTCAAGCTGAATATATTATAGACCCTGCTCAATTACAATACCCATTTACTCCAAATAAGTCCCAATTTGTTAATTATAAAATATACGTTTTCAGGAAGTGATTATTATTGTTGTGTTGAATATACCATGTTCTATTTACGTCATTAGGAACATTTGCACCACTAATTATAATTTCCAAACCCTATCATATTAGTTCCAATGTGCGTCAATGTTTTCTGACAAATTGAAGCAAATTAGTAAATCGGCCGAGTTTGCCGACTTCGCGCCTCTCAAGATTAATAGTTTTTCTATTAGCCCAATTTGTACTTGGTATTTCTTTACCATAAGTATTTGAATGTATGCACGCATAGAATAAGCCAACTGTTTTGGTTAAATGTGTCTTATTGTTATATTTGTGGTTTATTTGTGCATTTGTATTAGGAAATTACTGTAGCTGTTTTTCTATACATGATTTCCGTGTCTTAGCTACTTTGGAAGTTTTTACTAGAGTCTGCGGACCCCAAGCTACTGAACGAAAATAAGCTAGCGATAGAAACTTCAATTAGGAAGCTCGCTAGACTTTGCGCTTTTGTAACACGCTGTATCTGATCAAAATAAAGTACCTGAAACAATTCGAACCCCCTTTTCAACACGCAACTACAAAATAAACTCAACTTGGCTGTCGACAAGTGGACGTTCGGCTACAACGGGAAATCAACCACTCTAAAGGCCGTTTCTCACTACGGTCTTGGAGTTGCCGGATTCGGTGGTAGAAGACGCTGACTTCGGTGGCTTCATCACAACTTATAAAATATTTACGTTTACCTTTTTTTATGTTTTCCCAGGTATTTAAAAAATACCTTACGTTTTAGTATTTATACTTTTGATTTGGAAAAGGTATTTACGTTTACATTTACGTTTTCCAAAAATACCAGTATTTGTACAACTCTGGTATACAGTGGTAAAAAAGTAAACATGTGTTGACAAATTATTACATATATGCCTTATCACATACACCTCACAACAAAAAAATGGGTGTGTGGATGCGCGGTGAACCATAAACGCTGTCTACCATATATGCATGTGTATTAACCTTAAACTTTCGTAATGGCCACTGTATCGAGTCCATTTGTAGTGGTGTCCACGCCCATGCAACAGAGATATAGAGGGAAGAGATATAGAGGGAGGTGGGGAAAAGCGTGCCTGCACACCAATTTTTTTTGCAAACTGCGTACAAAATGGTCCTTTAAAAGTGCCATTTCTGGCACCTTTCGTGTCTGTGAATTTTGCCGGGATCGGGATTGGGCCATTTTTTGTTGATCGGGATTGGGATTTTCAAAATCTCGGGATCGGGATTGGGATTTTCAAAATCACGGGATCGGGATTGGGATTGGCTTTTTCAAATTTCGGTATCGGGATCAAGGTTTCGGGATCGGGATTGGGACCACAAAATCCTGAAATTTCCCAGGATTCGGGATTGGGAACGTGAACCCATTTTAAGCCTAGTTGTGCCTGACTTCGCACACCTAACACCAACTTTTGTACTTTTTAAATGGACTTTTATTTTGAAAACATGCTACACTTATCTGGTTTTGTTTACATACCACTGTTTTGTCGCTTATCTCAGGTCTACAATTTACAAACCCACCACCTGTGCTGCTTTGGACTGTACAAAATGTACACGTTGTGTGGTATCAGAAGGAAAAGCAAAGTGCATCAACTGTTGTATCAGTAAGTTTACTGGTATGGGTGGACTAGCAGGATTCTCTCCGACCTTCGGTCGGGTTTTTATGTTTTACTATACATGTTTTACAAATACTAATGGACACTAGCTTGTTACCACATCAATTATGAATCCCTTTGAAAATAAAGCCCGCGAGGTCCACCATCTAATTATTTGCCAGTTTTTCCCATTGCTCTCTATTTCGGCCTATGGTAATGTCGTGTCAAAACTGGTGCATTATCTACGCCACATAATAAGACCCCATTATTTGAAATATTGTAAGCACAAGGGGTCCTTTTTAAAATTTATGGTAATGTACTGACACGATGCAGTGCAAATTACCATCAGCAATATCACAAACCCCTGTAGTCACTGTATCAAAAACCCACATGGATCATGTCATGATTTGTAATTTGGTATTGTTATTGTTTGTATTGTTGGTACATTACATATTGCTTTTCTAAAAACATGGCTAGCATGCGGGCAAGCTGAACTATAAGATATGGAAGTCGAAAGTGGAGGTATAGAAGTCCAAAGTCAATAAAGCACTCAATTCTTTTCCACCTAACCCATACAGAGCCCGTGGTTGGATATCTTATAGTTCAGCTTGCCCGCATGCTAGCCATGTTTTTAGAAAAGCAATATGTAATGTACCAACAATACAAACAATAACAATACCAAATTACAAATCATGACATGATCCATGTGTGTTTTTGATACAGTGACTACAGGGGGGGTTTCTGATATTGCTGATGGTAATTTGCACTGCATCGTGTCAGTACATTACCATAAATTTTAAAACGAACCCCTTGTGCTTACAATATTTCAAATAATGGGGTCTTATTATGTGGCGTAGATAATGCACCAGTTTTGACACAACATTACCATAGGCCGAAATAGAGAGCAATGGGAAAAACTGGCAAATAATTAGATGGTGGACCCCACGGGCTTTATTTTCAAAGGGATTCATAATTGATGTGGTAACAAGTGTCCATTAGTATTTGTTAAAGTATAGTAAAACATGAAAACCCAACTGAAGGTCAGAGAGAATCCTGCTAGTCTCTTATATTTACATGTGTAGGTTTCAGAAGTAGGGTTAGCAAGCGATGTTTAAGTGATCTTTTTAATTCCCTTTTTTATATGCACCACCCAAGTCTGATTTTAAAAAAAATTGCTGGCAAAATTCTTTGGTACTCGTGCATTAGGTAAAATGAAAAATTTGACACACAAGTGGGCAGTTTCATCCAAGCATCTGTTGCTTTTTTCATAGCTTTACAGCAAATTTGGCAGTGTAGCATCCTTGGCAATAAAAAATGATTTTTTTAAAGACCACTGGGGCCAGATTTAATACCCCCTACAGATTTGTAGGGCAGGGCATACGCCCGATAGATTTTTTAATGTTCAGCCGCATCGACACACATGCACTGAGAGCAACGCGGTTTGTAAAATACATGAAACTATCCCTTAAGGTCGCTGCTATTGCAATATGACTTATAACACTTCGATTTTGGCCCGGAAATCACATTTTCATCATTTCTCGGTTGTCCGCCAACTCGTTCTTTTTTCGATTTTGTCGGGAGCATTACTCGCATAAGTCGCGCTTTTGTATAGTCAGGTGGTCACTTTTTAGTGTCCACTGCTTACAACCGAAACCATGAGGTCAGCGACAAGAAAGAAATGCATGCATTAGCGTACAAAAGCGCAACTTATGTGAGTAATGCACCCGACAAAATCGAAAAAAGAACGAGTTGGCCAAAGGCCAAGAAATGACAAAATCGTGATTTCCGTGCCAAAATCGAAGTGATATACGTCATATTGCAATATCGACAACCTTAAGGGATAGTTTCGTTTATTTTACAAACTGCCTTGCTCTCGGTGCATGTGCGTCGATGCAGCTGAACTTTAAAAAATCTGAACGCCCTACCCAACAAATCTGTAGGGAGAATTAAATCTGGCCCCTGGAGTCAAAACAAGTTCTATTTTTCTATAAAATCTGAGGGGATATAGATGAATCATAAACCATATAAATTGATAGTCAGTGCACACTAGGGATGGCCAAAAAAGTGTTTTTTCCAATGACAGGGTTTTTAAAGAAAACCGTTTTTTTCTTCAAAAGCTGCCAGCATAGGCGGCGCAAGGACCCAATTTGTGCTTTTGACATTCACAATCGCATTGACCGAAATTTGACTACTTTTTACTAGGTATACATGAATAATTGTGCTTTTAGTTGGTATTTCTGCTTGTGACACCAAAAATTCCGCTTGTGACATTCACAAACGCACAAGCACTTACACTGCCTATGGCTGCCAGATATGGTTATGAGTCAATGTATACAGGTATATCAGACAGGTGACAGTACTTTGTGGTGTTATATTTAGCCATATAATGGCCGTGGAGCCATGGGATATTATAAGTGGTGATTTCTGTCAAAAATATCCATTTTATGTTGACTTATTACAAAGATTGGCTTTTGTTGAATGTTTGTGACTTCAAGTGAAGTTGGCTTTGGAATAGTGTTTAAATTACGTTACAATAGAAGGCTAATTCATCACAAGTGATTTTTCACACTGTACAAGTATATGGAGGCACATTGACTGGATATTATATACACTACCATGCATAATAGTGCGGAATGTGGTACCACTCATTGTTCTCGTGACACTCCAATGCAGAAAAGCATTGCTGGCGAGTAAATAGGCATTCATTTGATGCACATGGGTGGTGACAACACGCATACACAAAATTAATTTTCTATCTTACTCATGAGCCATTCTAGAGCAAACGATTTGAACACACCTCACTTTGTTCAGCGTGCATAATAGTCCGGAAAACGTCACTAAAGCTATTCTAAGTTGAAATTTTTTCGTTAAAAAGCTAATGGTGTGATGGAGGGAATGATTTGCAACATAAATTCCAGAAAATATCGCCCCTTTTTACTCCCAGGTAATGCTTTTTAAGAAAAATGTTCAAGATCGAGTACTATCACCTGGTAGCAATTGCTACCAAATGGATGAATGGGGCATTATTGTTTGCCCATAACCAGCTTTATAATCAACAAAATATGCTGTAACGAATGTTCATCTCATCTAAAAGATGGTGAGCAGGGGCTAATAAGTGATTTTAATCATAAATAAACACCCACACAAAACTGCACTCACAAGACACTGGCACTACAACATGAAAACTGACATACAGACCATGTACAACTACATGTAGCTGAAATTGGACTGGTGCTCAACTTAGAGCATTCTTGAGGGTACTTGACCATATAACTCACAAAGTACGTATGAGTTTAGTTAAACATTGTACTTGAGCCAAATGAATATTTACAAATTTTCTATATTTTCAGGAACAAATTTGATGAATCTGATCATCAAAGTTTTTGGCCTAAGAACAAATATTTTCTGGTCATCAAGGTTCACTGTAAGTACTTTTGCTAGGTACCCCCAAATGTCTTCTAAATGATAAACAATTCAAAACACCAATGTGCAGTTCGAAGATGTAATCCAGCTTGCATAGTACTAACCCATACCATGGGAAACACAGGCTAAGCTAAGCATTGTCACTTATATTTTGCTTTGTCCTTCAAGATAAGATATAACATAAAAATGGGGGTGTTTACCGAAATTTTTTGTTACAAATCAGTCCCTCTATCACACCATTAGCTTTTTAATGAAAAGTTTTCCATTTAAAATACATTTTGTGACGTTTTCCGGACTATTCTGCACGATGAACAAAGTGAGGTGTGTGCAAATTGTTTGCTCTAGAATGGCTCATGAGTAAGATAGAAAATAAATTTTTTTGTATGCGTGTTGTCACCACCCATGTGCATCAAATGAATGCCTATTTACTCGGTAGCAATGCTTTTCTGCATTGGAGTGTCACCAGAACAATGAGTGGTACCACATTCTGCACTTATATGCACGGTAGTGTACTACACTAACATATCACACCTTATTATGGTACCATAGCATGAACAAATGGAAGCTTTTACATAAAAAATGCCACAAAACCAATGAAAACAACCACAAAAAGTAAGGTGCATGTGAAATTGCATGCTTGCGTGCAAAAAAAATGCAAAATACCTAGTGCTTAGTAAAAAAAATTGTGGTCAATCTTTTAAAAAAACGGTTTCGATGGTCTGGTTTTTTTTAATAAAACGTTTTTTATTTAAAAAAAACCTTTGAAAAAAACATTGGCCATCCCTAGTGCACACTCATCACATTGTGTGGTAATATAATTGAGGCGTCTAATTTTAAAGTCAACAAGTCCCCAAAATGCGATCTTGAGTTAATCACATTTTAAGTTTCAAACCCAATTCCAGGCCCGTGGTGCATGTCTAATTTGGCTCTCTCATGATTTCCATTAAGTTCCATATGTTAACAATAAAGTGTCAATTTTTCAGCCCCTAATCTCAACATATATGTGAAAAATCTGGTGTGCATAAAATTCCATTCGGTCAGAGCAAAACTGTTTTTGGGAGGGAAATGACCTTCTTGCACGCGAGAACATTTTTGTTCCCGCCCGCGTTGCTCCTCCCTTATGGGAAATTTATGCACTTGTCGACTTTTAAAAATCGGTGCCCATAGTGGACTTATCACATTTCTTGCGTTTTTTTCCCATGCGGAGGACGGACTTGTCGAATTTTAGCCCAAAACTAAGTGGACTTGTCGACTTCTTGCCCAATTTTTTTCTTGCCGTGGGCCAAGTTTATTTAAGTCCCTAATTGTACGCGTGTAACTATCAAAGCTGTTACGAAACTACGATTATTCACAGGACACTGCACGTGCAAATTAAAAGTGTCCGCATTCTGTGTGAAATAATTCACCAATCGGGTACAATGACCCTATGAACTTCGCGCCTCCTATCTTTTGCATTGGGCATACTTTGCACGCGGCATACTTTGCACGCAGTTCACTCAAAAATATATATGTTCTGATAATGAATGCCAGGATATACCACAAATGTTGCGCTAATGTTTGTGTCTACTGTGAAGTTTTTGGATTAATTTTGGGCATATAGTAATCGTAAGATTTGTCAAAATCAAACTATTGGAATTGTCTCAAAACATTTCCATTAAGTCGACTCTTAAAATTCCTGCAGATGGTTTTATACTCACTCGCACAGCAAAAACTGGTACAACAATATTGATTAAAACTTTTGAAAATTCCTTCAAAGCATTTTATTTGAATATTATGTAAGATCTAGGGTTCAAACGGGACCACAGTCCCAGTAGATGGTTTGGCAAAATTCTGGGACTGACGGGCCTGGTCCCGACACCCAAGTCCCGGTCCCGGTAAAAAAATATGCCAGTCCTGGTCCCGGTCCCGGTATGATCCCCCAGTCCCGGTCCGAGTCCCGGACTCGGAATTATATAGTGGTCCCGATAAGGGATGAAAAAAACGTTTTTTTTCAATGACCTGGGTATGAATAAAGCACAATGGCTGGATATTATAGACTACAATTATTATAAATCACACAATATTTTCGCATGGTAGCAGAGATATTAGCATTACTGAACTTTTTTCAAAAGCATATGTAAATGTAAATATTTATTTTTTACTCACCAAAAAGTATAGAAAATGTAAAATACTTTTTTTTACTCCTACTCATGCGTAAATCTGAGTAAAATACTTTTTTTACCAGGAAAATGTAAAAGAGGATACTTCGGAAAACATGATAGCCCCTGCAAAACGTAATTGCTACTACTTTTTACAGTGAGTTTTACACTAGAGAGGAGTTTTACACCGGAAACCATAATAGATGTAGTTTTTTAGTGATTAATTAGTATTATTTAGAAAAATTTTATAATTTCTTCAAAATTTCTTATTTTAGCAACATAAAATTGGGATTTTAGCAACACAAATACATTTTCTCCATACGCGTGTACTTTTAAAATGTACGCGTAAATGTGAGTACATTACTTATTAAAAAGTATATGTAAATGTATTTACCGCGTACTCTACTCGCGTACGCGTTTTTTTCGAGTAAATGTACGTACATTTTAACAACTGTGCATGGTAGTTGTGGTCTCGATACATCAGTCCCAGTCCTGGTGGATGGTGTGGCAAAATTCCGGGACTGAAGCGGTACCAGTCCCGGACCCGCTCCTGACATGCCAGTCCCAGTCCCGCTCCTGACACGCCATTCCCAGTCCCGCTCCCAGTCCCGATAAAGATGAATATGCCAGTCCCGGTCCCGGTCCCGGTACGATCCCTCAGTCACGGCCCCAGTCCCGATAAGAAAAGCTCCTGGTCCCGGTCACGGTCCGAAAAAGTGGTCCCGTTCGAACCCTAGAAGATCCATCATACCGTATTTCCTCGAAATACCCCCCCCCCCCCTCGAAATACCCCCCCTCAAAATCGGCACTATGAATTTGTGGTCCGGGAAATGCATAACAGATGTTCAAAACACTTATACTCGGCGGACTTGATACTCTGCACTCGCACTGATTTATGTCTCATGTTGGAAGTGTGCCAATGATAATAAAGCGGTGATTTTTGTAAAAAGATGCAAAAATTCATTGCTCTGAACACGATGATGTCTCATGTTATAACTAGTGATGTTAAAGGCACCGGGAAAAATAGCACCGCACCGCACCGGCACCTTTGCCAACGCATGAATAGGGCACCTGGCACCCTGGGGCACCGGCCAGAAAATGGCACCGCACCGCACCGGCACCGGTGCCCTTTGGAAAAAATGGCACCGGCACCGAAGGGCACCGGCGGGTTGCCGGTGCTAGCACCGAAAGGCACCGCACCGGGCTGGAATTTCTGAAGTAAATATCGGGCAGTTTCTCAGTGGTCTCACCTTTGGAAGTGCATATTTCCATGAATTTTCAACCGATTTTGATGGTTGAGCACTTAAAATGATCAGAATGATGTGGCAATCAATTTTTTGAAGCAATTACAATGATTACAAATGAAAGATAAAATATTTAATTCACTACAATGTCCATAGCCACTATTGTCTACTGATCGGAGTCGTTGCTGTACAGAGAATGGAACCATCTCTGCCATAAACTGACAACAAATTTTGAACAAACAAGTAAGATAAATATAAAATATAAAAATGATTTAAAATTCAACAAAATTTTAGATTTGCTCATCAGATCACGTATCGGGTATAATGGATTTCACAGTAGGTATATTTATTTGATGGGAGGTTTACAAAATAGGCAAAAATGGTTGGGTAAATATATCGCTGTTTTTTGAAATATGAATAAGCACATACTATGGGCAAAATTGCACAGCACATGATTCCTTGGCCGGTGCCTTTCCCGGTGCCTTTTACTTGGCCATGGTGCTAGCACCTTTGGCACCGGCAAAAAAATGGCACCGCACCGCACCGGCACCGGTGCTATTCTGAAAAAAATGGCACCGGCACCGGCATGACACCCCTGAAGATTGCAATGGCACCGCACCAGCACCGGTGCTGGTGCCCTTCGGTGCCCAGCACCGGGGCACCGGTGCCCCGGTGCCTTTACATCACTAGTTATAACAGAAATGAATTTGTTGAATATTTTTATGAATGTGGCATGGGTTTTACATTTTTGGCACGCTTCCAGGGGGAACCACGCGTGCAAGGTGTAAAGTTGCTGGAGTATACTGTGTTACGTTAGAACATTTTTTATACCATCTACATCCTTATATAAGGCTGTAAAAACTTTTAAATGGTGGTTATTGTTGCATTCTCTGCATTGTTGCATTCGTTGCATATTCTCACAAAATTCTCACTCTGAAACAATCACCCCCTGGGGGGTATTTCGAGGAAATACGGTAGATATACCTAGTCCATGAAATCATCAAAAAGTTATCAACCATCCATTCAAAATGCTGCACAATTGCAGCCAGTGTAAAGCCGTGCCCAGACAATCCATGTAAAAATGGTATCACTGACTGTCCCGGTGGCAATCCCAAGCCCTGTAAAGTGTAAAGTGAAGTGTCAAATGTAAAGTCAAATGCAAAGTCAAATGTCTAATGTAAAGCAAAGTGTCAATTGTGTATCCAAATCTTATTTTTGTATCCAAAACGTATGTTTTTGTATCCAAATCTTCTGCCAAAAAAATAAGATTTGGATACAAAAACAAGATTTGGATATGAAAAATGAAGATTTAGGTACACAATTGACACTACTTCAACATTTGACACTTAACTTTACATTTGACATTTGACTTTGCATTTGACTTAACATTTGACACTTTACTTTACACCATACATGGCTTGGGACTGCCCTCTGGTGCAGCACACTGTGTCCCCTACTCTTGTGGAAGAGGTTGCACCGCCACTTATTATGATTCGAAATGGAATAGAATGAGTTTTTATCAGTGCAAAACTAATGCCGTTTGTCTGGGTCACAGCTGCCATGAATGTGATCGCTGTATGGACGTTGATGGCCGGCCAAAGTGTATCAGGGGTAGAGCTTTGAATTGTTGCAGAGGCCTGTTTTACAGACATTTTTTGGAAATATTGAGTGACAGCAACACCACTACATTTTTTGAAAGTGCATAACTGCTTCAGTCTAAACAGTAAAATTTGTGAAAATTTTGCCAATTATGTGTGTGCATGTGGTGTTAGGTAGTGAAGACATGCGGAAAAGGACCAGAAAGAAGTGCTGCCATAGCACCATCCCCAAAAAGAGTGCCATGTACCAGGGCACCACAAAAAAGGGGTGCCATGGTATGCATTACTAATCAAGATCACACAGTCCACTCCACTTCCATTTTTATTGATCATAGTGATTTAAAGGTGACCATGGCACGGCACCCCAAAATTTCAATACTTTACAGAGGGCCAGCGGAATGTCCAGTGTACTTCCTATCCATGCTATCATGCTTCATGTGCGCATGCAGCTGCAGCACACTGCGTAAATGATTTTTGTGATGGATGCAACGCTATGTTCTATGATGACAAGTGGAATGAAATCAGTGCGGATCAGTGCAGCACTAGTTTGAGAGTTTGTCTGGGCCACAGCTGCCATGAATGTGATCGCTGCGTGGATGTGGATGGGCAGCCAAAGTGCCTCAGGAATGGTGCGGGTTGTTGTAGAGGTCTGCTTTTAACACATGTTCTCTTAAGATATCGAATCAAATTGTCCCCCATTCCTGTAATTATGGGCCTTTCCCTTAGGCCCTGTTTACACGGATTTTTGGTGACAACAAAAAATTTGTGTCTTCACAGACATTTTTTGACCAAAATTGGTAATTTTACATGTGTGACGACCAATCGGCCTCAAATTTTGATACACAATAATGCAAACAAGATGTCATTTTCATACCTTTATGAGGCCATATCATAGTCTCAACAAATTTGTTGTTATATAGTGCTATGCATTAATGGCATTTTGTAAACATTTTACATGTAAATAGGTAAATGTAAATTGTAAATAGGTGACGGCACTTATAGAATGTTGTCACAAGCATAGCTCGTTCACAGCTTGTGATGACACATTTGAGTCGCACCTGTAAGTGAAGTTCAATTTTGTCAGAGTTTTGCAGATCAGCCTCGCTACGGAGGCTGATTTTCATGAGTCCGACAATTTTTTTAATGATCCATATCTTGCTCATTTCTCAACCGATTTGATCCATTCAACACTTGTAATGATCAGGAAAACCTGTAGATTCCATTTTTGTTGTCTGATTTATGATGGCTGAACTGGTTAAGCTGGTGTAAGCCGAGACTTCGCCACACGTTTTTGACCATGCTCAACAATGGCAAAACACATTGAGACTATGATTTGTTGAGACAAACACACATTTTAAATTTGTTTCACACAGAAACTCAAAAACTCAAAACTCAAATAAGTTTTTATTGGAGAACACAGAAACACATAAGACATAGTAAAGTTTATTTGGAGATTTTTAATTAAAATACAAGGTAACTACCGTATTACCTCGAAATACCCCCATGGGGATTTATTATTTCGCCAGCAAAATTTGAGGGGGGTTAATTCGAGGGGGGGGGTTATTATTTCATCAGAAATTTTCATGAAATTCATAGTGAAGAATATGCTTTTTCTTACACAAAAACGGTAATAAACATGAGAAAATAGGTTATATTGGGACTATAGAAGTACAATTGTACACAAATGAGCGTGTAAGTGTAGCTGCGACGCAAATAAGTAGTAATAAATTCATCATGTACATTGCATACATGATGTACATCATTCCAGAGGGGGGGTATTTGGAGGAGGGGTTTATTTATTCCCCAGCCCATTTTGAGGGGGGTTTATTCGAGGGGGGGGGGTAATTCAAGGGGAGGGATAATTCGAGGTAATACGGTATACCATATTTCCTCAAAATACCCCCAGGAGGTTTTTTTTTTCATAGTTGAAATTTTGAGCGGGTCATTCAAGGGGGGATTATAATTTTGACAGAAATTTTTTGAACTCCCAGTACTAATTAGTTGTTTGTAATGTATGCAGACCTAAAAAATGCAACAAAAAGGTTTTTGTTAAAAGTACTGAAGTAAATGTGAAGTATTGAATTTTTACTCACCCTGAGTGTAGAATGTGTGAAGTAGATGTTTTACTTTTACTCATGAATAAACCTGAGTAAAATACTTGTAAAAACATAAAAGTGAGTATTTTTGAGTAATTTTGCCAGAATTTTGATGCAAAATCACCTATTTTCATACCTTTTTGCCCATATTTTTCTTCAAAACCACTTGTTCATCCAATTTTTGCCAATTTTCAGCTACTCTTTATTGTATATGTATTTGCTATACCAAATTTTGATTATTTTTCACTACTTTTAGATTTTTTTTTTCCTTTTTCCCTTCTAAATTGAAACATACATTTTGTGTACTCGAGTATTGAAAAAAGTAGGTGTTAAGGTGAGTATGGGTACTTTCTTTCAGTGGAAATGTAAAAATATTTACACAGTACTCGAGGACATGTATTTTTCGAGTAAATATAAATGTTTTAACAACTATGTAGGGTGTCAACTTTCCATTAGATGTTTCTGTTTTCCAGAGGAAATTTCTTACCCTTTCCATTTTCCGGCAGCTGAAATTTTTTTCCCTTTCCATTTTCCCAAAGCCAAATTTTTTTACCCTTTCCGTTTCCATTTTTCCATTTTCTGGCTAGATCAATTTCCGTTTTTCTGGACCATTTTTCCATTTTACGGCTAGATAAATTTCCGTTTTTCTGGACCATTTTTCCATTTTACGGCTAGATCAATTTCCATTTTTCTGGACCATTTTTCCATTTTCTGACTAGGTGGTGGCAAAACTGGCCAAAAAGTTTCTGTGTGCTCCAGCTTCATCAGTGCGATGTGAACAATTGTGTTGCTGGCAGTGTGTACAATGAACGCAGTAGCAATTTGAAGGCTGGAACAGCTGAGAAGTTGATTATGTTGCATCAACTGTTGCCTCAAATTAATTATTGTTACACCATTTGATTTGGGTGCAGTGATATTTTGTGGCACTATGTGGCATTATATTGTCTTATTTACTCTGCAGACTGCATGTCATGCATTTTTCAGAAGCAAACAGACCCGTATCCAGGGGGGTTGGGGGGGGGGGGGGCTGCAGCCGAGATGAGAAAGGCGGGGTGAAGTGAGAAAAGCTGCGGAAAATGCGACTTTGACATTGAATTTGCATGGTTTGCATAAAAAATTTTGCACGCATGCACGCAATTCTTCACAACACATAGGGATGTTCAGCGAATCGGTTCTTTATAGATGCAAATCCCTGAAAATGCCATCAAAATGGGTTTATCGCTGTGTATGTATGTATATTTTCATACATATACAGCAGGTTTTGGTGCCAGCGCCAACACCAATGGCGCCAGCGTCATGATGCCATTCCGTCACTCTATACGAAAACATTCCCCCCCCCCTGAGAGTACTTTTATACTGTTTACTGTTATGTTACATCACAGATCCAGATTCGGAGTATTGTTGTTGCTTTTATCCTTTTGTAATGATTTTTGCTGGTTCAGTTCAGATGCTCAGTACAAGTAAAGGTACACTGGTACAATCCAAAAGTCAAAACTATACAGCTACCACAATCATAGCTAAACAGCCAAACCTGCATGCAGGTGTTTCTTTCGATCATTTTTCCATTTCTAGCAAAATGTTGCAAACTTTTTCCGTTTCCATGCAAATTTCTCTTTCCGTTTTCCAGTGGTTCATCTTTCTGTTTTCTGGCAGATAAATTTTTTTACCCTTTCCATTTTCCGGCAGCTTAAAATTTTTACCCTTTCCATTTTCCGTGTTTACATAAAAAAATATTTTTGACACCCTACAACTATGGACATTAGTCAAAAATTTTTCCCCAGGGATAGATAGATAGAAAGCTGACTGGCATCCAGGATAGATATATAGCTGGGTGATTCAGGGGGGGGAGGGGGGGGGGGGAAGGGCGATTTGTTATTTATGTGCCTATATACTTATTTCAAGCTATTTTTCACCTGTTTTTATCAAATTTTCTCTGTTTTCTTTCTTCTACACCTTGAAAAAGCCATCCCCCTGATCTTTCTCCAGTAAAGCACTTTATTACCTACTGTAAATACTCTACTAGTACAACTGTCTAGGGTTGGGAGTTGGGATGATATATTGTATTGAATATCGGATATTGACTATTTTTTCATATCGAATATCGAATATCGATATCGAAAATTTTGAAAAAATATCGAATATCGAGCATTTTTTTATATTTTTCGATATTCTTCCCTTCCCTGGCCCCTACCTAATATATGCCAGGAATTGCACTTTTAGAAAGTGATTTTGAAGGCAGTTACCAAAAATTCTGTGCACATGCGTGCACTTTGTCATCACATGACATGTATTTCCATTTTAGCAGTTACAACCACCTCTAATCTTGTGCAAATGCAATCACAAATTTAAATACGCTGTTGTGACATATAAATAAAAATATTTTCATTTAAAATCTTTTTTGGCAATTTTCCAGCGGGGGTTGAATGTCAAAATCGAAATTTACAGCATCAGAATAGACAGAATTTCAAACAATCATGTAGACACGCCTCTTCCCACCCCACGCAATCAATGTGTCCCCCACATTAATATTTCGGTATTTTGTAACTTTAAAAAACGATTGTGACGGTGGGAACTAAGTGAGCTTCATTTAGGAAGGAAGAAAAAGTCATCAAAATTTCAGAAAAAATTAGGGATTGCAGAGCAAACACAGGTAACCATCGAGGGTGGGCCTGTTTGTTTACAATCCAGCACATTGTAGCGGAAACTCTGGCCCCAGGTCTGGTGCCCCTGGGCCCAGTGTTTCTAGCATAAAAAGGCGTGTAGTCAAGAGCACCAGTAAAAATCAACCAAAAAGGCAGTCCAAAACTAAATGTAACAAAACTCCAATATTAAGGTGGGTGGGGGTGGATTGAAAAAGGTTAGATTCCGAAAGGGAAGAAGAATTATGTCACTCCATCTCAATCTCAAGTATTAACCAGGATCTGGGGTGAAAATCCACTAATTAGGGTGGTCAGGAAAAAGTGGGGTTAGGTGTTATTTTTTCAAAAGGGAAAAGTTTTTTCAAAAACGGGGTTTTTTCAAAAAGGTTTTTTTAAAAACCAGCTGAACACCAGAGAACTGATTTGACTCAGGGAAGGGTGGGATTTCAAAAAAGGGCACTCAGTACAGATACACGTAAACCAACCAATGCATACTAGATGCATTGACAAAACTCCACACCAAAATACTGACCGGGTCGCGCTCAGGTACCTCTTTCTTCGCTTGTTCCGCCCGCTTCTTTTCATACAGCATGTTGAGGTATTTCTGCTGGATACGCGGCTCTTTAGCTTGGTGTTTGGCACGCGGCGCTGCGCTGTCCAACGTGCCCTCGTTCGTGCGCTTGCGGCTACTGTTTGCCGCCATGTTCGAGTCGTTCGACGTCATAGTGGAAAAATGTCCGCCCGATTAGTAACTGCGATTATTAGTAATTGTTTTTCGTAAAACTAGGAAAGGTCTGACACATGACACTGTGATAAGTGAACAGCGAAAATACTGTTTTCCACTGAAAACGCGCAGAGAAAATTTGTATTTTTCAAAGTTGGGCGCTTTGCCAAAAAAGGTCACTTTTTACAGTACCAAACTTTGAAAAATAACCCTGAATAGCAAGGGAGACACTACTATCAAAAAGTACGAAAAAACTTTCAACGATTTACTAGAGTATTTGCCATCTGCAGTAACTCCCTTCTTGACCCACCACCTATCTTTCTAATTTTGTTTTCATAGATAGAAATGAATTTTAGAAGCTTTTGAAAAATACTTCCTCTTTCATAGTCTTGTTCTATGAACAAAATTGTAAGTTCTGTGGTTCGAGCCAAAAAGCTATCATAGTTATCAGATAGCCTAATAATTCTGACTAACTGACTGTAGTAGGTATTGTATCCAAGTCGCATACATTGATTTGAGTCACTGTGTGTAAATCGAATAACTTTAAAATTAAAGCTATCCGTTTTGTTAAAAACAGAGTAGTGGGCACCATTTTCAAGCGAAATAGATAGGTCCAGGTAATCACATGAAGTAGAACTTTTATAAGTAGAATTTATAATCAAGTGATTACCATAAACCTTAGGTATGATGTCGTCCATTTTCACGTTATTTAAGCATATACCAAAAACATCATCAATGTAACGTGAAAAATGTCTCATATGGCCAAGCAGATTTTTGTTAACTGGATTGTTACAAAAATCAATTTCCATCCAGGTAAGACATAAATCTGCACACATGGGACTTGACGCACCACCCTGTGCTATACCTTTAATTTGCTTGAAAATCGTGCCCGCAAAATCTATATAGGACTCAGTAACTACGGTGTGGATCAGCGTGTGAACATCGCACTGGTCTAAACAGATGTCACTCATTTTATTGGAGTACCAGCTATTTGTGTAACCAACATTTAGATACTTTTTACCACTTTTTCGTAAACAAAAAGTAGTCAAATCTCGCAAATTTCATAACAAAAGACTTTGTGGAATACTAGGGTACATGGAAGAAAAATCGCCAGATAAAATTGTACCTTTGCTTTTTTCCATATTGTAATGATCCAATGTCCACGTCAGAGTATGTGCCATGGCGCTGGCACCATGGTGCATTTTCTTTACTACATCCATCAAATTTCAGGGTGTGGGGTGAGTTTATCTTAATTTTATGTGAATTTGTACAATCTACTCTTCAGCAAGGATCTGATCAATTATGTTTGTGACCAAATGGAAATACAATATGCCACTCAAGATATGCCTTGCCTTAGCAAAAGCAAAATATCGAAATATCGAAAATATCGAAATATCGATATTGCATATCGAGCATATTTTCATATCGAATATCAAGGGTCCATATTGCATTGATATCGAATATCGAGTTCCAGAATAAAATATTGAATATCAAATATCAATATCGAAAAGTCATATCGTCCCAACCCTACAACTGTCACATAGTTTTTAAGGGTCGCTATTGGAGGGGTCAAATTTTATTTTGCTTTTATTCACAAAATAGGTTTATAAGAACATGCAGTACAATAGCTGAAAATAGGCAGTTAGACACATGATCTCGTGATTTTGGAGGTGAATACCTATAAAAAGGCATGCAAATAAGCGTTTTTCAGCAAAAATTTGGGTATACTTTCAGAAAAATCGTTTCAGATAGCTAGATCCCTTTGTTATGTCAGGGGTTTTTTGTTTTATGTTTTTCTCTGGGGGTCACACTATTACAGAGGGTCGCATTAAACTCACACTACATGTACAAAGGGGTCTCACCATTGGTTGGATCGCTTATTGGAGGGGGGTCATAATTAGGGTTGGAAAAAATGTGTCGAATGTTCGTGACTTCAGGTGAAGTTTGGCATGGAATAGTGATCAAACAAGGTTATAAAAGAAAGTTGTTACTTTAGTGATCTTACACACTGTGGAGGTACATGTAAGCACTTTACCTGAATATTATATACTACAGCAACATATGACGGCTTATTAACCCATGGTAGCATATAGAAATGGATGCTTTGATACAAAAAATGCCACAAAACCAATGAAAACAGCCACCAATGTCAATTTGTGTTTGAAATTGCGTGCTTGCTCGCAGAAAAAAAATGCAAAATACCTAGTGCTTAGTACTAAAAATTTTGGCCAATGTTTTTTTTTGAAAACAACGTTTTTTGGAAAACAACCTTTTTTTAAATAAAAAACGTTTTAAAACAATGTCAGCCAACCCTTGTCATAATAATTGAGTATTTATGGTATATATCTATATAAACTAGTGAAAAATTCACATTCCACCTATCACACACTCACAAAATATTTTGCTGTGATGTATTAGATAAAAGACACATTGTCATCACTGAAAAAACACGTTCACAGCTTGTGACGACTTTTAGCCACTTTTCTGTGTCACTACTATATGTGCGTGACAATCACAGCAATGAATTCGCTGTTTGTCACACTCAAAATCAAATGTTCTTGATTTGTCGGAATTTTGTCGGAATCAAAAACAACTTCCAGCAACAACAAAAAAATGCAGTGGTCTATCACTCTTTAACGACCAAGACAATATGAATGAAATTTCACATGCATATACCCCTCAGTACTATATATACTCAACCACTTTTTCTCAAAAAAATAGAACTTTACAATCGACTTATGAAACTTTTTAAAGTGTCATTTTTGTTTTTTGTTGTCACCCAAAAATCCGTGTAAACGCTGCCTTACCCTTTGCATGCGAGAAGTCCTGGGTTCGATCCCCAGCTCATCCACCAGTTGTTAAGATGAAGATGTTGATTTTGTAGCTTTATTCGCAGTGTTGCATCATACTTATTACTTGCCTGAAGGCACTTGAAATAGATCACAAAAGGGGATCATATTTTTCTTCAAAGACATCACACATCAGGGATCTAACAACATGAATTGTATGCATTTCCTTGAGAAAGTGTCTGCATAAAAATTAGGCATCTAATGATAATAGTTGAAGCATCGGCCACTCTGTTGTGGAGATGGTGTGAGTTCTGGGGTTTTATGACAGGGACCACTCCATGAGCACTCAGACCACTACATTGACCAGATTCACCCAATGCATATTGATGATCACTGACAGATTCTAAATCACACAATTCAAGTCAAAATCAATTCATCACACATTTTCAATCAAGCCAATAAAATGACCTTTATGTCTCAAAATTTCAAAATTGCCAATACGTTTACAGAGGGCCAGCAGCGTGTGAAATGCGTTGCTGATCCCTGCATGGTGACTGAATGCGCAGCTGCAGCACACTGTAAATCTAATTATTGTGGTGGATGCAATGCTGTTTTCTATGATGAGAAGTGGAATGAAATTAGCGGAGATCAGTGCAACACTGGGCCAGTCATTGGACCATTCATTGTATTGCCACTGCCTTCAAATGGGGCCTCATGTTCAGCCACTTTGTGCAAACAGTGTACAGAATGCGTGGAAGTGGGTGGGCAAGCAAAATGCATTCCCAAAGGAGGCATTTGTTGTCTAGGTGGGTTGGATGAATGCAGGAAATGCCAGCAGCAAAGAGTTTTTTCACTTTATGGCTTATTTCACATCACTGTGAGTGTGAAAGTGTATCATTGATTTGGCCTAATAAAAGATTGAACTACCTATTTTCCACCAGTTATGCTGGCATTTTGACTAGGTATGTGAAAATGCTGGTTCACCCAATATTCAAACACCACAGTGGGGTGGGCCACTAGGCAGAGCAGCCTCAGCTTTACATTGCTCTACTATGAGTATTTTGCTACATTTTACTATGGGTGTGTGTTTTTACATGTATTGTAAATGTGCATTTCCTTCATAAAGTGTCTGCATAAAAATGCTCACATTATGCATCTAATGATAATAGTTGAAGCATTGGCCATAACCAGAGTTGTGAAAGTGTATTTACACTTACCCGGAATACCTGGGTAAATGGGTATTTATATTTACACTTACACTTACACTTTAAAAAAATACCCATACACTTTTTTTACACTTTCCTGGGCAAAATACCCGGGTACAGAAAGTGTATTTTTTCCTTTCATATGGCTCTGTTTTATGCTTTTGAGAAAGCATAAAATAGGGTCATGTACAAAAAAATGCATTGAATGTAGAAAATATGGCAAATGTACAAACTAGCCTTTGATCTACAACCTTTGATCAGTACTCATGGTATTCTACAGTGTCATCATACTTTTGTAAAAAGGCGAGTCCAATGGATATTCTCCAGGTGGACACAAAGTCAACTTTTGCATTGACATTTGCTGCATGTCCATTCTTGCATTTAAACAGTGTGTATCGCATTGCTTAATCAGTAAAATATCAACACTGAAAAAGTGCCATTATTAGGGAACTTCATCTAACTACAGTATTTGTTACAGTCTGAAATGTTTCATAAAAATCTGTCAAATGTGAAATAATGCATGAATATGATAAATAAATTGATCTAAATGTGAGAACAGCAGTGTTTTCTAATGCTCAACAGTGAGAGCTCTTTCTAAAAAAAATTTTACACTTACACTGTTTTACACTTTCCTAGGTATTTTTAAAATACCTTACACTTTTGGGATCCATACTCAAATTTGGAAAGTGTATTTACATTTACACTTACACTCCAAAAATACCGGTATTTTAACAACTTTTGCCATAACTTTGCATAAAATCTGATGTTGTAGATAGGGTTCAAACGGGACCGCGGTCCCGGTACCCGTTTCGGTTCGGCAAAAGTCGGGACTGGGGTGGTCCCGGTCCCGGTCCCGGTCCCGACATTCAAAATATCCTGGTCCCGGTCCCAGTCCCCGTCCCGACCACCCAGTCCCGGTCCTGGTCATGGTCCCGGAATTTTTCAGTGGTCCCGACTCCGATGATAAGTAATGGAAAAAATGTCGTTTTTTTCCATCCCTTCTACAAAAATTTTTTCCAACACTCCTCATATAGTTGCGAGTCAACAAATATAGGTATACGAGACAAGCGGTAGTAGTTTGTGATGTTATGGATAGCATTATCAGAGGTGATTTCTGCCCAAAAATACATTTCTAATGACCCAGTCCCGGTCCCGACATTCAAAATATCCTGGTCCCGGTCCCAGTCCCCGTCCCGACCACCCAGTCCCGGACCCCGGTCCTGGTCATGGTCCCGGAATTTTTCAGTGGTCCCGACTCCGATGATAAGTAATGGAAAAAATGTCGTTTTTTTCCATCCCTTCTACAAAATTTTTTTCCAACACTCCTCATATAGTTGCGAGTCAACAAATATAGGTATACGAGACAAGCGGTAGTAGTTTGTGATGTTATGTATAGCATTATCAGAGGTGATTTCTGCCCAAAAATACATTTCTAATGACCCAGTCCCGGTCCTGACAATCCCAGTCCCGGTCCCGACACCCCAGTCCTGGTCCCGGTCCCAGTCCCGACATTCAAAAATTCCTAGTCCCGCTCCCGGTCCCGACCACCCAGTCCCGGTCCCGGTCCCGGTCCCGACATTGGGAAATTTCTGTTCCCGGTCCCGAAAACCGGTCCCGTTTGAACCCTAGTTGTAGAAGTGGTGTGAGTTTTGAGGTATCATGACAGGACTTCTCCATGAGCATTCAGGCCACTACCACATACACCATTGACCAGATTTAATGCATATTGATGATCACTGACAGATTCAAAATCACACAATTCAAGTCAAAATCAATTCATCACACACCATCAATCATGTTAATAAAATGACTTTAAAAAAATAAACTGCCAATGCTTCACAGAGGGCCAGCAGATTGTGCAATGCTTTGCTGATCCCTGCATGGTGACCTCATGCCCAGCTGCAGCACACTGCAAACCGAATTATTGTGATGGCTGCAATGCTATATTCTATGATGAGAAGTGGAATGAAATTAGTGGGGATCAGTGCAACACTGGGCTTGTTATTAAACCTATGCTTCTATGATGAAAGGTGGCATGAATTGACTGATGATCAGTGTAAAAATGATGCATCGCAGAAGTCCAATTGACAAACGTTTCTAATTTCTTTTGAATAAATGCCATTTGGTAATGTCTAATTGGTATTTTACATCAAAAAGTCCATATATATTGTTGTAAAAATTCTTTGAGGGTCAGTATCACTTGGTGTGTTCTTGGCAGGTCGGCCAGTGTTTTGTGTACCGTATTTCCTCGAAATACCCCCCGGGGGGTGATTGTTTCATAGTGGTCCCGAGAGGGGGGGGGTTAAACGAGGGGGGGGTATTTCGAGGGGGGTATTTCGAGGAAATACGGTAGTCACAATCACATCTTCACAATTTCCATGCGTGCAGCGCAGATGAGCTTATCACTTTCCACATCAGCGTGGAGTGGAACTACTACACTGAAGTTGAAGGCAATTATTTTCAAACAACAAATCAACATAAACAATGAATAAATTACCTCTGCGTGGGCTGGTCTTGGAGGTAATTTTTTCTGCACAGTGCACGACAAAGAAAAATTCATTTCCCAACCATAATCGAAAGGGTAAACATTTAATTTTTGGTTCACCGAGCTAGTGATGGAAGAAGCGCCAGGACTTTGGCGCCATACGCCAAAAGCGCCATGGCGCTTTTCCGAATCTCAGCGCCAAGCGCCAATGGCGCCAGAGCATAATAGCGCCAAGCGCCAGAAGCGTCATGGCGCTTTTTGTTTTGGCGCTAGCGGCATGGTGTCTATCAGTGTTTTCAATTTATTCAACCAACAATTCCTTGCATTGTGTTTATTTGTTCAACCAACGATGTCAAAACACACATTAAATGCCATAACTTATTGAGTTTTGTGTTTTTGCTTTACACAGAAATACAGAAACTCAAAATTTTTAAAAGTATCAGAACTAAGAATTTTTTTCGGAGAACATGGAGCAACAGAATTTTTTTGAGTCTTTTACTTGGAACTTTTTTTTCTTGGAAGTCTCTTTTACTTTTACTTGAGATTCATGGAACTGAACTGAACTAAGCTGTGTTGAACTGAACAAAATACATTTTTGTTTTAACACAAAATACGAAATATGTAATAGAAATTTTTTGAATGTTTCAATGTGGACAGACAAGCTAGATTCAAGGTTCTAATTTGAAATTTGTTCAAAAACTGAATGGTGATGTGAATGCTGATTGACGCTTCCACTCCACCACCTTCTAACTGACAACTTAGACTTAGCACAATAGTATTAGGATGCAATTATTAGTTTACAGAAATGCTCAGTCCATGAACCATTGTTTAAGGATATCGACAATATTTTGGTTGAGTGTTCAAATTACTTAAGTAATTGAAAAAACATGAGTAAATTACTTTTGTTCCCAGAAAACGTAAAACTGGGTATTTTTGAGAAATACTATCCCAATTTTTCATCAAAATCACAAATTACCTTCCCAATTACAAATTATCACAACTTTTTTAAAAGTAAACGTAAAGTATCTTTCTTTTACTCACACATGAGTACAGAAAACGTAAAGTATTTTATTTTTACTTTTACACTGTGTAAAAAGGTGAGTAAAATACTTTTTTCCAGAGAAAACGTAAAAATGAGCATTTTTTCCAGGGAAAACGTAAAAATATGTTTTTTGTCTCACAGAAAACGTGAAAGTGAGTATTTTTCTCACAAAAATAATGTAAAAATTGGTGTTTTTCAATTTTACTCTGAAATACATCAAAGATGTGTTTTTCTCTCCTGATAAGTATTTCTTAGAAATATGTCCTATGTTTGTCACTTTCTGTCTGGAAAATTACATTTTCTGTCCCATTATAATACGTTTTCTGTACTCGCATACTTTTGAAAAGTACGCGAGTAACTGAGTACCGGTATTTTTGTCTCGAGGAAATGTAAACGTATTTATGCAGTACGCAAGTATACGTATTTATCGAGTAAACATAAATACGTTTTAACAACTATGGAAATTTGAATCTACTTTTTGAAAGTACTTGAGCTAACATACTTAAGATAGGCTTTTTCAAGGCATAAAAGAGAAAAAAGCTTGAAAAATGAAAAATAGCACAAATTGGAGCAAAATTTATTAAAAAATATTCACTTTCACATTTTTCATGGAAAAAGTACGTTTACTCATGTTTACCCATGAGTAAAAGTATAAAAAAATTACTTTATGTTTTCTGTACTCGGGATGAGTGAAGCAGT
The DNA here is from genome assembly GCA_964036195.1 of Sphaerolaimus hirsutus. NCBI lineage: Eukaryota > Metazoa > Nematoda > Chromadorea > Monhysterida > Sphaerolaimidae > Sphaerolaimus > Sphaerolaimus hirsutus. The sequence continues at coordinate 23,575,373 of OZ038450.1, read as the reverse complement.
ATACAAGAGCCTTTGGACTTACAAACGGATACTTATGGCCCAGAAAGTTATCTCCCAGTTGTGTGGACATATTCTGTAGAATACGGAGTTAAGTAGAACAATAAGGTCATAACTACATTGGGTTACGGTAGTGAAGGAACGATTGACTCCATAACTCTCTGGAATATGTCCACAAAACTGGGACATTACTTTCTGGACCATAAGTATCCATTTGTAAGTCCAAAGGCCCTTGGGACGATAAAGTTAATTTAATATTGGATATTATTTGAATGGTTATTCTGTTAAAATATGAATTACATAAGTATCCATATGTAGGTCCAAAAGCTCTTATGTGATATGTTTAGTAGTTTATTCAACTTGAAGAATGTTTGTTGTTTTGTGTTGATTCAGTGGTAGATTATAAAGGTTGTCTTGAATTATAATCTAAAGATGAAATCATTATGATTAGATATTGTCTGCATATTTTGAATTTTAGAACTTAGGTATGATGAAAGTTATGAGATAATCATTATCAGATTATCAGATTGTTCAAGACTAGCAGGATTCTCTCCGACCTTCGGTCGGGTTTTGTGGTTCTCTACAATTAATACCATTGGAGAAAATATGATACTTTAGTTAAGTTTGCCCACATGCTAGGCATGTGTTTTGAAATGCAGTATGTAATGTACCAACAATAACAAGACCAATACCAAAGATGCAATGTTTTGGAATGGATTTTTGTAAACTTGGTTGGTAAAATGTAAAACTGTTAACTGTAAAATGGTTGGGCATGAAACTCAGTAGTAAAATGTGGACAGTTTGCGATTTGGTATGATGGTGTGCAGTGTGCATTCTGTGTGGTATAGGTTTTGTGATATGATAGTGTGGTTTTTGCAAGGTGTCAAACTTTGTTGTAATCTTCAATTGGTTACATTTGTGCTTTGCTGTTCTTTTTGTGTTTGTAAATCCTTGTGGTATTAATTGTAGAGAACCACAAAACCCAACTGAAGGTTGGAGAGAATCCTGCTATAGGTACCCACTACTCAGAGGCTTGCAAAAACTGCACCCCAATGGGGACCCCCCTCCAAATGGCACCCCCCGGGGAACCCCCCAAAAGTGGCACCCCCTGGGAACCGCCCAAAAATGAGACCCCCTAGGGCCCCACAAATATGGCACCCCCTGAGGACCACCGAAAAATGGCACCCCTTAGGGACCCCCCAAAAATGGCACCCCCTTGGGACCCCCCAAAATAGCACCCCCTGGGGACCCCCCAAACATGGCACCCCCTAGGAACCCCCACAAAAATGGCACCCCCTGGGGACCCACCCAAAGTTGGCTCCCCCTGAAGACTCTCCAAAAATGGCACCCCCTGGGGACCACCCCAAAATGGCACCCCCTTAGGACCCCCCTGCAAAAAAAAATATAGCACCCCCCTGAGGACCACCAAAAAATGGCACCCCTGGGGACCACCCAAAAAATGGCACCCTATGTGGACCCCCTTGAAATGGCACCCCCATATGTACCTCCAGAAAATGGCACCCCCTGGAGACCCCCCAAAAATGGCACCCCATGGGGACCCCCTCTAAATCCTGTAAACACAGCCCCTAGTTTGGAAACTCCTGTAAACTCAGCCCCTAATTTGGAAACTCCTATAAACTCAGCCCCTAATTTGCAAACTCTCGTAAACTCAGCCCCTAACTTGCAAACTCCCATAAACTCAGCCACTTATTTGTAAGCTCCCATAAACTCAGCCTCTAATTTGAAAACTCCCATAAACTCAGCCCCCAATTTTGGAAACTCCTGTAAACTCAACCCATAATTTGGAAACTGCTGTAAACTCAGCCCTAATTTGGATACTCCAATAAACTCAGCCCCTAATTTAGAAACTCCCATAAACTCAGCCCCTAATTTGGAAACTCCCTTAAAATCAGCCCCTAATTTGGAAACTCCCATAAACTCAGCCCCTAATTTGGAAACTCCCGTAAACTCACTTTCAGGTTTATGGTAATGTAGTGTGAAAATGGTATGAATATTTCAAAAAATCACTATCATCAATCCACAAATGCATCAATTCACAATTTTCAATTTTTTAGCCCCAAGGGTTAGACTTAAAAGGTTATGGTAATGTAGAGTAGAAATGGAGTGCACATCTGAAATCACTGCAATAAAAAACCCACAAACGCATCATTTCACAAATTGAAAGTTTTTGTGCCCAGGGGTTCATTATCAGGGTTTTAGTAATGTGGTGTCAAAATGGAGTGCATATTTGAAATCGCTACAATCAGAAACCCACAAACACATCATTTTATGATTTGAAAATTTTTGGCCCTGGGGGTTCATTTTCAGGGTTATGGTAATGTAGTGTCAAAATGAAGTGCATATTTCAAATCAAGGCAATCAAAAAGCCACAAATGCATCATTTCACAATTTCTAATTTATTAGCCCCATGGGTTCAATTTAAGGCTTACAGTAATGTAGAGTTGAAATTGAGTCATTTCAAATCAGTGCAATAAGAAACCTGCAAAATGCATCATTTTACAATTAGAAATTTTTGGGTCTAGGGGTTCAATTTCAGAGTTTTAGTAATGTAGTGTCAAAATGGAGTGCATATTTGAAATCGCTACAATCAGAAACCCACAAATGCATCATTTTATGATTTGAAAGTTTTTGGCTTAGGGGGTTCATTTTTATGGTTATGGTAATGTAGTGTCAAAATGAAGTGCATATTTCAAATGAGTGCAATCAGAAACCTGAAAATGAATGATTTCACAAATTGAATGTTTTTGGCTCCAGAGGTTCATTTTCAGGGTTATGGTTATGTAGTTTTCAGGGTTATGTAGTGTCAAAATGGATTGCATATTTCAAATCAGTGCAATTAGAAACCCACATCGAATCATTTCACAATTTCTAATTTTTTAAGCCCTGGGCATATTTGAAATAGCTACACTCTGAAACCCACAAATCCATCATTTTATGGTTTGAAAGTTTTTGGCCCAGGGGGTTCATTTTTAGGGTTATGGTAATGTAGTGTCAAAATGAAGTGCATATTTCAAATGAGTGCTATCAGAAACCCGAAAATGCATCATTTCTCAAATTGAAAGTATTTGGCCCCATGGGTTCATTTTTAGGGTTATGGTAATGTAGTGTCAAAATGGTGTGCATATATCAAATTGGTGCAATCATAGACCCAAATTTGAAATCAGTGCAATCAGAAACCCAAAAATGAATGATTTCACAAATTGAAAGTTTTTGGCTCCAGAGGTTAATTTTCAGGGTTATGGTTATGTAGTTTTCAGGGTTATGTAGTGTCAAAACGGAGTGCATATTTCAAATCAGTGCAATTAGAAACCCACATTGAATCATTTCACAATTTCTAATTTTTTAAGCCCTGGGCATATTTGAAATCACTACACTCAGAAACTCACAAATCCATCATTTTATGATTTGAAAGTTTTTGGCCCAGGGGGTTCATTTTAGGGTTATGGTAATGTAGTGTCAAAATGAAGTGCATATTTCAGATGAGTGCAATCAGAAACCCGAAAATGCATCATTTCTCAAATTGAAAGTATTTAACCCCATGGGTCCATTTTGAGGGTTATGGTAATGTAGTGTCAAAATGGAGTGCATATATCAAATCAGTGCAATCAGAAACCCAAATTTGAAATCAGTGCAATCAGAAACCCAAAAATGCATCATTTCACAAATTGAAATTTTTTGGCCCCAGTGGTTCATTTTCAGGGTTATGGTAATGTAGTGTCAAAATGAAGTGCATATTTCAAATGAGTGCAATCAGAAACCTGAAAATGCATCATTTCTCAAATTGAAAGTATTTGGCCCCATGGGTTCATTTTTCGGGTTATGGTAATGTAGTGTCAATGGAGTGCATATATCAAATCAGTGCAATCAGAAACCTAAATTTGAAATCAGTGCAACCAGAAACCCAAAAATGCATCATTTCACAAATTGAAAGTTTTTGGCCCCAGTGGTTCATTTTCAGGGTTATGGTAATGTAGTGTCAAAATGGAGTGCATTATATATCAAATCAGTGCAATTAGAAACCCACAATGCATCATTTCACAATTTGAAAATTTTGGCCCCATTTTGGGTTCAATTTCAGGGTTATCGTAATGTACTGTCAGAATGGAGTGCATATTTCAAATCATTGTAATCAGTAACCCACAAATGCATTATATCACAATTTATATTTTTTAGCCCCGGGGGCCTCACTTAAGGATTATGGTAATGTTATTGTTAACTCCCATAAACTCAGCCCCTAATTTGGCAAACACCCATCAACTCAACTCCGATAAACTCAGCCTCTAATTTTTAAACTTGTGTCAACAGCCCCTTATCTTTAAACTTCTGTCAACTCAACCCTAATTTATCAACACCCATCAACTCAACCCTGAATTGTAAACTCAGCCCCTAAAAACTCAAGTCAACCCCCTATACATGTGCAATTGCATTCTTGGGAAGCAACTTTGCCATCTACTAACCCTGTTTGTCAAGATTGTGGATTGTGTTTGTAAAGGGCATTTGTACTAATAAATAGTGACTGCATTGTGTGCAAAAACACACACGAATCGGGCACAATGAGGCCTGTGATTGTGCCTCCTATCTTTTGCATTGAAGCATCCTTAGCGTGCAGTTCTCTCGAAATTGTATAGGTGGAGATGAGAGTGTCATGTTTCATGCATGTGTACATAAATAAACTGAGTGTTTATGGAATACTAGCAGGATTCTCTCCGACCTTCTGTCAGGTTTTGTAGTGTTCTAATCCTACAAAAAAGCATTATTTCAAATTTGACAGATGCAGGTGTTCATTTAAGGGTTGATGGTGTAATGCATATATTCAACGGAGTACATATTTCAAATCAAGGCAATCAAAAACCCACAAATGCATCATTTCACAATTTCTTATTTATTAGCCCCAGGGGATCAATTGAAGGCTTACAGTAATGTAGAGTCAAAATGGAGTGCATATTTTAAGTCAGTGCAATTAGAAACCTACAAAATGCATCATTTCACCTAGGGTTCAAACGATATCACTTTTCGATATCAATATTCGATATTCAATATTTTTTCAAAATTTTCGATATCGATATTCGATATTCGATATTTTTTCAAAATTTTCGATATCGATATTCGATATTCGATAGTTTTTCAAAGTTTTCGATATCGATATTCAATACGATATGGACCCTCGATATCGATATTCGATATTCGATACAAAAAAATGGTCGATATTCGATATCGATATTTCGATATTTTCGATATTTGATGTTTAGCTTTTGGTATAGCAAGGCATATTTCAAGCAGCATGTTGTATTTTCATATGGTTGCAAACATGGTTGATTATCTCTTTACTGAAAAGTACAATTGATTTTAACAAGGTTTACAATGGTCAGAATGAAAAAATCGAAGAAAAAACATGACTAATCAAATTGTATCAGACAAACAAAAATTGGTAGATACAACAATTCATACTTTTAACCCAATTGTTTAAGGGCATGTTGCAAAAAAGCAGCATATCAGCATTTTCTGGCTTCAAATATGAGGTAGGTAGTTCAGTAGGTATGTGGCCAAACCAAATACAAGAAATGTGGAGTAAGCACTCCAACAAAGATAACATTAAATACTTTACTTTTACTCATCAACTTAGATACTATAAGCAAATCAAATTAATCACAAATATCTCAAAACAAAAATAATAACTCAATTAACGACATTATACAGGTTCGATATATCGAAAATATGGTCGATATTCGATATCGATATTCGATATTTTTTCAAAATTTTTGATATCGATATTCGATATTCGATATTTTTTCGAAATTTTCGATATCGATATTCGATATTCGGTATTAAAAAATGGTCGATATCCGATATTCGATATTCGATACGATATATCGTTTGAACCCTAATTTCACCGTTTGAAATTTTTGGCCCTAGGGGTTCATTATCAGTGTTACAGTAATGTAGTGTCAGAATGGAATGCATTATATATCAAATCAGTGCACGAAAATACTCACAAATGCATCACTTCACAAATTGAAAGTTTTTGGCCCCAGGGGTTCATTTTCAGGTTTATGATAATGTAGTGTCAAAATGGAGTGAATATTTCAAATCATTGCAATCATAAATCCACAAATGCATCATTTCACAATTTTCAATTTTTTAGCCCTGGGGGTTTGACTTAAATGTTATGGTATTGTACAGTAGAAATGGAGTGCACATCTCAAATCACCGCAATAAGAAACCCACAAATGCATCATTTCACAAATTGAAAGTTTTTGGGCCCGGGGGTTCATTATCAGGGTTTTAGTAATGTAGTGTCAAAATGGAGTGCATATTTGAAATAGCTGCAATCAGAAACCCACAGATGCATCATTTTATGATTTGACAGTATTTGACCCCACAGGGTTCATTTTCAGGGTTATGGTATATGTAGTGTCAAAATGGAGTGCATATATCAAATCAGTGCAATTAGAAACCCACAAATGCATCATTTCACTAGTTGAAATTTTTGGCCCCAGGGGTTAAATTTCAGGGTTATAGTAATGTAGCGTCAGAGTGCAGTGCATATTTGAAATCAGTGCAATCAAAAGCTTAAAAATGAATGATTTAACAAATTGAAAGTTTTTGGCCACAGGGGTTCATTTTCAGGGTTATGGTAATGTAGTGTCAAAATGGAGTGCACTTGCATGGGTTTCTACTTGCACTGATTTGATATATGCACTCCATTTTGAGAAGACATTACCATAACCCTGAAAATGAACCCCTGGGGCCAAAAACTTTCAATTTGAGAAATAATGCATTTTTGGGTTTCTACTTGCACTGATTTGATATATGCACTCCATTTTGACAAAGACATTACCATAACCCTAAAAATGAACCCCTGGGGCCAAAAACTTTCAATTTAAGAAATGATGCATAGAAACCCAAAAATGCATTATTTCACAAATTGAAAGTTTTTGGCCCCAGAGGTTCATTTTCAGGGTTGTGGTAATGTACTGACAGAATCTAGTGCATATTTCAAATCAGTGCAATGAGAAACCCAAAAATGCATTATTTCACAAATTGAAATTTTTTGGCCCCAGGTGTTCAATTTCAGGGTTATGGCAATGTAGTCTCAAAATGGAGTGCATATATCAAATCAGTGCAATTTCTAATTTTTTAAGCTCTGGGCATTATACTTAAAAGTTATGGTAATGTAGAGTCAAAATGGAGTGCATATTTGAAATCAGTGCAATCAGAAACCCAAAAATGCATCATTTCACAAATTGAAAGTTTTTGGCCCCAGGGGTTCATTTTTAGGGTTATGGTAATGGAGTGCATATATCAAATCAGTGCAATTAGGAACCCACAATGCATCATTTCATAATTTGAAAGTTTTGGCCCAGGGGTTCAATTTTAAAGTTATGGTAATGTACTGTCAGAATGGCTTGCATATTTCAAATCATTGTAATCACAAACCCAAAAATGCATTATTTCACAAATTCAAAGTTTTTGGACCCAGGGGTTCATTTTTAGGGTTATGGTAATGTAGTCTCAAAATGGAGTGCATATATCAAATCAGTGCAATTAGAAACCCACAATGCATCATTTCACAATTTGAAAGTTTTGGGCCCCAGGGGTTCAATTTCAGGGTTATAGTAATGTACTGTCAGAATGAAGTGCATATTTCAAATCATTGTAATCAGAAACCCACAAATGCATCATTTTACAATTTATATTTTTTAGCCCCAGGGGCCTCACTTAATTGTAATGGTAATGTTATTGTCAACTCCCATAAACTCAGCCCCTAATTTGGCAAACTCACATCAACTAAACTCCCATAAACTCAGCCTCTAATTTGTAAACTTGTGTCAACACAGCTCCTTATTTTTAAACTTCAGTCAACTCAACCCTAATTTATAAACACCTGTCAACTCAACCCTGAATTGTAAACTCAACCCCTAAAAACTCAAGTCAACCCCCTATACATGTGCAATTGCATTCTTGGAAGGCTACTCTGCCATATGTGAACCCTGTTTGTCAAGATTGTAAGGGATCGTGTGTGTAAAGGGCATTTTGTGCTAATAAATAATGACTACATTCTGTGTAAAAACACACACGAATCGGGTAGAGTCAGTGACGTCCCATTGTTTATGTTGGAGCATACTTTCCACATGAAAAAATAGTGCATTTATATATATTTAGAAATGGTGTGTCTGAGTTTTTTAGTGTGGACTTATCCTTGATGTTTGTGTCTTGTGTCTGTGTGTGTGTATGGTTTGATCTTTATCAGGGTTTAATGTGTCTGGCATATTGGTATAAATATGAGTGTGCTAGATAAAAGGTTCATTCAAGATGTTTTTAACAAGTAAGAACAGTAGAAAGTCAACAATTCATAGAATGGTTCAACTACTACTCTGTTGGCATGTTATCCATATTAGTTCAAATAGTGGAAGAGTGTACAACACAATCATCAGCTGAATCAATAATTTTATGACACATATGAAACTGTTCTTGTATCTTTCTAGTTTTTTTTATCAATTACAGGGTCATAACTTTCTGGGCCATAAGTATCCGTTTGTAAGTCCAAAGGCTCTTGTATACTGCTGAGTGAGTAAAAAATAAATGCTTTATGTTTTTACATCATCTACTCCGAAAAAGTTCGGTATTTTTAACAAATTAGCACTACCCCAATCTATGAATAGGTTTAATCATTTTATTATTTTATTTTATAATGAATCGTTTTATTTTTAACTCGCTTTTTACCTTTGTAAGTGAAATGGCTGGAAGTAAACACTGCGCTATTTTTACACACCAACTGAGGAATTGTGCTTTCCAAAAAACAATAAACGATAAACAAAAAACAATAAACATGTTTACCTGTTTACCTTTGTCCTACTTGTGTCAATATCGAAACTGGTCCCGAATTTTCGCGGACCCTTTTTAAACGAACCTGCAACGAGCGAACGATCATTTTTCGAAGCATTTTCAAGCGATTTGAACGAGTATTCGGAGAATTATTCTAAAGCTAACGACTGATACACAGCAAAAATGATGAAATTTATTTTACTTATTGGATTTCTTTCTGCGACTGCGGTTAGTTAGATGGTGAGGTAAAAATCTTCCTGGCCAATTTTTAGGTGTTTAGGGGTCTTTTTGACATGGAAAATGGTTATGGCGAGGTATTTTGGGAGTCTCAGCATGTTATTTTATTTAGGTAGTATGCTGGATTATTTTTTCATCTGAAATGAATATTACCTACACATAATTATTTCATCTGATCCCGATCCTAAATTGTTCTGGTTCAACTTGATAAATGCCACGTTAATAAAAACGTAAAAGTCGAGTTAAACGTAAAGTACTTGCGGAACAAGCCCCTGACAGGGGCAGACGTCCATGGGTTTGCCCTAGAAAACTAGTCAAGCCTAGTTCAATCACTACCCAGGGCAGTGACATCATTCCCATGAATAACGTTAACGCAGACCACTAAAAAAGCATTTAAACGTTTAAAGAAAGTATTTAAACATTAAAACATAATTGAGGCGTCTATTGAGGCGTAAATTTAATTACAGATGAATGGATAAAGATACTACATCGTTATTTCAGCCAAAGAAAGCTTAGATGCAGACCTTTCTTGTGCACAAAGCTCATGAGTTTGTTTTTATCGTACTGGGAGTTATGAATGTTAGCACAATTTATCCAATTATGTGCTGTAAGTTGCGTAAAATTAGGGCGTAAAATTAAAAAAATTTGTGCCAAAATTCATCACTTCTAGTACAATTAAAATAAACAGATGAGCTTTGGACACAAGCAACATCTGCATGTGCGCTTTCTTTGACTGAAATTACAACGCCATATCTTTATCCATTCACCTGTAATAAATTTTATGCCCAAAAATCAATTTTACGCCCGAGCCCGAGTTTTTTAATCATTCCTAAAACAACAGCTGGTTGCGCGACAGTTCGCTGTGCTCCGTGCTACAAATGCGTCGGCAATGGCAAATGTGTGCCCAAAGGGGGGCCCGGCTGCGCCAAGAACTGCGACCGGCACAACCCCTGCGGACGCGGTTCGTTTCTGGCTTTTGGTGATTGAAAATAAACATTTTCCGAACCGACAGCTGAAATTCAATTTCAAATGCCCTGAATGACAAAAGTTTCAAATTATCTGATAATTGTGACACTTAACTAGTGAGTATACTTCACCGCCTTTTCTTGTAGATATGGAACTTTATTCCACAATTATGGAACTTTCCCTTAATTTTTCTGTCGGCACACTAGGCCTCGTAAAGAACCTATGAAACCTTTATACCACCGTTGAATGAACATCCAGACAAATTGACAAACCCCACAAATTGTCAACTCAGATTACCAATGTACGGACACCCCCAACGGGCCACAGTGCATGGAGTGCCCCGTATACAGACTTGTGCCACCCCCAGAGGGGTGCCGCTACGAGAAAACCTATCCACAGGGGGACACTGGTTGTGCAAAGTGGGAGTTGAAGTGCGACGAGGGATGCGCCGCTATGCTCTGTGAGGAGTGCTCAGATTGTGTGGAAGTGGATGGGCAGGGGAAATGTGTCCGCCAAGGGAACTGTTGTCCAGGTGGGTTGCTTGAATGCAGTACACTAAACAGTGGAGCATTCTTTTTGACTTTTTACCTAGTCCACATGGTACAAACGTGCATAATTGCTGTCTAATCAGTAAAATTTGAACCAAATTTTGCCATTATGCCAGCAGTGCAAAATGCACTTGAAAAATGTGGTATGGAAGGATCAATTTAATTGTGATATGCAACTACTTTACAGATGATGAACAGCATCAATGCTTTGCTGATCCCTGCAAGGCGACCCCATGCCCAGCTGCAGCACACTGCAAATCTGATTACTGTGGTGGCTGCAATGCCATATTCTATGATGACAAGTGGAATGAAATCAGTGCAGATCAGTGCGGCATTAGTCGAGTGAAGCGTCACAGGACACGTGATCCTTGTCACCACCACCCGTGTCACAAATGTGACGAGTGTGTGGAGGTTCACGGACGGCCAAAATGCGTCAGGGGTGACGGGTCTTGTTGCAGAAGTTTGTTTTATTGTGGAACAGTTTTAGAAGTAATGGGTAAAATAAAAACAAATTACACAACTTCACAGAGGGCCAACAGAGTGTGCAATGCTTTGCGGATCCCTGCATGGTAACTTCATGTGCGGCTGCGACACACTGCAAATCTGATTATTGTGATGGCTGCAATGCTATATTCTATGATTTTTTGTGGAACCGATTGAGTGACGCTGAGTGTGGCGATGGGGCAGAGCAGTAAGAGGCCGGACCGTTTCATATGCAGCTGTAAAGCATCACCTCATATGCCAATTAGCTATGATTCATATGCCAGCATAAAATCGTTTCATGCTCGCCAAATGCTACATCTCAAATGCCATACTGCATCGATTCATATGCTGTAGTACTATTGTTTGTGTGCCATACTTTTTGTTTCATACTCATTTTTTGCACATTTCAAATACTGCCCAGATGCTTTACTTCACATGCCGTTTCCCGCTGTACATAAATAACTAACAAATGGCCACAACAAATAAATGACACTAAGATGCAATAAATATTGAATGTGTATACATGCCGCCGCACATCAATAAATAACAAATGCACACAACAAATAAGTGACAATAGTATGCGATAATGTGCATCAAATGCATAAATATTGAATGTATAGGTAAATATGAAACTTTGGTAAATATGAAACCATAATATTCTAACACACTAAACGCAAATCGACGGTACATGGGATGCATCATAACTGTGGCACAAAGCGCATTGGTAAAAGTCACTTCCAGACTTATTTTGGCTGTATATTTATAAGCTTATTGAAGTGCCCAGAATGTTGCCAACTTTCAACATAAAAAAAACAGTTTCACAATTTCTCGATGACAGGCCAGATATGTGATCATGGATAGAACCATAAGGTGGCTGGTTCTCGGCCATGAATTTTTTACGATTTTTGACTGACCTAGTCAACTGATTCACTAGTGGCGCACCCTCAAATTCACTTTCCACACAACTTCCCAACTTCCCAAGTCAAGTGGATTTTACCTGTACACTATGATGTGCCGCCTTCAAAGGAACGTCTGCTGCTTAAGCCCACAGGTTCACTTTGCAGTGCCACATTGCATGCATGCTTCAAATGTGCGCATGTTATCCCACCTTTGAAAACTTACCACATACAGTGATCGGATTGACGCTGCGGACGCGTGGTCAGGATTGGGATAATCCGTTTTTTTTAAATTTTTAAAATAAAATAAAATTTTATTTATTTCTGATAAAATTTTTGTTGCAAAATCTCCTAACAAAATGGTGTATTTTTATTTGTCTAGTCAGTATTTTCACATGGACAAGTGCATGAATAATGTTTTTACAAATCATTGAGATAAAGTTTGTACAAAATGAATGTAAATAAATTGCTTGATTTGAAGTAAATATGTTGATTTTAAAGTTACTCCTTTAAGCCAATGATTACTGATGTAAAGGCACCGGGGCACTGGTGCCCCGGTGCTGGGCACCGAAGGGCACCGAAGGGCACCAGCACCGGTGCTGGTGCGGTGCCATTGCAATCTTCAGGGGTGCCATGCCGGTGCCGGTGCCATTTTTTCCAGAATAGCACCGGTGCCGGTGCGGTGCGGTGCCATTTTTTTGCCGGTGCCAAAGGTGCTAGCACCAGGGCCAAAGTAAAGGCACCGGGAAAGGCACCGGCCAAGGCTTCATGTGCTGTGCAATTTTGTCCATAGAACCGTATTACCTCGAAATACCCCCAGGGGGTTTATTATTTCGCCAGCAAAATTTGAGGGGGGGTTTATTCGAGGGGGGGGTCTTGTATTTCGCCAGAAATTTTCAGAAATTCCCCATACTCAGACGTAGAAAAATCAAACAATTACATAGATGTATACGTGTTTATAGGCATAAATAACTGTATACCGTATTTCCTCGAAATACACCCCCCCCTCGAAATACCCCCCCCCCTCGTTTGACCCCCCCCTCTCGGGACCACTATGAAACAATCACCCCCCCCCTCGAAATACCCCCCCCCCAAATTGAGTGTAAAGGGAACGTACATGACAAAAACTGTAGTTTGTTGTTCGTGTACTGCAGAACACACGTTAAAACAATGTAGGTGTCACGTTAGAACAGTATACATACCATCTACATACTAATATTAGTCTACAGAACCTTAGAAATGGCGGTTTTTGTTGCATTTTTCGACGTCTGCGTATGTTTCAGACGACAATTTTGTACTTGGTTTACAAAAATTTTCTTGTGAAATAATAACCCCCCCCCCTCGAAATACCCCCCCCCTCGTTTAACCCCCCCCTCTCGGGACCACTATGAAACAATCACCCCCCGGGGGGTATTTCGAGGAAATACGGTATACACATAAACCCATCCCCAACGTCACTCAATCTTCTGTTTTAACGTGTGTTCTGCATTGTACAGATCACAAACTGCGGTATTTGTCATGTACGTTCTCTTTACACTCAATGTTAGGGGGGTATTTCGAGGGGGGGGGGGGGTTAATTATTTCCTCAGCCGAATTTTAGGGGGTTATTTCGAGGGGGGGGGGGTTAATTCAAGTGGGGGGGATAATTCGAGGTAATACGGTATGTGCTTATTCATATTTCAAAAAACAGCGATATATTTACCCAACCGTTTTGGCCTATTTTGTAAATCTCCCATCAAATAAATATACCTACTGTGAAATCCATTATACCCGATACGTGATCTGATGAGCGAATCTAAAATTTTGTTGAATTTTAAATCATTTTTATATTTTATATTTATCTTACTTGTTTGTTCAAAATTTGTTGTCAGTTTATGACAGAGATAGTTCCATTCTCTGTACAGCAATATCAGTAGACAATAGTGACTATGGACATTGCAGTGAATTAAATATTTTATCTTTCATTTGTAATCATTGAAATTGCTTCATAAAAGTGATTGTCACATCATTCTGATCATTTTAAGTGCTCAACCATCAAAATCGGTTGAAAATTCATGGAAATATGCATTTCCAAAGGTGAGACCACTGAGAAACTGCCCGATATTTACTTCAGAAATTTCAGCCCGGTGCGGTGCCTTTCGGTGCTAGCACCGGCAACCCGCCGGTGCCCTTCGGTGCCGGTGCCATTTTTTCCAAAAGGCACCGGTGCCGGTGCGGTGCGGTGCCATTTTCTGGCCGGTGCCCCAGGGTGCCAGGTGCCCTTTCCATGCGTTGGCAAAGGTGCCGGTGCGGTGCGGTGCCATTTTTCCCGGTGCCTTTAACATCACTACCAATGATTAAAGATGTCCAGTAACATACCTAGTCTACTGATGGCACACCTTACAATGAAATCTACCATATCCCATATGGATAAATTAACAGACATCCATTTTCCTCTCATCACATTACATTGCTCTCACTTTTGTTGAATTGGTGCACAATTTTCAACATGACCTTATTTATCAAATATCATTCATTGTATAGCATTATGTCCGACCAGTTTACCATCTTTCTTCTAATAGAAAGCTATTTTTTCGTCAACTTCTACACCCGCCCTTCCGTTGGAGACGCCCTCCTATTAGAGACGCCCTTCTATTTGAAGCCTCCCTTCTATTAGGAGAAATACGCTAATAGAAACAGAAAAAAACAATCAGTACTGATTATTTATTCATTTAATTCATTGATATTGTTTTATTTGGACCGTAAATAAATGGGATTTTCAGGCTGTGATCATGATATAAGCGCCAAGAAGTTCTAAAAGTTCATTATTATTTTATTCAAAAAGATCTTGTAAGTATAATTTACATAAGTATATGTGCTACTGTAAATGTATTCCAGGATCAACCTACCCTATTCTTGATTACTTTTGCAAACAATGTCCCTGTGATTGCATGCGTATTCAACACTTTTCCCATCTACTCATAATTTGGACTTTATCGGGGGTGGGGGGTCCTTTTGTGACTATTCATCGGACTGGTAACACTCTTCACATATATCACTATACTGAGCTCGTTCCTTGCAGTTTTGTTTATGCAGGGTTAAATGACCCTGTAAAGTGTAAAGTGACGTGATAAACATCACGTAAAAGTTCGTAAATACACGTTTGTTAAGTGTTATGCAAAATATCAAAAGCTCTTATAAAATTTTTATTTTTTATTTTTATTGACATGTTACATCACATTCGCTTCTTGATATTTGACACTTAATTTTACAGGGTGTGGAATTACCCTTTGAGGCCATTCTAATTGAACAATTGCAATCTGAAATTCGAAAATTTATAATCCTGTGTTCAAAAGGGACTAGCAAAACTCTAAACTGCAATATCCCGGTGACAAATCTCAAGTATTCAAAAAATTGAAAACTTCATTTGAAAATTTCAAACTATTTTTGGGAAAAAAAACAGATTAAATTTGAAAAGTAATTTTAAAAAACACCTAAAAATCTAAGCACTTTTTTACAGATGGTTTGCGATAGTGAGCCCAAACTCCCAGCCGTAAAATATCATGATAAAAAGAAGAAAAGTAACTGGAGTAGTTGACATAAATATTGCGATTCAAATGAATAAATAGCATAGCATTAGCATGACCGCATATATGAGCAGCACAATTTTTTTTGGCGCTGGCGCTATTGGCGCTTGGCGCCAACATCCTCTGGCGCCATTGGCGCTTGGCGCCGTGATCTAGAAAAGCGCCATGGCGCTTTTGGCGCTTGGCGCTATTTTGCTGTGGCGCCATTGGCGCTTGGCGCTGGACTTTGAAAAGCGCCATGGCGCTTTTGGCGCTTGGCGCCAAAGTCCTGGCGCTTTTTCCATCACTAGTTAAGACCATTTTCGGGGTCCCCATAGGAAAGCCCTTCAAAAAAAATTAAAAAAGTGGGGGGTGTGAAAATGCATTTTGAGATACAGGGGGTCGAAAAATGCCAAAAAAATGGCAAAAAACAGTTTCTGAAATTTTAAAAGTACCGATCTACAAGCTACCCTAAATCCTCGAATAAGACCCCAGGGGAGTTATTTTTTCGTCAGATGTTTTGGAGGGGGGACTTATTCAAGGGGGGGGGGGAGTTATTCGAGGGGGGAGTTATTTTTTCCTCAGAAAACTCTGACTCAAATCATTGCAGATGCAGCCTGTCAACTCATGTTATTCAGGTATTAAACTGTACACAACAACAAAAAAGATGTGTATACAGTATACACTGCATACACATCATGTATTTATCTGCTGTCGCTGCCGTTCGGTAATATTCTTTTGTATTTTGTATTGTGTCCTATTCATACACATGGGGAGTATTTCAGGAGGGGGGAGTTATTCAAGGGGGGAGTTATTTTTTCCTCACCTCGCCAACAGGGGGGAGTTATTCAAGGGGGGGAGTTATTCAAGGGGGGAGTTATTTTTTCCTCACCTCGCCAACAGGGGGGGAGTTATTCAAGGGGGGAGTTATTCAAGGGGGGAGTTATTCAAGGGGGGAGTTATTTTTTCCTCGCCTCGCCAACAGGGGGGAGTTATTCAAGGGGGGGAGTTATTCGAGGGGGGTCTTATTCGAGGATTTGCGGTATTTCAGGTTTTGTATCTTACAAAGTACCGATCTACAGACTTTTTCCAAAATTGTTCTTTTAAAAGTACCGATTTGCACATTATTTTTTGTGCTTCTGAATGTACCGATGTCAGATCGGTACTTTTAAGAGCACAAACTTGTTTTGTGCTTTTTTTGTATGGGTAAAAGTACCAATCTACATAGAAATAATTTGTGCTTCTGAAAGTACCGCTGTTAGATCGGTACATTCAAATGCACAATTTTTCTTGGTAATTCTTAAAGTACCGATCTGCATGTAGATCGGTACTTTTATTTGCACAAATTTTGGAATTTTAGTTTTTTGTGTTGTAGATTGGTACTTCTGGAAGCACAATCTTGAACAGTGACTTTAGATTGCGGATCAGTACTTCTGGAAGCACAATCTTGAATAGTGACTTTAGATTGCAGATCGGTACTTCTGGAAGCACAATCTATCTACCTATCTATCTATCTACCGATCTACAATGAAAGAAATTGTTTTTCTGAAAGTACCGATGTCAGATCGGTACATTCAAATGCACAATTTTTTTTGGTAATTGTGCATGGAGATCGGTACTTTTATTTGCACAGATTTAAAAAAAAAATTTTTTAGCAATGTAGATCGGTACTTTTAGAAGCACACATTATAAAAAAGTTTGTTTTTCATCAAAATCAAGCCAAAATGGTAATTCTTAAACTACTGATCTACATGTAGATCGGTACTTTTATTTGCACAATATTGAAAATGTTATTTTTTTGTGCTGTAGATCGGTACTTTTAGAAGCACACATTGGAAAAAAATACTTGAAATTTGAAAATGAAGCAAAAATTGGTAATTCTGAAAGTACTGATCTATGTGTAGATCGGTACTTTTAATTGCACAAATTAAAATTTTATTTAAATCTTGTTGTAGATTGGTACTTTTAGAAGCACACATTGGTAAAAACTCCTGAAAATTGAAAAATGAAGACAAAATGAGTAATTCTGAAAGTACCGATCTGCATGTAGATCAGTACTTTTATTTGCACAAATTTTGAAATTTTAATTTTGTGCTGTAGATCGGTACTTCTAGAAGTACACCTTAGAAAAAAGTCGCTTTTGATCAAAATAAAGCCAACACGGAATTCTAAAAGTACTGATCTGCATGTAGATCAGTACTTCTTTTTGCACAAATTTTGAAATCTTATTTTTGTGCTGTAGATTGTTGCTTCTAGAAGTACACCTTCAAAAAACTCGCTTTTAATCAAAATAGAGCCAACACGGAATTCTGAAAGTACTGATCTGCATGTAGATCGGTACTTCTTTTTGCACAAATTAAAAAAAAATTCATTCTTGCTGTAGATCGGTACTTCTAAAAGCACACATCAAAAAAGGTGCCTAAAAATTGCAAATTAACACAAAATTGGTAATTCCGAAGGTACTGATATACATGTAGATCAGTACTTCTTTTTGCACAAATTTAATTTCTTAAAATTTGCATTTCTGAAACTTTCATTTTCAGCACTGTACATCGGTACTTTTAACAGCAAACATCACAGAAAAGAGCTTCAAAATCAAAAAAGATCACATCATTGTTTTACTTCTCATATTAAATGTCTTTTACTTGACATTTTGAATTTCAATAAGAATTTAATAAAAAGATAATTTATGTGTGAATAGACATTTTTTAGCAAATTGAAATTTCGTTTTGCACATGTAAAATGAAAATTTTGATTTTGAAAACAATTTTGATTTGCACATGTAAGATATATATTTTTTACAAATAAAAATTTCGATCTGCTGATTTTGAAATTATTTATCTATTTTACACATGCTAATCAAAATTTCCAACCTCAAAATAAGTGTACAAACAAATTGTAATTTTGATACGTCAAAACTAATCTATTTGCATATGCAGATCAAAATTCTGGTTTGCAAAAAGAAAATTAATATTACATGAGCAAATCGTAATTTCGATTTTGCAAAAAAAATCTATTTGCATATGCAAATCAAAATTTTTCGATTTGCAAAAAATTTAAATTTTACATGTGCAAATTGAAATTTCGATTTGCGAAAAATATTAATTTTACATGTGCAAATCGAAATTTCAATTCACAAAAAAATATTAATTTTACATGTGCAAATCGAAATTTCGATTTGCCAAAAATTTTAATTTTACATGTGCAAATCAAAATTTCGATTTGCAAAAAATATTAATTTTACATGTGCAAATCGAAATTTCGATTTGCGAAAAATATTTATTTTACATGTGCAAATCGAAATTTTGATTTGCGAAAAATATTAATTTTACATGTGCAAATCGACATTTCGATTTGCAAAAAAAAACATTCATTTTACATGTGCAAATTGAAATTTCGATTTGCAAAAATACTATTTTAGTGCCCATATACATTTAATTCAAAGATTTGTGCTTCTAAAAGTACGGATATACATTTTGTACTTCAAAAAGTACCAATCTGCCATAAAAATGTGTTTTTTCTTAAATGTGCTTTTAAAAGTACCGATGTACATGAAATGCAACTATTTGTGCTTTCATAAAGTACCGATCTACAGTTTGTGCTTTTAAAAGTACTGATCTTCTTAAATGTTTCCTAATTGTGCCTATAAAAGTACCGATCTACAGTAAATAAATGGCATCACTATTACAAAATTTTATATAGCTAGTGTTACGTGTATAATCGAAGATTATACGCATGCATGTGGATACCCAACAATATACCCTAAATACCCATACCCAAAATTCCTATACCCAATACCCATGTATGGGTATTGCATACTCCAAACTTTCAATCGCGATTCGCGATTATCTCAAAATCGATTTTTCGTAGATCGGTACTTTTAGAAGCACACCCTTCACATGCTGTGTAGCACAGTAAAATTTGAACTAAATTTTGCCATTTATGCGAACAGTTAAAGTTACTTCAAAAATGTGGTGTGGAAGGATGCTATGCATCTATTTAAATATTTATGATAGGTGACTACTTTTACAGATGACCAACAGTTCAGATGCAAAATTGATCCCTGCACAGTGACCAAATGTGCAGCTGCAGCACACTGCAAATCTGATTATTGTGGTGGATGCAATGCAATTTTCTTTGATGAGAATTGGAATGAAATCAGTGGAGATCAGTGCAACGCTGGGCCAGTCATTGAACCACTGCCTACAGGAGGGGCTTCGTGTGCGGCCACTCTGTGTGAGAAGTGCACTGATTGTGTGGAAGTGAATGGGCAGGCCAACTGTGTCCGCCAAGGGAACTGTTGTCCAGGTGGGTTGCACGAATGTAGGACACTACAACAGTGGAGCATTCTTTTTTGACTTTTTACCTAGTCCACATGGTACAAGTGTGCATAATTGTCTGTCTAATCAGTAAAATTTGAACCAAATTTTGCCATTATGCCAGCAGTGCAGAGTGCACTTGAAAAATGTGGTGTGGAAGGATCAATTTAATTGTGATATGCAACTACTTTACAGATGATGAACAGCATCAATGCTTTGCTGATCCCTGCACGGTGACCGAATGCCCAGCTGCAGCACACTGCAAATCTGATTTCTGTGGTGGATGCAATGCCATATTCTATGATGATAAGTGGGATCAATTGAGTGAAGCTCAATGTGGTGATGAGCCAGAACAGTAATCCAATTGCTGTGTGATATTTTTTATTGTTGTAATTTCTCCTGACAAAATGGTGTATTTTTTTTCTAGTCAATATTTTTGCATGGACAAGTGCATGAATAATGTTTTACAAATCTTTGTGATTAAGTTTGTATAAAATGAATGTAAATAAATTGCCAGACAGAATTGCCAGTATCTTGGTTGAAAGTTACTCCCTTTGCACCGATGGCTAAGGAAGTACAGTAATAGAAAATAAAAAAACCAACACAGTTCTGAAATTCATTGTAAATAAATACCATTTTTAAGCTCTTATCATTACAAATATGTATCAATTCAAACTTACAGCATAACGAAACAATTTTACTGACACAAAAAATGAACATGTATTGAAAGGTCAAAGTAATCGAAACGTGAACTTCACTCCATTAGAACGGATGAATCAGAATAAGTTACCTACTAGATTTGCACATAAATACATATGATTAGGTAAATATGCATTGTTTCAGTAGAGCACATTATAGCACGTGACTGTATTCATCGGATTATGGTAACATACTGTGCAAAGCATGCGATCCACGCAAATGTAGCACCATGCTCGAATTGAATCCCACATTAACGATGGCAAAGAACGATTCGAAAATTCGAAAACGTTTTCGAATTTTCGATTTTTTTGGACTTTTCGAATTTTTGAGCACGCGGTGAAAAAATACATAAAAATCGATTTTTTTCAAAAGATTCGAAAAAACTTTTCGAATTTTCGAATTTTTTTGAGCATTTTTGGTTGAAATTGAGTAAAAAATAAGTTTAACGCAAAACATCAGTTTTGAATGTATTTTTTTTGTAGCGGCAAAGGTTCAACGTGCAATATATCTCTGCGGTAACAGTATACAATGCTGTAACACATTAAGATGTATTGAAATATCAGATTAAAAATTCGTAAATGCAATAATTCTATGAAAAAAATATCGAAAAGTAGTAAAAAAGAATCGAAAATTCAAAAAGTCATCAAAATGTTCGAAAATTCGAAAATTCGAAAAGTATTTTTGGAAAAAATTCGAAAGTCGAATAGTCATTTTGGAAAAAAACACTTAAAAATTTGAATACTTTTTCGAGAGGGTGTGCCATCGTTATCCCACATAGGTAATCATGGAATTTTTTCAAAATATGCTACGAAACAAAAAGCCGTATATGAATAAATGACACAGAAATGACACGCATTTGAAAGAAAAACAGATTGGTCACTGCGATACCAAACGCGTAATTTTTCTGATGTCATGTTAACTTGTAACGTTGCGTTATTCAACACAAACAAACGAATGACTCATTTGCCCCCAAGGTGAACGCGTGGGAAAGTGTCCCTTTCGTTAGCCCCGCCCACATATTGTTTGATGACAGAAAATGCGTCTGTTTGTGAAGACGCCCGCTATTCATCAAAAAATCTTTACGAATATATTATACATTCAGCAAACTTGCCGCATTGTTTTTGTTATGATTTTTCTTGATTTTTATTTTTTATTTTTCCTGTAAGCTTTCCATGGGCGGAGTTTGAACTGGAAAATTTTTTTCCACAAAAAGAAAAAAATTGTGATGTCCGGTTGGGTTCTGGCTTTAGTTTTTGTCACACCATTGTAACCGATCGAGATTACTTTCATTTTCAGGTGCGAGTCTTGAACAAAATGCTGAACAACTCAACAAAATGATAAATATATTGCTAACTTCCGAATGAAATCAGGGACATTGAAATAACGACGTGTTTGTGTGATGGCTGGCCGAATTACAAATAGGAACAATACTTCTTGTGCTTCTCCTTCCAGATTATCAAATGGAAGCCCTAGTCAGTTTTTGAGGGTGGTTTTATGTATTGGCTCAGTGCCAACTTTTTTATTATTTTGAGCGTGCCTGAAAAAGTTGAGGTTGTATAGGCAAAGCTTTGTGCCTTTTTGCCTACAAATGTGTGGTCAATTGCTATATAGTCAGTGGTCTCTAGAATTTTTGCCCTCGCGGGGGCTGGATAGATAGCAAATCGCTCCTCCGGAGGGATAGATAGCTGAAAATTTTTCTGGGGGGGGGGCTGGCGGGGGCCCAATATATAGGGATTTTCAAGGTTAAGAAGGCAGAAAGGGGAAAAAAATCGCTAATAATCCGTTAAAAGTAGCCAAAAGTAGGTATAAAATGGCTAAAAATAGGTATATAACCATGTATTTAGCTGGAAAGCACGATTTTAAAGGTGAAAAACTATAAAAAAGGTGCGAAAATTAGTGATTTTGAGCGAAAATTGGTGCAAAATTTCTCAAAAAACACTCCAGATAGATAGATAGCTGAGTGATTTGGGGGGGGGGGGGGGTCTTTGCGGGTAGTAGCCAAAAAATTTGCCTCGGGATATATAGATAGCTGAGCGGCCTCCGGGATAGATAGATAGCTGGCCGATTTGAGGGGGGCAGCCCCTCCCAGCCCCCCCCTAGGAGACCCCTGTATATAGCCATTTCTGGGTCTGTTAAAATGTGGAGACATCTTTGTCTCCACAAATTTTGCAAGGTCGGTATCTTTTCCAAGGATTCGAATCAGGGGTCTCCAGGATTTTGGCCCTCGCGGGGGCTGGATAGATAGCAAATCGCTCCTCCGGAGGGATAGATAGCTGGAAAATTTTTCTGGGGGGGGGGGCTGGGGGGGGGCTGGCGGGGGCACAATATAAACGCTTTTTCAAGGTCAAGAAGGCAGAAAGGGGAAAAAATCGCTAATAATCACTTAAAAGTAGCCAAAAGTAGGTATAAAATGGCTAAAAATAGGTATATAACCATGTATATAGCCGGAAAGCACGATTTTGAAGGTGAAAAACTATAAAAAGGTGCGAACATTAGTGATTTTGAGCGAAAATTGGGGCAAAATTTCTCAAAAACCACTCCAGATAGATAGATAGCTGAGCGATTTGGGGGGGGTCTTTTGGGGTAGTAGCCAAAAATTTTGCCTCGGGATAGATAGATAGCTGAGCGGCCTCCGGGATAGATAGATAGCTGGCTGATTTGGGGGGGCAGCCCCCCCCCAGCCCCCCCCCCCCCTAGGAGACCCCTGATTCGAATTATGTTTTTATTTCATTATGACTTCAGGAAAAATGGCGAATCAAGACATCTTCACTCGAATTTCATATTTTTTATGGCAATATTCTAAATGTAAGCACGGTCGCAGCTTAATTTCATCCTTCCAATCATTCATTTTTGTTATCGCCCGCGCACAAATTCACGAACTCATGGACCTCCTACCCGAACCTGGGCGCAATCGCAAATCCCCCCCAGGTTCCACAAACTCAAACCGGCACGGCCGAACGTCGCAAGTGTCGCCGCAGCACGACGTGCACGCGCGCGCCCTCCACGCGCAAACGGCCAGGCTGCAACAGTCAGGCACGGGCACGTTTTGGAACTATCACTTGTACTTGGTGCAGGAGAATGCACCGAAACCTATTTTGGTTCAGGTGTGTTTCGTTCTGGGGGGGGGGATTTTTTTTCTGAGTTGTGAATGTGTTGTCGTTTGGCGTATTATGCGAATTTTCCACCCATTGCCATAATAATGCAGTTTATATTTTGCTAGAGTATAGGAATATGGTGGCATGCATTTCTATAGCCTGAAATCAGTGGCGTAGCTAGGATTTTCGAGCGGGGGGATTGTATACGGAGGTCGGCGGACGGGGGGGGGCGGCCCCTCCCAGGGGTCTCCTGGGGGGGGGCTGCCCCCCCCCCAAATCCGCCAGCTATCTATCTATCCCAGAGGCCGCTCAGCTATCTATCTATCCCGAGGCAAATTTTTTGGCTACTACCCCTAAAGACCCCCCCCCAAATCGCTCAGCTATCTATCTATCTGGAGTGGTTTTTGTTAAATTTTGCCCCAATTTTCGCACCTTTTAGTTTTTCACATTCAAAATTGTGCTCTCCGGCTATATGCATGGTTCTATGCCTGTTTTAGCCATTTTAAACCTACTTTTGACCTCTTTTAACCGATTATTAGCGATTTTTTCCCCTTTCGGCCTTCTATGCACTGAAAAAGCCTATATATTTTGCCCGCGAGCCCCCCCCCAAGCCCCCCCCCAGAAATTTTTTTCAGCTATCTATCCCTCTGGAGGAGCTATTTGCTATCTATCCAGCCCCCGCGAGGGCCAAAATCTTGGAGACCCCTGCCCCCCCCCCAATTACACTTGTCTGCAGCCTGAAATATACTTAGACTTTTCAAATCAGATTTGTGAAAGATTTTTACATGCCATCTATTCACACACTGAATATATATACGTGGTGCATGATGTAATTGCGATTTGACTGGAAAAATTTGATTTGTAAACAACCACCATTTTTGCAAAACCGACTGCACACACTTAAAAGTGACACTTACCCCCAAACAACCCCAGTGCCCCTCGCCACCCCCCTTGGACCCAAATGAACCCCCCTATGGCCTTGCAAATCATGGAAGAATTTCGAGAGAAATGGCTGACAAATTGTTGACAATGCACGGAGATGGCGCTTATCTTGTGAGGGAAAGTGCTAGGCAACCTGGCACTTATACGCTGTGTATGAGATATGATGGTTTGTGGTGGCTTTTTTTTTTTTGGGGGGGGGGGGTAAACTACCGTACCTGTGAAAATTTACCGATTCATACCTTTACCGTGATTTTTGAGATTTACCGTGAGGTTGCGGAAGGTTCCGCAATCGCCGAACCGAAAATGCGATTTTGAACAATCTAAATTTGTCTACCTATGCACTTTTGGAATGAAACTGTCACTGAAAGTTGTGAATTTCTAAAACTTTTTGGCGGCGCCATATTTGAAAAATGTGAACAATAGAAATCCCGCCTGGGTTAGCATTGAACATTCCCGTTCTATGATCAACTATAAGAAATTTAATATACAATAATTATTTGTCGCGCTCAGTCACCAATTATAATATAATTTGTCACATGCTAATCCGCCCACCACAACAATTATTTTCACAGGTACAACGCTGAATTTTCTCTTGTATTTCGACGGTAGTCGACATTACGTGGGCAATAAACGTTTCGACACACTGCACGATTTAGTTGCGGACGGCCTTATATGCATGTATGTCGACCAGGTTAGAATCTTTTTAATTGATTTTTAGATTAATTATTATTAATTAATCCCCAAATAATTAATTAATCCATCTGTATCATCACAGTACGAGGCTGATTACGTCACTCGAATGACGGAAGAAGTCAATTACGAGGAAGCTCCATATTCGCAATATCAAAAAATGACGCAAAAAGCCAGACAGCGTTTTTCGAACAAGGGCAAAGTTGGTGATAGGCATCCCAGCGGTGAAGTTTCTAATAAAAAAGGCACCGGTCACAGGGGACAAAAAGCTCAGGTGTGCATAGGTTTTTCGATTTTGAGCTGCTTGAAGTGTTTCTTGTGGTTTCAAAAAGTGGTTTTGAACGTTTTTTTCAAAACCTCAAATATCCAATGGGTGTTACCCCCAGTCGCTCAGCTATCTACTTATCTGGAACAAAATTTTGGGCAATTTTGGCCCGATTTGCACTCTAAATCGCTAATTTTCGCACCGTTTTGCCCATTTTCATATTAAACTGCTATTTTGGGCTGTATATGTCGTTTTGTACCTATTTTTAAATCTATTTTAAATTTTTTAAGCTTTTTTTGGCGACTTTTTTTGCTTTCTACACTTTGAAAAGTCATGAATCGTTGTGTATACAGTCTTTTATTGAACATTCGTTACTTCAAGTTAAATTGAACATTGAACATTGATGTTCTAAATCTTATTGTGACATGTTGTGTCCTCTCAAATTCCTCCCTCATCTTTCAACCCCCCCCCCTTACCCAGCCGCCCAGCCCGACTCCACCCACAATGACGGCGAGCACGAGTCACTGCAACCAGTCCAACGCGAACACCAACACGATCAGCTCGGACACCACCAACGAGCACGACACCAGCGGCGAGACGATCGACCACGATCAGGACTTTCTGGTTACACCGGAGGATAGTATAAGTCAGGGTAGACCTAATAGTCAGTGTATTGGCACGGCGCCAGAAAATGGGTCTGTGCAGTTTGAGTCGAAAGTGGGTTTTGGGGGGATTTTTGTGAGGTGTGAGGTAGCTGAATGGGTTTCTTTACAGAATACAGATGTATATTTGTTTTTTATTTGTTACTTCTGATAGACGGGCGCCCTTCTATTTTTTCGCCAAGTTTTTTACCCGCCCTTCTAGTGGAAGGCTGCCGTTATATTTTTCATTAATTTTTACAGCCACAATTTTTTTTAGTTCTGCCGAGATTTGTCAACGTGTTGACCAACGTTTAACAAACGTTTTCAACATTATTCATAAAAGGGGGCGGCGCTAAAAATCGACTTAATACTCAAATAGCAGCTGGGAAAATCCTGTTAATTGTTTTTCCCTCACAAGCGGTTCGATGTCTCGCAGCCGCACCGGTTCAAAGTGCACACATTCCGGGCGAACTTCTGCGATTTCTGCGGCAATTTCATGTGGGGACTGGTGCAGCAGGGCGTCAAATGCGAAGACTGCGGATTTGCCGCGCACAAAAAGTGCTCTCATAAAGTGCGTTTTTTGTCGTTCAAGTATTTTTCATTGGTATTTTTCATTGGTTAAGTATACTCGGTGGGCATAAGACTTAGTATGGGAAACTACCATAACCCATCTGAATAATGAACCAAAGATTTTACATTTTTTCATAGTAATATTTCTTTCATATTTTACTATGGAATGATTAATTAAGAAATTGATCACAAGGTTTCAGGGACGTATCCAGGATTTTTGAGCGGGGGGGGCTGCTTGTTTACGGAGGCCGGCGAGGGGGGGGGGGGGCTGAGCCCCCCCCCCTAAAATTGTAGCTAAATAGTGGCGGAATGGCGCTATGGCGCTGGCGCCATTAGTAGGCGCCACGCCATGGCGCTATTGGCGTTGGCGTCAGCGCCATGGAACGCTGTATATGTATGTAAATATACATACAAAACAGCAAAAAGCACAACATTGAGTGTATTTACAACGATTTGCGGCCACATGGAGCAAATCCGATGATAATACCTTTATGTATGGTGAAGAATGCGCGCTTGCGCGCAAAATTTTTTACGCTGACGTTGAAAAAGTCGCATTTTCCGGTCACTTTCTGGTCTCGCCCCGGGAGGGGGGGGGCTGCAGCCCCCCCCGCCCCCCCCCCCCCCTGGATACGGCCCTGCAAGGTTTTATTCATTAAATTATGGTAGGATTCTGCTAGGGTTCAAACGATATATCGTATCGAATATCGGATATCGACCATTTTTAATATCGAATATCGAATATTTTTGAAAAAATTTCGATATTAGATATCGATATTTTTTCAAAATTTTGAAAATTTTGAAAAAATATCGATATCTAATATCGACCATTTTTTCGATATATCGAACCTGTATTGTGTCCCCAAATGTACTTTTCATTTTCATTTTGAGATGTTTATGGTTGATCTGATGTGCTTACAGTATTGTATTTGATGAGTAAAAGTACAGTATTTATAATGTCATTGTTGTTGAAGTGCTAAATTTGAAGCCAGAAAACGCTGATATACTTTTTTTTGCAACATGCCCTTAAGCAATTAGGTTATAAGGATGAACTGTAATATCTACCAATTGTTTTTTGTCTGATACACTTTGATTCATCATGTTTTTCTTCTATTTTCTACCATTGAGTGATGTAAAGCTTGTTAAAATCACTTGCACCATTCACATTTCAGTAAAGAGATGATTAACAATGTGTGCAACCACATGAAAATACAATATGCCACTTGAAATATGCCTTGTTATACCAAAAGCATATCGCAATATCGAATATCGACCATTTTTCAATATCGAATATCGATATCGAGGTTCCATATCGTATCGAATATCGAGTTTCAGAAAAAAATATCGAATATCGATATCGAAAATTTTGAAAAAATATCGAATATCGATATCGAAAAGTCATATCGTTTGAACCCTATCTGCACATAACTTTGCGGTCCGCCGAGTATGGCTTTTTTCAAACATAAAAATATGCATAAAAATAGCGATAATCCTCAAATTTACCCCCCCCCCCCCAACAGGCATACGAAGATTGCACCCCGTCCATGAAATATGTGAAACGCATGTTTTCAGTCGATCTGACGACACTTTGTATGGCTCATGGCGTCACTGTGCCCCCATTGGTTAATGATTGTATAGGTACGTGAGATTTTTTGCTAAATTTGATTTGATTTAGATCAGATGGAATTGTATGACTATGTAGGATTAGGGTGGCAGAATTTACCGTACCGCATTTTTGGAAAAATTACCGTACCGTACCGTTTACCGCATTTTAGAAATTTACCGTACCGTACCGCGTACCGCATTTTCCAAAATTTACCGTACCGTACCGCGTACCGCACTCATTTACCGCAGAAGATGCGGTAAATTTTACTCAGATTGCCTTAAAAATGCACCTTAAAATTGACTTTAAAATGTGGTGTTCTGCAAATTTTTTGCGCGCAAGCGCGCAAGTTTGACAACATTGTTTTGACTGATTTGAAGCTCTTCCATTTGCATATGCAATATGGCTGTAACTGTTACATCACCCTCAATGTTTTGAGCTTAATTGTTGTAGGTACATATGTTTGATGTAGGGTAGTATACAAAAGGTAATCAAAAGAAAAGTGAATGTTTTAATGAAATAACAACTTTGCTGTTGAATTGAAATCTGTTGCTTTGAAATCTGTGGCAAATTGAAATCTTATGGCTACACAGCAGGGGTCTCCAATGAGGGGTTGAAGTGTGTCCTCAAATTTAATTCATGGCTTTTTGCCATATGCACTTATATACTTTTTTTACCATTTTCACCCACTTTTAGCAATTTTTCACCCACTTTTAGCAATTTCTCTCCATTTCTTCCTTCTGAACCTTGAAAAAGCCTATATATTGAATCACTGCATTGTGGTTAATGTAATTCTATGTTATCACACTGTTATTGTGTTCTTAAGTCCATAAACAAATTGCATAATTCAATTTAGTGTCAATTCATGAAGTAAAAGTTGTCTGTAGTCCGGCATTGGTACATTTCTGACAAGCGAAAATTTACCGTACCGTACCGCGAACCGCACTTTTCAGATTTACCGTACCGTACCGTTTACCGCAAAATTGAAGATTTACCGTACCATACCGTTTACCGCAAAAGAGAAAATTTACCGTACCATACCGTTTACCGCAAGGCCGTACCGTCTGCCACCCTATGTAGGATTTCAGATGCAATTTTTTCTGTTAGCGGGGGGGGGGGGGGGAGTGCCTTCGTTTTTAAAAATGTTCTAAACAGAATTGGCTATCAAAAAATGTCAATATAAATTTTTCATTTTAATTCGAAAATATGTAGTTAAAAAAAACTAATTTTTGTCGTCACAGAAAAACCGTGTGTCTTACCTGCCCAATTTTGCCTCAATTTGTCAAGGTGGCATTTAACTCAATTTTTTACCCAACCCCCCATTTCAGGCGAAGTTGATAGCCGCGGCTTATTTGCTGAGGGAATTTATCGAGTGCCCGGATCCCACGATGAAATCGATAGGCTCAGAATTACGTATGACGTTATGGGTGCAACTGCGAACAGACCGGGACTTTTGGCACCGAATAAAGTGAGTTTTTGTGGATGTTTGGGTTAAATGGAACATGGCAATATACTCGAGAAATGTCCATTTATAAAAAAGAGCCTTCGTGGACGTTTTCGCTTTATTAAGCTGACGAACACTCGCATTTCTAGGGAAATTTCGGGACATTTGCGTTTTTGAATAATTTTCAGGGCTCAAACTATATACGAATATGAAGGCTACTTTTGTTGGGAACCACAAACGATTGAAATACTCACTCCTTTGACACTCGCCATAAAAGAATGACATTTTACTGAAATTCTTACATTTTTTCTTTTTTACAACGCACACAATAAGTGGAAGACATCAACCCAGGTGGAAGACATCAACAGCATAGCCGGTCTATTGAAGTTATATCTGCGGCTTTTACCTCAGCCGCTGTTGACTCCATCCGTCTACCGTAATATGGTGAATAGTTTATCTACACCCATGAGCGATGTGGAGAGAGTAAAGACGATCAGTGAATTTGCAAAGACTCTCCCACAGGCGCATTTCGAGACCCTGAAAGTGCTGGTTGGTTGATTTTTGGATGTGTTGTTTTTAGTTTGTTCCCGATTCAGACATAAAAAACTTTCCGTCGCGGTACCCCAGTTCCCAGTGGCGTTTGAACTGTACTGTGCTGGTGATTATCATGCGCCAGTTCCGCAAGTGGGAAATCAATGACTAGTCAAAGTTTTCGTCACGAGTATTTTCATTTAGGATTTCACTTGTCACTTGACTTACCATTAACGATGTTACTTTTCACATGCCGTATTACCTCGAAATACCCCCATGGGGGTTTAGTATTTCGCCAGTAAAATTTGAGGTGGGGTTTATTCTAGGGGTTTTATTATTTCGCCAGAAATTTTTGTACGGATCGTAGTAAAAAGTAGGCATTTGCGTACCCAAAACAGGTAATAAATGTGTCCAAACAGGATATATTTGGACATAAATACGTAGAAGTAGATAGCTACACAAACTAGTCTGTGTAGCTGCAATGCAAATTCGTGGTAATAAGTACATCATGTACATTGCATACATGATGTACATAATTCCGTGGGGGGTATTTTGAGGGGGGCTTATTATTTCCCCAGCCCATTTTGAGGGGGGTTAATTCGAGGTAATACGGCACCACTGCTTTTGTCACTTGTCAACTTTTGTGATGGGTACCAGCTAGTGACGGTACGAAAAATACCACACTGCGCAATTTCCCGTACATACGTAAACCCGCAGTACTTTCATCACCCAACTTTGTTTTACACATGCAAAACCCAACCCCCCCCCCCCCAGATGCTACATTTGCAACGAGTGGCGCGTCACAGCGCCGCCAATCGAATGACAGCTGACAATTTGGTAATGGTTTTTGCACCAACACTTTTAGTACAAACCGTCGATCAATGTGTAGGCGGGCAGAACCAAAATGAACAGTCTAAAATGGGTGTGAGGCATGGTGAGCACAAACTTTTGCACTTTTTGATCACCAATGCTGATAAGGTTTTTCTGTGATCGGCTTGTAGATTGTTGTGACGTTTTTGTGCGTTTTTGCTGTGTCATTTTATAGCTGTTTGCATAATTTTTGTGTGTAAATACAATATTTGTCTGTACTCAGTTTTTATCAACAATATCCATTCTAGTGGGGATGCAAGCTGCGTGTGCAAATTGAAGGTCTGGGAAATACCTGCACTGGCGTCAAAAGGTAAATCTGGGGTCGGTTCCGCAAGTGGCAGGGGTCTCGAATGGGGGGGTTACCCCCCCCCCCCGCAAACCGCCCAGCTATCTATCTATCCCGAAGGCAAAATTTTGGGCTACTACCCCCTAACCCCCCCCCCCCAATCGCCCAGCTTTCTACCTATCTGGTGCGATTTTTCAGAAACTATACCCCAATTTTCGCTCAAAATTGCTATTTTTCACACCTTGTTATAGATTTTCACTTCC
This sequence comes from Sphaerolaimus hirsutus, assembly GCA_964036195.1. NCBI lineage: Eukaryota > Metazoa > Nematoda > Chromadorea > Monhysterida > Sphaerolaimidae > Sphaerolaimus > Sphaerolaimus hirsutus. The sequence continues at coordinate 23,543,639 of OZ038450.1, read as the reverse complement.
AAAATCATGGTTCTGGCTCCTATTTGCCTACTTTCAGCTATATTTGGTACTATATGCTCTTTTATACTCATTTTGAGCCATTTTACACCTACTTTTAGCGATTTTTCTCCCTTTTCTTCCTTCTATGCCCCGAAAAAGCCTATATATCGAACCACCACAACCCCCCCCAAACCCCCCCCCCAGAAAATTTTTCAGCTATCTATCCCTCCAGAGGAGCGATTTGCTATCTATCCAACAACACGGAGGGTCAAAATTCAAGATACCCCTGGCAAGTGGAACGGCAAATGTAATGTGAAATGGCAAAAGCGAAGTGAATTGAATAATAAAATGGCAAAAGCGAAGCGAAATGACTTTTTATTGTTATTTTCACTTCGCTTTTGCCAGTTTTTTTGCCATTTTACTTAGCTTTTGCCATTTTACTTCTCAATTTGCGGAACTGGCACCAGATTACTTGCGCCTGGTTACTCGTGAGTCATGAGCACGCATAAAAACAGATTATCCAATATTTGAATGCGGCCATTTCCCAGACCTTGTAAATGCAACTGTGCAAACGAATTAATTTGCATCGGCAGCATTTGTACCCGCTTAGATTTTTGGATAGCCATTTCCTGCCGTGAGCTTTTTGTTGGATTGAACAAAATGTTTTCATACGAAAGCTGGTGGAAAACTTAAATATGAAGCTTATTCAAGAATCAAGAGAAGCGTGTTTCTAAAACATTTTTGAGGGTGTGATATTTTACTGTTCCATTTTGTGAAGGGTATTTGTGGGACATTTTTGTTCAATCCGCCTTTTTCTGGTGCGTGTGGCAAGTCTCGACAAAAATTTGATCTTTTTAAAATATCTAATACCAATGTGATTATTCCATGTGTATTGATTCAGGCCTTCGCTTAATTGATTGTGCAGAATTCTGGCACATTCAATGATTTTTTTCCTTATTTTTTTACAGTTTATAATTTCAGCTGCGTTTTTGTGTGTGAGAAGAAAACGTGCCATTTTTGTTGGACATTTTTTGCATGGCAATGCCAATAGTCGAATTGAATTTTGAAAGGCTTGAATTTTTACACCGCTTAATGTAAATGTACATCATTCCTCTCAAAAATTTCAATGTATTTTTTAGCATAATTTTTACACGGCACAGCGGTGCTTGCAGAGTGGCTTATATTGCATAATGCTATTTTTGTAATTTCATTGGCTTTAGTTAAAAATCGCAATTTTATATGTGATTACAAAATAAATAAGTTGTGACAATGACGTTTCACGTTTAAACAGCGATGGCCGATTTTGGTAGCTCATCATAATTTATTATAAGCTTTGCCTGTTTCTCTATCAAATCACACTGTCTCAAATCGCTCGGATGCGATCCAATTTCGTCATATGGAACTTTGCAACCCAACTTTGCAAAGTATTTCTCCCAAACATCCGAAACTTTACCATCGGCTGTGGTGAATTTCATCTTTCTGGTTGGGAACTTGAAATTTTGATCCACTGCGCTGCGATGTAAAAATAGACCTGGTTATTTAAATAGATGCATGTAATTTTGTAACATGAAAGAAAATTTGCCAAATTTGACCATTTTGGGGGAAAATGGAGAAAATTTGGGCATGAAGTCGACAAGTCCGCCTTGTGCAGCTTTTTTTGTTGGGACAAAAAAGCAAGAAATGTGTTAAGTCCACTATGGGCAGTGATTTCTAAAAGTCGACGACAAGTACAAAAACTGCCCATAAAGCAAATTTTTTCAAGCTGGGAACAGCTATTTTGGAGTCGACAACGCCACTCCATAAAAATGGCACCAACACCATGGAAATGGCGCTATTTTGGAGTCGATAGCACCACTCCATAAAAATGGCGCCAATGCCATGGAAATGGCGTTATTTTGGAGTTGACTGCCACTCCATAAAAATGGCGCAACTTCCAGGTGCTTTTAAATCAAATGTTGGGACATGATTGCAAAAAGTCGACAAGTCCACATGGTTTAAAGAAAGAAGTCGACAAGTCTGAAGGTGTTTGCAGCAAGAAGTCGACAAGTCCACTTTTGTTTACTGGATTTTGCTGCTGATTTCTTGCAAATATCCAATGGCATTTTATGGTTGCCCCATTTTTCACATATACGTTGAGAGCAGGGGTTGAAAATTTGACACTTTATCGTCAACATATGGAACTTAATGTAAAGCATGAGAGAGCCACATGGGACACGCTGCACAGACCACAAATTGGATCTGAAACTTCAAATGCGGTTTACTAAAAATCGCATTTTGTGGACTTGTCGACTTTTAGAATTAGACGCCTCAAATAGTATTTCACACAAGGACGTAGCCAGGGGTGGGGCGGCCGCCCCCCCTTCCTGGGCCGGACCAAAAAAAGTGCCAGAAATGCCACTTCCAGAAGACGATTTTGTCACAGTTTGTAAAAAAATTTGCGCGCAAGCGCGCATTTTTCCGTCACGCAACATCTATTTTCAGCTGACTAGTTTCCGCAGCCTCAAAGCCAGTGAAAAACCTCAATTCCCGTCCATGTTGCTGTATATGCCTGTCAGATACAGACGTTTACAGCTGTTTTGGCGCCAATGCCAACGTCAGTCGCGCCTACGAATGGCGTCAGTGCCATGGCGCCATTCCCTTACTACAGGGGCAAAATTCTAGGGGGGGGGGGCGCTCCCCCCCCCCCCCGTTCGCTGGGCTCCGTATACAATCCGCCCCCCGCTCAAAAATCCTGGCTACGTCCCTGATTTCACATGCGACATTCCCGATCATTTGCCACTTTCCCTGTTATATGACGACACGCAGAATTTCGTAAAACCAGCTCTCGACAAAGTGGGGTTTTCAAATAAGCGCGCACCACTAAAACAGAATCTACACGATATACCTGTAAGCGTGTCTAATCAGTTGACAACAATAGAATTCCTTCCTGTCAATAGCTAACTGTTCACTGAACGATTTATTATATGGACATCCGACCCATTCTCTTGCTGCATTAACTGCCCTTTGTTTCTTGTTTGCCTCCACTTTTACTTGGCACAGTTCCAATCTGGTGTTTGGCTCGATTTTGTTAACTGGGGGATTGGTGTGCAATTTTGGTTTGGGGGAGCTTGGACAAAGTTTGAAAAATTGCATTTTTAATGTCAACTAAAATTATCACAACTATTATTACCGTATTTCTTCTAATAGAATGGCATACCTCCAATAGAACGGCAGGTTTTGGCACTTTTTAGCACTCACGAAAGTAATAGAACGGCAGTTTCCAATAGAACGGCAGCCTCCAATAGAACGGCAGGTAGAAATTACATTGGAAGAATGAAATTAGAAAAATGGAAAAAATATTAGAAAAATGGTGGTGAGAACATCCAAGGTGTTCGGAACAATGATTTATGGTTATTTTCACATTTGGTTTTGTTTTAACTGATGCTCTCTCATAGTGTGATTATGAAAAAAGAATCACATTTTACTATGTTCAAATAAAAAATGTCTGAAATATATTGGTGAAAGAATAGAACGGCTGGTAAAAAAGTTGACGAAAAAAATAGAACGGCGCTCTTCTATTAGAAGACATATTTACGGTATATACGGTAAATTATCCCAACTGAAAGTACTGCGAGTAATGTATGTATAATGTCAAGTATCAAGTGATAAAAGGAAAGCCCCCAAACCAACTAGATTTCTCAAAGGACTCCTCCACAACACCCCTATCAGGTAGCACGTGAACCACAGTGAATTCACCCTTCCCCAGCCCAATCCCAGCTACCATACTGACATGAATTACTGCCCACTCTGAATTGTACTGGCCTGCCACCTGGTGCTATGCCCAGACCCTGTAAAAAGCCATGTAAAATGTCAAATGTCATGCAAAGTATCAAAAGTAGTGTAAAATGCCCTGGAAAAGGGCAAATACCGTATATCCTCGAATAAGTCCCCCGGGGAGTTTTTTTTTCGTCAGAAGTTTCTGAAGGGGGAGTTATTTTTTCGTCAGTATTTCCAGTAAAATGTATGATAAATGTACTGCACAAATGGGGTAAATTTGGTAACATAAATGCTAGTAGGACTACAACATTAACAAGTCAAGCAGTGCAAACAATGTTAGTGAACTCTAGCTGCAAGATATTACATATATTTACATATTAAATACATAGAACGTTTTTTGTAAATGTAAAATGTTATGAAATGTTTCTACCCATCAAAGTGAGGGGTGTTATTCGAGGGGGGAGTTGTTTTTTCCTCACACTCACAAGAGGGGGGACTTTATCGAGAGGGGAGAGTTATTCGAGAGGGGGGACTTATTCGAGGATATACTGTACGTTTTTTTCAATACACAATTTTTATTACTTTTACATATGACATTACATTTGACTCTTGCGTGACAAACATTTCACACTTTGCCTGGCATTTGACACTGCATGACATTTGACATTTTACAGAGCATTCTACAGTGTCTGGGAGTGCCACCTGAGCCACAGCTTTGTCCATTTCTGTGCCAGCATCGTCGCTGTTTTTGTTTATGAGCCAGAAAATGAGGTCGCCAGGTTCTGCCAATTTGCACAGGTCATTTTGCATGGTGTAGATTTTGATAGGTATTTTTTAGGATTTCCCTTTTTTGAAATTCGGTAAAGACCCTCTGTAATTGGTTTTTGTGTTTAACGTGACAGGTTGCTCGAATTGTTGAAGAAATAGTGCAGAAAAATCATCAAAAAATATTAATTTTAAAATGACGTATGCTATGCTATGAGTATGACGTCTTAGTAAAACTATCTCAGTTAAAAAATCTGCCAGCCCCCGCTGTGTTTCAAAGCTCATGCTATCCATTCAAAACTCCTAGCTTAGCGTGAACCTCAAAGCCAGGCTGACATGAGTCCACTGGGTGCAGATTCAATCAGAACTTAAGGCGCCCGACACCCTAGTATTTTAGTGCTGAATCTGTACGCAAAAGGGGGCAATTTCTTGCCCGTACTCGATTTTAGGGCGCCTTGCGTGCGCCCTACGTTCTAATTGAATTTGAGCCCTGGGTTCTTGAGCACTCGGCCATTTTCCACACATCTGCATGCATCATTCAGCTCACGCCAGACGATGCATGTGCTTTCGATTGAAATGCGGCGGCGGGAAAGTTTGCAATTTGAGATAATTGCGCTCAAACTTTACTTGTCACTTTTCGATTGCGAGTAAAATTGTCGGGTTTTAAGCTAAGAAATGAACTACCAAGGGGCAGTCCCAGACCCTGTAAAATGCAAAATGTCATGCAAAGTGTCAAAAGTCATGTAACCGAGTTGCCATTTTGCAGGTATTTCATGACTTTTGACACTTTGCATGACATTTGACATGTTACAGGGCATTTTACAGGGTCTGAGACTGGCACCTGGACGTTTGCGAGACTTAATCAACGAATCTTGGGCATTTTAACATCCGCTCCTGATAGCGATAAATATTGAACTGTACTTCCCCGCCGCCGCGACTGCAGCTTTCTGTGGAGGGTTGCCGCAGCGACTATAACCCAGTACTCGGCTGGACTGGTCTACATATATTTAGGTATACACGGGACAGCTTTTATTGACTGGAATCTGGACCCGTGTTGTAGCTGCGGCTTGTAAGAGTGCATACAGTGTGTTGCAGGAAAAAATTGGAGAAATTTATTTGCGGTGGGTTTAATAATGTGGTGCGCAACGATGGAAAAATACAGAAATAAAAACACAGAAACTCGTTGAGTTTCTGTGTTTTTGTTTTACACAGAAACACGGAAACTCGCAAATTTTGAAAAACACGGAAACTCAAATGAGTTTTTTATCGGAGAACACGGAAACACGGAAACACAGAAAAGTTTTTTGAGTTTTTTCATCGGATTTTCAAAATAAGTAAATTTTAAGGCACTTTGTTATGCGATGAGTTGATGAAAAAAAACGTTTTTTTTATGAACACATTGTCCCTTAAATGCGATTTTTTGTTGAAATTTAATATGAGGTATTTTGGGACAGTTAAGTAGTTCAGTTATCCTGAAGGCTTCAATGGATAGGTACATGTTCAAATTTAGTTGCAGTAAATACAAATCAAATCCGTAGTCTCCCATGCAGTGCACATCCATTCAAGAATTTTGGAGTACTGCATAAATTGTTGTTTTTTAACATGTTGTGGTGTAGATGTGCTCATTGTAGACATTTTTATGTACTTTTTCAACACTTGAATGAAAACGCAGCTGTTAAGTGTGGTTGAAACCTCTGTAAAACCAATATTGGTTGAGAAAACTGCTGTTATCACGTTTAAATGCTGTAAACAACTTTTTGGAAAAAAACTCGAGTTTTTTCAAAAAACACAGAAATGAAAACAGAGTTACTCAAGTTTTTTGCGTGAAAAACTCAAAACACAGGTATTCATTTTTGAAAAACTAAAAACACAGAAAGTGTTTTTATTTGGAGAACTTACCCATCGTTGGCGGTGCGAATTGAAAGGTTAAAAAATTTCCGCGCTGAATTGTGTCTATAAATCGAAGGGACAGACTACCTTTTTTCAAGTGATAATTCCAATTGCAAACTGCTTATTTGCCAATCTAAATACCAAAAAACAAATACCGCGGAAAACCACGGAATTCACCCTTTAATTTTGTCTTCAATACAATCAAACTTTGGAAGACATTAAGTTTATTTCAGACAGAAACATTGTGTGAGTGATAGGTAAAAACCTATACCTATTTATCAGTAATGTATAATCATGATAGTTTTTATTTACACAGCCTTCGAGTGTATAACCATGAACAATGTTAACTCGCACAGTAAACAAATTGACAAATTGCAGAGAGAGATTTGAAGATAAAGACATCAATTTTACAATATAACAACCTCACACAACTTTAAAATATTCACGACATTTGCGCTACACACATTACCTTGATGGTTGAAATTGAATGTCAACTCGTTGATGTTAATTGACATTTGAGTTCACGCGGCACAATGATTTTTCGACGTTGCGGCATTTGTGCTTGGAGAACGCTCTGCGACACGTAAACTGAAACCTGAATTGACAATGTGTCAATTTGACATCAACCAGTTGACATTCGAATGTCAACTAGGTAGTATGGGTAGCGCCATCGTCGCGTAAACATCACTATTTTTACCTATTGGAAAAAACCCTTGGTATAAATATGTTATAAATGTGTGAAAGTATAAAATGGGAATGCTCACACAAGTTGGACTTTGTCGATAAATGTTGATATATGGGATCACACGGGTACACAACACGAGCAGATATTAATTCTGAGAAAATTAGCGATAGCATATTTTTTTCTGGGCAATACGCCAACAATAAGAAAACTGAATGAAATACAACTTTGATAATATAAATGTGAAAATCTATTTTTGGAATATTTAGGTTTTTAGATATGATCTGAAGTAGTGTTGGAAAAGCGTCAGAAAAATCGGCGCCAAGTGCCAATGGCTTCATTCCATCACTAATCTGAAGAGATCACTGATTCAATAATGAGATTTCCTAATTTTGATCAGCCACTAATTCGGCATCACAGATGTTTGAAAGCGAAATGCGAATGTCTTCAATATAATTCTGATGATACGTTCGATTGTACATGAGTCTATAGACTAATACCTGGTGCTTATTGTTGCATTTTCCTACTTCTGCGTACGTTACAAACAGCAAATTAGTACTGAGAGTTCTAAAAATTCGTGGCGAAATAATAAACCCCCCTCGAAATACCTCCCTCGAAATACTCCTCCTCGTTTAACTCCGCCCCCTCAAAATTCTCACTCTGAAAAAACCCTGGGGGTATTTCGAAGAAATACGGTATTTGTGAAAACATTTACCTACTTCACTGTAACTATTCTAGATAGGTATTTATGGCTATTGGCATTCAAAAAACTAAAAAACTAGATAGTAAATCAAAGCAAAAGAGTTTAGGTATAAGCCTGCGAAGCACTAATTGGCCAGCGAAAGTGGAAGTGAGATCGCGATAGAATCTCCTAAAATTGAAAAGTTTCCCTAAAACAACCTGACAACGTGCACGCATCACCTTCGAATTCAAGCTAGGTGTTCGATTTCATACTTTGATTAAAATGTCTATTTTTCGGCAGCACTTTTTTGATCGATCACTTTCCACCCAGCACCAGAGCCACGATCATGCCGTACAGGCCCAAAACCTGCGTGCACAAAAATGTGTTTTATAGGAACCGTATATCCTTGAATAAGACCACCCCCTTGAATAACATCCCCCTTGAATAACTCCCCCCGGTTGGCGAGGTGAGAAAAAATAACTCCTCCCCTTTCATAACTCCCCCCTCTCGCCATTTGTTATGTGTGTGTATCCACAATATGTATTTGAATGATTCGGATGCAAATGAACATGAATTTTAACATGGATACGTTGGTTTTGTTGTTAAATACCTTAATTAAAATACATGAGTTTACGGAATGCATTCATACAATGAATATAATGCCCTTCGTCAACTTCCCATCACAAACACCCCGCACCATCCAACCTCGGAGAAGATCAATATGAGTATCATTCCCACAAAGAGCCTGGGCTGCTGGCCGGTGCCCCTGACGCCCGCGTCGCCGGCGATGCCGATGGCGTAGCCCGAGCCGAGGCCGCACAGGCCGCACGTCAGACCCGCCGCCAGGTGCGCGAAGCCCCTGGGTTGTGGAGGGTGGATAGCTCGGTGAAATACCGTATTTGCGTGAATAATCGCTCCCCTTAAATACCGTATTACCTCGAAATACCCCCATGGGGGTTTATCATTTCGCCAGCAAAATTTAAGAGGGGTTAATTCGAGGGGGGTTTATTCAAGGGTTTTTTTTTATTATTTCGTCAGAAATTTTCGTAAGTATTGTAGTAAATGGCATTTACATACCAAAACAGAATGCGTTCAAACAGGAAATATTAGGACGTATCAACGTGCATCGCTACACAAATGAGTCTATGTGTAGTTGCGATGCCTTTGGTCGCAATAAATACATCTTGTACATTGCATACATGATGTACTTCATTCCAGGGGAGGGGGTATTTCGAGGGGGGGGGGGGTTTATAATTTCCCCAGCCCATTTTGAGGGGGGGTAATTCGAGGGGGGGGTTAATTCAAGGGGGGATTAATTCGAGGTAATACGGTAATCCCTCGCTTAGTGACGTGAAAAGCGGCAGAACTTTGGCGCCAAGCGCCAGAAGCGCCATGGCGCTTTTCCGACCCCAAGCGCCAAGCGCCAATGGTGACAGAGCAAAATGGCGCCAAGCGCCAGAAGCGCCATGGCGCTTTTTGCTTTGGCGCTAGCGCCCAGCGCCAGCGCCGGGCATTTTGTTCCTGGCGCCGGTCAAAAGTAGCGCCAAGCGCCAAAAGCGCCATGGCGCTTTTCATCGGCATGGCGCCAGAGCAGAATAGCGCCGAGCGCCAGAAGCACCATGGCGTTTTTTGCTTTGGCGCTAGCGCCCAGCGCCATGGCCGTTGTAGATCACTACCCCCGCTTGAATAATTCCACCCATTGAATGATTATCGCTTTTAAATGAGTTAGGTAGGATAAATAGTTCCCGATTTTGTAATTTCCCTTTTAGACACATTATGCATTTGTTGTTCAAAAAACCAACCTCTGCTCACTTAAAATTCCATGACATTCAGACACCCGACAACAAAAATCCCTCCAAACGCCATCTCAACGCCAAAACAATGGCATAAACGCCAACCCACCCACTCACTTGAAACTAGTATACCCCTCAGCCTCAATACTATTGCTCAGCACGAAGCTGACCACCAGTCCATAAATGCCTATAATCCCGGCCATGATGACCGGTATGATGGACTTCATCATCAGCTCGGGCCGCATCACCGCCATGGCGCTAATGCCCACCGACGATTTTGCGGTGCCGTAGGCGGCGCCCATTACTGTGGGTGGGGGGGGGGAATGGGGGGTTATTTAGATCGCTGCATTTGCATATGTAAAAGCATTTGTATTTAGATTTGCATGTGCAAAAGGCAGTTTGCAAGTTTGTAAGTGACCTGTTTTGTCAGTTTTCGGTGTCCAATGGTTGATTTTGTGTTGAGTAGCTTTTGTTTTCGGTGGTATTTTAAAGTGTGACTTTGGAGAACAACAGCGACTATGGCTGTTTCGGATTTTTAATATTTTATTCTTTCGCGCTGTGACGAAAACACTCAATAATAGTTTTTACATAATGACACAATTTCGTGCATTAAAAGTCCACTTCAAGCCAGAGTTTTTAAAATACCGGTATTTTTGGAAAGCGTAAGCGTAAGCGTAAATACACTTTCAAAATTATGGGTATGGATACTAAAAGCGTAAGGTATTTTTAAAATACCTAGGAAAGCGTAAAATAAAGTGTAAGCGTAAAAAAAGTTTTACAAGGTGCTCTTGCTGTTGAGCATCAGATTATCGGATTACCGTATTTACTCAAAATACCCCTACCCAAAATGTGTCTAATAATGTCCGAAAACTGCAGTTTGGTATTTGTGCAATGCGTAACACACGTTAAACAGAATACAGAGTTATATTAGGACAGGGCTTATATCAACTAGGTTAATAGGTACATACTTATGTAAGTGTATACCTAGACGCTTATATTTTGCACTTTGAGAAAAACCCTGGGTGTATTTCGAGGAAATACGGTATCCATTATCTGACCAAAATTCCTTATCCTAAGCCACCATATTGCTAGACGACACAATTTGCACATGTGCCGCTATTTTCACTCCGTTAGCGCACACACGTTTTTTTTGTACGCTTTCTCAATCACTTTCTGTTCCTTTCTTCCTTTTTCAAAAGCGTAAAACGGCTGCGTGAAAAAAATTTACGCTTTTAGTACCCGAGGTATTTCCGCCGGGAAAGCGTAATAAAGCGTACGGGTATTTTACGAAAGCGTAAGCGTAAGCGTAAGTATAAATACCCATTTACCCGGGTATTTCGGGTGAGCGTAAATACGCTTTCGCAACTCTGCTTCAAGCCACACCGAACGCCATCATAAATTGGTGTCGGAACAATACATTTTTAATTGACAGCACCTTTAATACTCCAGTCAAAATAGGCACCGCTTAAACTTCCCCTGTAATATTTATAGGTAAGCTGTTGCGGTAGCGGGATAAGTTGATGTACCTTTATTCAAAGATCTCTACAACGTTTTTTACATTACAATGTTCATTTTTTTCAACACAGCCCCGTGATATAAATAAGGTTTTTGAAATATCAAGACATTTCCAAAGTCCATCTTTCTGTTGAAAAAACAAATAAATATACCCATTTACCTTACCAATTTCTAAATGTGCAAACCTGTAAAGATCATAGCCGAGGCTGCGCCCATGAAACCAAAAAATGGGGCGTATTCTGGTGACTCGTCTCCCATTTTGGCAGTGTTCCAACTGACAAATCAGCGATTAAATTGATAAAATCAGCTTTTCTGGCGTTGTTTTCCACACTTTCTGAATGAAAGTAAAGAGACCTAAAAATATACAGATCAATACCTTGTCGCTTGAATTACATTTCTTGGCTCTGCGCCAATTTATAGGCGGAGTGTGAACGAAAAACTTATTAAAAAAACAAAAAATAAATTTTCGGGATATACCTTACAAAAACTTGGCAGCAGGCCAAAACTGCTTTTTTGATACCACCTTTTGTATACATACATCACATGCATGTGTCAACTAATTTGTCGATCGACATAAGCAACCATTTACGGACGCTTAATTGCATTCTACGGCCACGTTTGGTGACGCGGACAGAAATCCCTCGTTGTTTTCACGCTTGTTCGTACAATGTGACCTTGTATTCAACCGTATCCAATACAAACTTGGACGAGGGCCAAGTCTAAAGAAGTACAGCGATCCGAAATCTTTACAGCCGTCAGTTCCGTACATTTTAGGTCGACTTTCGAGCGAAAGCGGTCCATATTCACCACAATGCTATACCTAGAAGACTTCCTAGAACTCATAGAAGCATTCCCATCTGAATTGCGGGATGGTTTTAGTCAACTACGATCGTTAGATTCCGATGTGCAGTCGGGATTGAGTAAACAAAAAGAACGCATAGATAGATTGTTTGCAAACGCGCCCGGGATGACCGAAGATCAGCGGAAGGTTGAAGTGGATGCGATTAAACAGGTCTGCGTTTTTTCACATGTGGGGCTTCTGTTTTCTACCTTCTGACTAATTCTTGATTTTTTTATTATATTGGCACTCTTCCAATTTTTATCCGCAGGAGTACAAATCCATTGCGAAACATGCGGATGACAAAGTGAATATTGCTTCGAAGATGCACGATATTGTTCAGCGATACTACAGGAAATTGGCTCATGAAATTGCAAATTTTCGCTACGAACTGGAAGCTGATTCAGCTGGTTTGTGTTTTGTGCGGTGCGGGAATCCGAAATTTTTCGATGAAAAAGGCGTAGATTTGAACCATACTTTTTAAATGTCAATCCGTAATTCATAAGCTTGATATTTAATCGTAGCGGGATAAAATTATCCACCGTTTTACTCATCAGCCGTGTGTATATTAAGACCGTAACATGAAAGATCTCTGGTTAGTTTACCGTCCGTTTACCGCTATTTTTACCGAAATTCAATTACCGGTAGACGCCCACCCTAATTGTCCGTTATTGTAGTTACCACTGTGACACCCTGGTCAATTCCACAAGTCATGAAAAGTGTCAAAAGTCATTGCCCTGTAAAATGGCGAGACAGTGTAAAATGTCAAATGACATGAAAAGTGTCAAAATACCCATCGCAGGCATCACGGAAACGCTAGAGCGGCGCGTGCGCGAATCCGAACAGCTTCTCCGCCAGGCGCGTCGCGAACGGAAACGCAAAATGCGCGAGCGGGAAACGCGCGCACTAGCAGCCGCTCAGAGCGCTAACAACGCGCAGGTGGGGAAGGTGGTTGGGAAGTGACCTTTGCAAACAATTTTTTTGATTAAATGCAAAAATGTCATTTTCAAAACTAAATTGAACACGACCATCAATTAGAAATGTGGGGTGGGGGTTACACATGTAAGTTTTACATAAAAATACTTTTTGTCATTGATGGTCGCCTCGATGGAGACATAAAAAGGATGGGAAATCGCTTAATCCTGCAAAGTCCTTACATGTCCATTTTTGATTCCAAAAAAAAACTTTGAAAAACCCCATCCATCCAAAAACACACACCTCAATCACCACAGGCTGGCGCCTCAAGCAGCGTTTGCAAACAAGAGGAAACGCTTGGGGCGGAGCCAACTTACAGCCAATCAGCGTCGTCGACGATCGCATCTGGCGCCGTGCCGCCCAAACGGTGCGCCACTGTGCCGCAGAAGATGACCGATTTGAGTGATGCTAATTTGAAACTTAGCGGCGGCACTGGCTTGCCCCATGTTTCATCGGCGGCTAGTTTGAAGGTGGGTTTTTTTGGCACCGTCTTTAGTTCTAGGTTGATAAGCATTTTGGTACTTTTTTATTCGTTAAGAAGTTGTGTACTCTGATTCTGGTGTTAGGTGTATTTGTGTACCAATGCGAAAAAAAACATTTTGCATATTTGTCACATGACAAGGCACCGGCTATCCCGAAATCGGTTAACCAAAACAAGTGTGTACTAAATAAATCTAAACTTTCAGTCGATGGGCGATGCGACGCAAGGCGACATCACGTTACCATCTGCATCTGGCGAGATTTCTATTCTCACTGGACACGACACCTCGGCGGTAGGTTCGGTATATTGAAATGTTCAAAATGCGTTTTCTTATTAGCTCGCGCATTAACGTCTTTTACGGCGTAAATGCATGCGGAAAATTACCAGTGTCATTTTCGGCACCAAACGGTGGCCATTTGATCACATTTGAATATGAAAAGTTTAGAAATTATTGTATCAACGTCGAGAATTCATATCACCGGAAACACAAAACTATATGACATATTTTTGAATCGTCATTTAAATTTAAACGGCAGAATTATCATTGATTACAGCCAACACACAAACTACTGCACACCAATGATTTTCCATACGCACTATTCCTTATCCACAGATGTCCGCCGGCCCTCCGTCAACTGGCAACAATAGCAGTGGACATTCGGCAACTGCGAACAGTATGCTTTCCCCACCGCCCGCCACCCCCACTGGTAGTTCCTTTGTGCCCGGATTCACTGCTGGTAACTATTTGGTGGCACTAGATGTGCCGATGGACAGTATTTAGTTGACGGTTGTCCAGTGGTCAACTGAGAAATAAAACATAAGAAATCTAATTTTTTTGATTTTGTCGATCTTTATCGACGCGTGTTGATGGGACCAAAATGACAGGGGTCTCCAGGATTTTGGCCCTCGCGGGGGCTGGATAGATAGCAAATCGCTCCTCCGGAGGGATAGATAGCTGGAAAATTTTTCTGGGGGGGGGCTGGGGGGGCTTGGGGAGGGGGCTGGCGGGGGCACAATATATAGGCTTTTTCAAGGTTAAGAAGGCAGAAAGGGGAAAAAATCGCTAATAATCAGTTAAAAGTAGCCAAAAGTAGGTATAAAATGGCTGAAAATAGGTGTATAACCGTGTATATAACCGAAAAGCACGATTTTGATGGTGAAAAACTATAAAAAGGTGCGAAAATTGGTGATTTTGAGCGAAAATTGGGGCAAAATTTCTCAAAAACCACTCCAGATAGATAGATAGCTGAGCGATTTGGGGGGGGGGTCTTTGGGGGTAGTAGCCAAAAATTTTGCCTCGGGATAGATAGATAGCTGAGCGGCCTCCGGGATAGATAGATAGCTGGCCGATTTGGGGGGGGGGGCAGCCCCCCCCCAGCCCCCCCCTAGGAGACCCCTGCAAAATGATGATTCTTCGATGTTTAAAAGACGTTTAAATTTGTTTTTGAGTTGAACACGTTGCAGTGGCCAAGGACGTATCCAGGGGGGGGGCGGGGGGGGCTGCAGCCCCCCCCCTTCCCGGGGTGAGACAAGAAAAGTCCCGGAAAATGCGATTTTGGGGAGTAATTTTGAAGGTATGCCTAAAAAATTTTGCGCGCAAGCGCGCAATCTTCCATCACACATAGGTATTTTCAGCAGATCGGTCCCTGTCCCTGCATATCCCTGAAAATGCCATCAATTGTGTGCCTGTCGCTGTGTATATATGTATATTTATATACATATACAGCTGCTCTTGGCGTCAGCGCCAACGCCAATGGCGCCATGGCGTGGCGCCTACGAATGGCGCCAGCGCCATGGCGCCATTCCGTTACTATGTAGGGAAAATTTTAGGGGGGGGGGGGCTGAGCCCCCCCCGTTCGCGGGGCTCCGTAAACAAACAGCCCCCCCCGCTCAAAAATCCTGGATACGTCCCTGGCAGTGGCGTATTTCTGAACCCACGCGAACATGGACAGGGGATGTTAGTTTTATTTGTTGACCGTTGTAGGTTTCAGCTGGAAAAGTTGATCCATGAAACCAAGCCCGAATCCATAAAAAACTTATAAATTGTTATAATTCATAAAAACATTTTTTCGATGCAACAGGTATGTCGAGTTTGGTGTCGGGTGAATCACGACACGGCCGGCCGAGAAAATTGACCACCAAAGTGCAGGAAATGCTACAAGCTAATATGGCTAGGTGTGTTGAATATTCGTTCTTGATTTGGCACACTGGTATTGGATAATTAATTGCCGGAAATTTACTGTCATTTGAGAAGCTAATTTATTTTTTTGTTAACACTTTAGCGACTTTTTTTCATATTGCTCTATATTCGACTTAATTTATCGCCCTAATCGTGTTCAAAATCGACAATATCATAGCTCACCACCAGAGTTGGCAAAATCTCAGAGAAAAAAATAAAATAGAAAGGTGAAGAATAAAAAATGAAACATGAATATATAAAAAATACAATACAATTTAAGTGCAAAATTTTTTATTAAAACCATCATCCCTGGTCACGAATTGAATGAAAATATAAATAAAATGAAGAATTTAAGAATAAAATAAAATTGAACATGAATAAAAACAAAATGAAATAACAATTTTACTTCAATTTTAGTAAAATTCTTTTTACTCAAACCAACCCTGCTCACCACCCATACTTTTTACAGCCACTACCACCATCCACACCATTCTGGTGCCAGTCGGCGCCATTCGCACGCCGCAGCCAGCGCCAGTGGGCGCCTTGGTTCCGTTTCAGCAGCTAACTCCAGGGTAACTTGGAGCCGCGGCGCCAGTGTCGCCAGTGGCGCCAGTGAAGATGTTCCGAGGAGAGAGGGTGAGTGAAGGGTTTTTGGTAGGGTGGGGGAACCGAACCGACCCGAACCAAACCGAACCAAACCGAACCAAACCGAACCGAGAACCGAGCACTATTTTGGAACCGAGAACCGGAACCGAGCTTGAGAACCGAACCGGAACCGAGAACCGGCACTTATACCCGGAACCGAAGTAAATACCCGAAAGAACCGAAATTTTCTAGGAATCTTAAATTTTTTAAACAGCGTTTTTTCAACACCTACATCTAAGCCTTTTAACAGCAGCTGAACATCTTGGTGCGTGTTCAGAATTGCAAAATTCATCTGTTTGCAAAATGATTGTGCGGGAGCGTGTAATTTCACATATACTCCAGCAACATTACACCTTACAATGAAATCTACCATATCCCACCTGAATAAAAGAACAAACATAAAAAAATTTCATCATATTTATCATATTGCTTTGATAGATATGATGAAATTTTTTATGTATGTTCGTTTATTCAGATGGGATATGGTAGATTTCATTGTAAGGTGTAATGTCGCTGCAGTATACACATTATCACTGGTAGTAGTTTTCATTGGTTTTGTGGCATTTTTGACTGTAGTTGGCAAAAGTTATATATGTTTGTACTCAAAATAATACGCGTACTCACTCGCATACTACATAAATACATTTACGTTTCCTCCAGAAAAAAATACCAGTACTCATTTACTCGTGTTCTTTTTGAAAGTACGCGAGTGCAGAAAACGTATATGTTTGCTTTTACACTTTTTTTAAATACCAGTATTATTATAACAACTCGATTTCTGCATTCTATTAGGTTGTAAAGAAAATAACCTTAATTTTTTTGCGATTTTACAGTCATGTGTCCCTTTCTGTTGTACATTGGCGGATATTAATGCTGTTCGAGTATGTTGGGGTTTGGGGTTGGGCTATGAAGAAATCTTTTTGTTTCCTTGAATAATCCCCCAGTCCCGAGATAAGGGGGTCTATAAAAACATGGTCATTTTGCATTGCTGATCATGCTGATTGGTTAGAAGCTTAATAACTCATTCAGTTCTAGGCCGATTTGGACCGTTCAACACTTAAAATGATCGGGACAATTGTCAGATTCCATTTTTGAGGTCGTATTAGTGATGTCAAAATTCCTTATGCCGATTTGACCCAGTTTTTAGACGCGTAAAATAAATCTATATGTTGTAAAGTTTCACACTATTTGGGGTTACGTTTTCCTGCGTTGTTCAGTGCAGAAACTTTAGCTTTTATACAAAACTTTTATTCAAGTTCTATTCGGTTTATATTTTATTTCTATCAAACAAAGTAAATATTAAATTCAGAAATCAGTAGTCGTAGACTGGGCCGTTCTTTAGGCAAGAACGACCTTACATATGGGCGATTTAACCTTCAAACGCGAGCAAATTGCTTATTATGTCTACTTTAAAGCAAATATCAGGTTTTGCACCTGTCGCATGTCGTTAGAAAACAGGTTGACATAAAGAATTATATTTTATTAAGATTAATAAAAACATAGATTAAATATTATGAATGTCGTTACTTTTATCACCCATTGTTTACAGCCGGCAAAAAAGGCAAATATTTCTAAGTGAAAATAGGAATTATTCAAGTGAAACAAAAATGCAGGTTACGGTAAATTAGGCGGAACCGCACACTCCCCAGAAATTAAAAAGAAAAGTTTTAAAATCACAAATTTAAAATTTTTTACATTTTAATTAAAAAGAGGCTTTACGAATGAAAAAGAGGTATCATTCTGGGGGCAGCAGATCATCAGTGACAGCTCCATTGGTCCCATCTGTCTCCATCGGCTCTGTGTTGTCATTATTATTATCAGAAGAGCCTGTTGTAGAGCTCGTGCTCGAGTTACACTCACCGTCAGACGATGGGGTCGGGGATCTTTTCTTCAACTTTTTGTTACTCTTCCCAGCAGGAAGATTTGGAGTTTTCCCACCGATGCATGTTGTCCGCAATGTTGTTGTCGTCTTCTGGAAGTGAAAATCATTTTTGCTCAAAGGCTTGTTATTTGTCGTAGCCTTGGCCTCAGTATCGTCAGCGATATCATTGATTCGGTGCTGTCGGCTAACCTTCAGCTGTTTGTTGTCAACCTGGCCGTCAGTGTCGTAGGTGTTGTCATTGTCATGGCTTCGTGATGTTGTAGACCTTCTGTCCCTTCGGCGTCGGGAGGAGGGGGACCTCCTTGACCGAGACCGGTGTTGTCTTGGCGGGGTTCTGGGCTCTGGAGGGGGTGGTGTACGCGGCCCTTGTCAAACTGGTTCACGCGCTTCTCGCTGGGAGCTGCGACTGCGCTTCCTGAGGTCTTCTGGCGCGCTCGCCAAGCGTTTAACCGGGCGCGAAGTCGTGTTGTAGAACACGCGAGCCTCGGCATGACGGCGCGGCCCGTGACTGCTCGCCACTGCAAATATAAATAAATACAGTAGCTTATTACTGCAATTATTACCATTATTATTACAATATTCACTGTCGTTTGCAATGGCCCAGTCAGCAAGATGTCTAGTGCTGAAGCACTTCCTTCTGCTGTTCCGCTTACTATGTGTCCTAGTTCTTTTCCTACACCCTCAAAGTAGGCTCCGACTCCTTGCCCTATTCCAGCCACAAAGGCTTGGATGGCCTTGGGGTCGTTTGACATGGTTGAGAAATATTGTACAGTTTTATCTAATTTTTTCTCAATGTTGTGTAATTTGTTGAACTGATGTCGTGCAGCTGTTATGCTAAATGCAACGTCTGTCATAGTATGACTTGGCATTCCAGTGACGTTCAAATGGAAGGGGCTCCAAGTCCCGTTCCAGATGAGTTCCAGAGGGAGTTTTGTCACATGCAGATTTGTTGGTCCATTTTTGTTTGCCCATTTGTCGTTTTTCAGCATGTAATATTTATGATCTTTGTAATGACAATTTTCCTCAGGTGATTGTGTAATAAGGTCGCTTCCTCCTGGGGACATGAAAATGATGTGCCTGTGTCCCGGAAGTCTCACTGGCAAGAATCTGTAGCATGTGTTGTTTATTTTGTGGTTGAAGTAAATATGTTCTGGTGTCACTGTTTGGCATTGCCAGAACATTAGTACATCTCCATGCCATTCTGCATAAATGTTGCTGCGGCCCAGTAGGGCTCTCAATCCCAAAGTGGGGTTCAATGTTATGAATTGATTAATTATGTTTATTTGGTTTTGTCTCAAATAACATAATTGTTGCCATATCATAGAGAATTGTTGTTTTTCTAAACTTGCAATTTTGTATATGACATATTGTCTCTGTTCCGTCCTGAAATATTTCAGATTTACGGAGTTGATCTGTTGTGCGGTCATGCTATCTTCCTTTGATTTTGCAAATTTGATGAATGTCGATCCCTGCTCTGTATATTTTGCATGTTTGGGGACGCACTCAGAATATTCTGGTCTTTCCTTTTGTATCGTTATTGTGAAAGCTGCTTGTAATTGTTGTATGACAATGTGTCGTTCGGATATCTGAGCTTCGAAATTTCCGAAATTTTCATATGCGCATTGTCCTTCAAATTTTGTAGCGTCCCACACTGACACTGCGTTATCACTGTCAAAGCAGTAGCCAGCGGCTGGCGCGCAATGCGACAGATCTTGAATTTCCGAGACAATGCGTTTGCCATCTAAACTTGCTACTGTGCCGATTTCAATGTGAAAGTTTGTCACTTCATTTGTGAAATTTCGACAAAAGTAGCAGTATTGTATTGTTAAGGTGTTGTTTGTGCTCCATAGGGCTTTATTGATTTGTGTCAGATTTTGTTCTTTCCACCTTTTTGTTTCCATTGCTTTCATGCATTCGGACAGGGTCACGACCTTGTTGTTTAGAATTTCCGGCGGCAGCATCGCTTTGCCTCCCACCATACTCATGTACGTGATTATTGCGTGTTGTTGTTCATAACACCGGTATACTTGTGTCTGTTGTGGTTCCGTTTTCAGTGCCCACACTCTCACTCCCTGTTTAGTTACCTTTTGTGGTTTGGGAAAGTGACAGTTGACTGTTTTCGGGATTTGTACCGGGTGTCCTGTCCTTGTTTTATGGCACACATTGTAATTTCTGTTGTATTTGTTTATCCATGTTTGTTGTTCTGCATTGGCTGTCATGACGTTTGCCGCCGTGACTATCGCCATTGTCGCCCAGAATGCATATGATCCTGCGTATCTGCACCCTTGTTTCGGCCTTTCTTTGATGGGTGTTGTTTCAGTCTTTTGTTTGGAAGTTTGTTGTGGATTTTTATTTTCATCATTTTTCATATTTTCTCATTCTTGATATTTTCCACTAATTTCTAGTGGGCACAGCTGTGTCGGTGACCTTTCTATCTCCCTTTGAGTGTTTGTTTTCAAGGTCACACTTCTAATTTTGTTGTCTGTCAATCTGTTGACTTTTGTTATCTTTCCCATTTGCCATGCTCCTCTCGGCATTTTATCATGTTGTACGAGCACAACCTGTCCCACGATTGGTTCTTCTTTCACTTTTCCTCTGTTGTTTATTTTTCTTGTTGTTCCTCTTAGCATATCCACATATCCTTTGGACCATGCGTTCCATAATTTTTTTCTGTTATCACTTATTGTTTGCCATAACTGTATCATGTCGTCTCTTTCTTTTTCATTGATTGTTGTTAGTTCAATTTTATCCATGCATGTTATTTTTTCATTTTTGTCCAAACTTTCTTCCACTCCGTCAGGGGGGGTTCCCCACAGAAAATGGACGGGGCGGAGAATTTTTGCTGAAATGTCGTCATTCATTACGTAGGTGATTGGTCTGGTGTTGACAGCGAATTCTATGTCTAGAATTACTGTATGTATTTCTTTCCATGTTAACAATCGGCGCCCGCTTGCTTTCTTTAAGAGATTTTTTACAAGGCCGATCATGCGCTCATACACACCTCCTTGCCATGGGCAGGTGGCTGTTGTAAATCTCCATTTTATTTCTGGAACTGATTTTGCGCATGTTTTGAATGCTCCCGCATTGTCAGACCAGATTGACTTCGGCATGCCTCTTCTGCAGAAGAAGCGTTGCAACTCCATTAGTGTGTCGTTTGTTGCTACCGTGTCAGCAAATTCTAGATGTACAGCTCTCGTTGAGAAGCATGTAATCAGAAGTATGTGGAATTTATGCCTTTCATTGTTGTGCATGTATTGTAGCGGTCCCATGTAATCAATGCCACAGTGTTGAAAAGGTTTTATTTTTGCTTGTAATCTTGTTATTGGCAGCGTGTGGAAATCTGGCATCGCGAACGTGCCTCCCGTTGCTTTTCGACATGTTGTGCATTTTCTGAGCTCTGAAGCAACTGTTCTTCTACCGTCCGGTATCCAACATTGTTCCCTTATTTCTGCTAATGTGTGCACTGCCCCTTCATGTTGTACATATTTGTGGTAATGGTTTATTACTAATGTTGTCAGGTATGCATGTTTCGGCAGATAGTACAATACTATCGGTACTCTGTCTGCATCCTTTGGTAGTCTCGTCACTCGGTACATGATGTCGACGTTGTTGTCGTAGGCCAGTTCTTGGTGGCTTTCTTTTCGTACCTGTTGTATCAGTTTGCGACACTGTTGTTGTTGTGCAATTCTCACAACGTGTTGCCATGCTGCATTTCTTTCTTCTGGCTCCAGTGGTCGGGATAAAAATCCTCTCACTTTTCGGTTCAGGCTGTTGCTGAAGAATTTGTGCAGCCTGTTCAATCTGATGATGATATTCAGTAACTTTGTCAAGCTACTGTATCGTTTAAAGTTCAGGTCGTATGGGTTGTAATTTCTCTTTGATTCTTCTACTAGGTAGCGCGCTTTGTTCTCTGTTGCAGCGCCAGCCCATATCGGCCTGTGTATTATTGTTGTTCCTTTTGCTAATTCTGGGATCGCTTTATGATATTGTGACACATCTTTCATTTCTTTTGTAATTGGTACTTTCATGAATTCTGGTCCGCTTTTCCACAAAGTTGACAGCATGATTTCATTGATCGTGCAGCCCTGCAATGCGATGTCGGCCGGGTTTACCTCCGTGGCGACTTTTGCTACCAGAAATTCGCATTTGTTGCTGAGTTCATTTATTCTTTTAACTCTGTTGTTTACAAATGTAGCAAGTGGTTTGGCTGTTTTCAGCCACCCAATGACCACTGTGCTGTCTGTCCATAATATTGTTGATTTTATTTTCCACCCTCCAAGCTGTTTCAGCTCTTCATGGATGTAGTTGGCCAGTTCTGCGCCAATTGTCACTGAGAGCAGTTCCAGTCTGGTAATTGGTGTTGTGGCCCCGGATTTAGATGGTAATGGTGCCAATTTTGTTCGAGCTGTTACGAATGCTGTGTTGTAGTCTCCTGCTCCTTTCTTCTTTTGTTGTCGGATGTACGCACATGCCGCGTATCCTAATGTTGAGGCGTCGCTGAACACTTGCAGTTCCAGGGGTTTGTCGTCGTCGAACACGTTTATACCCATTCTTTGATAGGAACGTGGAAACTCATTTTTTCCAAATGATTTTTCATGATTGTCATCAATTCAAGCGCTCTTTTATCTTCAATTAGTTCATCCCATTGTGTTGTTTTTGTTTCTTGTAGCAGCACCGACAACTGAGCCTTCAGGGTTAATGTCACTGGTGCTGTGAATCCAATTGGATCGTATGCTGATGCCAATAATTTATTCAGATTTCGTCTTGTGGGTATTGTGATGCTGTCGATTTGTAATTTTGGCGTCGATATTGCCAGCATGTCTGTTTTGTGATTATATTTCATTCCCATGACTGCTACAATTTTGTTCATCTTTGGGCTTCTGTCGTGTTCTGCTTCACCTTTGAGTGAATCATTTCATAGGTGCATTTTAAGGTGGCGTTCATTTTCTTTCGTTGATGGATTTGAGTTTTGAAGATATTCCACCAACGGGTCCATTCTAGTGGGTCGCCCGAGAATTTTGGCACGTTTATCTTTGGTAATCTCATTAGTTCTTCGTCATCACTAGAGCTATCTAAATGTTGTAATTTCTTTTCTAATCCACCTGTTATACCTTCTTTCAGGTCTTTTATTTGTCGTTCCGTGCTGCTTTTCAAGGCATCCAGGGTGCTTTGTCGTTCTTGCATTTGTCCCAGTATCGCCATGATGCCATCATCGCGGTACAGTCTTTCATTTAATTTGTCGTTTTCCTTGTTAGCCGCGGTTATCATTTCCGGCATGGCGTTTGGTCCATTAGCCACTTTTAGAATTTCTGCCGCAGCTTATTCGTATTTATCCATGGCCGTTTGTAGCAATATTGTTTTGTCCCGTATTTTTGTGAGTAGCATTTGTTGTTGTGTTGTGGCTGCTTCTGCGGTGTCCCTGTTGTGGTGGTAATCTTGCTCTTTGTCCACTCTGAAATACGGTATTTCAGCCTGTAGGATCTTCATGGCATCCGTTCTGTAGGCATTAAGCCTCATCCTGAGCGGTCCAGTGGGGGTGACCTCACTCATGATGTTGTGTGTTTCGCTTTAAATTTAATTTTAGATTCTGCCATATAAATTTTGATCAATTTTTGTTGTTTTATATTTTTTGTGAAAAATTGGATGTTATTGGGGTTTCTGTTGTGCAGGTTCTATTTTGCAGGACTGAATTATGAATTCTATCCTATCCGCTGCGCCATGTATAGTTTCACACTATTTGGGGTTACGTTTTCCTGCGTTGTTCAGTGCAGAAACTTTAGCTTTTATACAAAACTTTTATTCAAGTTCTATTCGGTTTATATTTTATTTCTATCAAACAAAGTAAATATTAAATTCAGAAATCAGTAGTCGTAGACTGGGCCGTTCTTTAGGCAAGAACGGCCTTACATATGGGCGATTTAACCTTCAAACGCGAGCAAATTGCTTATTATGTCTACTTTAAAGCAAATATCAGGTTTTGCACCTGTCGCATGTCGTTAGAAAACGGGTTGACATAAAGAATTATAAAGATTAATAATAACATAGATTAAATATTATGAATGTCGTTACTTTTATCACCCGTTGTTTACAGCCGGCAAAAAAGGCAAATATTTCTAAGTGAAAATAGGAATTATTCAAGTGAAACAAAAATGCAGGTTACGGTAAATTAGGCGGAACCGCACATATGTACATGCTATCGTATACTTTAGACCACGAGAACTCGTATACCAAATGAATGAGTTCAATATCTCATTCCAATCAAAAGTTATAGCACTTCAAACTTTCGCCTCCCATCCACATAAATAACCGTATGAACAATGATGTGTGCAACGTCAAAACTCCCAACTCTCGAGTGTTTCTCAGCCGATTTTCACCGATGAACACTTAAAATGATCACAATAACCTGGAGATCCGATTGTGATGCTCAGGTTATCTCTGCATTTTCAAAATGATAATTTCATACAAGAGTTCGCAATATTTTCTTGTATGGGGAATCTAATTAAATGTACAGATGATCTGAAGATCACAATGGAATCTCCAGGTTATTGTGATCATTTTAAGCATTGATCGACCCAGATCGGCCCAGAAATGGCTGATGTGTGGAGCTTCAAAGATCCGCCCAACGTTCAGATCGGCCATTCAAAATGACCACCTTTTTATAGACCCCCTTATCTCGGGACCGGGGGATTATTTGGGGAAACAGAGAGATTTCGTCATAGCCCCAACCCCAAACCCCAACATACTTGAACGGCATTAATATCTGCCAATCTACGCATGAATGTGAATTCGCAAAAAATTAAGGTTATTTAGTTTACAACCTAATACTATGAAATGATAAGCTGTGATATGCTCCTGTAGTATGAAATATCCAACCAATGTACTTACACATGTAAACTTGGGTATATTGTTTTTCTGTGTTTCAGCCGATTATTACCCGATACCCGGTTATTTTATTACCCGGAACCGAAATTTTAATCATTTTAGAACCGAAAGAACCGAACCGGAACCGAGTTTAAGAACCGAACCGAGAACCGGAACCGAAAATTTTCAGGAACCGAGAACCGATACCCGAACCGAAATCTATTGGAACCGAGAATCGAGAACCGGAACCGAAAATTTTGAAATTCCCAATCCTAGTTTTTGGTGGATTGATGTTGTAGGTTGAATTGGAAGTCAGGGGGTCCTAGAAAGGTCCCTTCTGTTTTTATGTTAGCTCAAACAGGAAACTATGTTATATCCAAGGTTGAGCAAATCTAGCCAAGGGGTTCTCAAGATAAAAATGCGAGCCA
This sequence comes from Sphaerolaimus hirsutus, assembly GCA_964036195.1. Classification (NCBI taxonomy): domain Eukaryota; kingdom Metazoa; phylum Nematoda; class Chromadorea; order Monhysterida; family Sphaerolaimidae; genus Sphaerolaimus; species Sphaerolaimus hirsutus. The sequence goes on along the minus strand of OZ038450.1, from coordinate 23,518,288 downwards.
ACTGGGCGCCCCCTAAAACGCCACCCCCCGAAAGAACCTTTACATGCTAGTCACACTTGGGGTTGGAAAAATAATATTTTAAAGGGCCTTCCTTTAAAAGTCTGTTTTTTTAGTGGATTTTTCCAAAATCGCTTTTATAATAGAAAAAGTTCGCTCAAATGAACCAGGTGCGTTGCTGCTGTAAATTTTGCATCTTGTTAACACTGAAATCAGTGCAAAAAAAAATCAATTACCACCCAGTAATCTTTAATTCGATTTTTTCATTAAAAAAATCCATCAAAAAGTCCATTTTTCAACCCTACCCCACCAATACCCCTCGACCCCTACCCCTACCAATACCCCTACCAATACCCCTACCAAAAAACCCCTACCAATACCCCTCAACCTCAATCCCACAACCTCCTAGTGTCACCCTAACCCTACCCACCCTCCAACCTCCCCCCAACCCCCCAGCAGGCTCGGAACCGGGCGACGATTCTGTGCTGGAGTCCGAGGCGGAGGTGAACCGGTCGGACGAGGAGGAGGAGAGCGAGCGCCGCTGGTGCATCTGCATACAGCCCAGCTTCGGCAACATGGTCGCCTGCGACAATGATAAGGTTGGTGGGGGGGGGGAGTTGACTGTGGGGGGTCACAATGGGGGTAACTGTGCTGTAAGGTTGGGAACCGGAACCGAACCGAACTGCATATTGTGGAACCGGAATTGAACATTTTTATATTCCCAACCTTGCTGTGCGGTACATGCGGAAAATCGGTGAATACGGTATGGTGTATCAAATTATCTGGAGAGTAATTAGGGTTCAAACGGGACCGCGGTCCCGGTACATGGTTCGGCAAAAAGTGGGGACTGGGGCGGTCCCGGTCCCGACAATTGAAAAAGGCCAGTCCCGGTCCCGGAATTTTTCAGCGGTCCCGATAAGAAAAATTGACCGGACTGGATCCAAATTTTGCCTTTTAAATACTTGTAAAATTCAAAAAAAATCGCGCCAGTCGGCGCATTCTCGTTCTGTCGACGAATTTTTGACGTTTTTTAGTGAGTTCCAAACATTCTCATTCATGTTCGACATCAGAGAAGGCTGAAAATATAATTTACCTTCAGAAAGCACTGTGCCAGCTTATGTATCAATTATAGGTATGTAAATAACAGCGCAGTATAACTTTCAAAACTTTAAGTAACAGTTGAGAGAAACGTCCAAAATATATCTGGAAAATCACGTGGTACACTCCCAGGTACCTCCAGATATTTTACCCTGTTTCGACCCTTCGAACAGACAGGGGATGGTTTTGGGGCGGGTGCCGGGTCTCGTCAGTGTTCTACACCCTTCTAAATGGACCTACTACCTAAATGGCTACCTAAACTTACTGCGGGGCGTCCAGCGGGCGTGGTATTATCTGCTGAGGTAGACATTCTCGACCTTCGTTCAGACGTGGTGACAGAAAAAGTGCGTTTCGAACCACTTGCGATCATACTGAACCATCGGAAAAAAGTGAGTGAAAATGGCGGCCAATTGTAACCGGTTTGAATTTTCCCGCCCATTTTCTCCAGCTTGATAAACAGGGTAAATTTATTTACCCAATAATTAACTCTCTAATTTCACTTCTCTAATACTCACTGTCATAATTTTTGTGCATTATGTCATTTTTGTGACTCAATTGAATTTTGTGACTTTTACTATATTTTTGATGACAATTTTGATTGAATGAAGTGTGAAAATCGTATGAAACTTCTGAAAATATGCATTCAAATGGTTATCAGTCCCGATAGGGCTCAAAAGGGGGATTTGGTCCTGGTACCTGGTTCGGCAAATCCTGGTCCCGGTCCGGATGCCCCAGTCCCGGTCCTGACAATTGAAAAATGCCAGTCCCGGTCCGGACCACCTAGTCCCGGTCCCGGTCCCGATAAGAAAAATTTCTGGTCCCGGTCCGAAAAACCGGTCCCGTTTGAACCCTAAGAGTAATGTAATTTTTCAACCCAAGAGGGTAGTCAATAACATTACTATCCATTGCGCATTCCTTGGAGTGCACAACGTTTCAGGATTTTCCATCTTTTGAAAACGAGTCTACATGACTTACGCACTTACTTTTGATTTAATTTCATGTTTCATTTCATTTTTAATGTCAAACGATTCAAAACACTCAACAGTTTCCCGTTCCATTTATTAGAAACAAACTTTTTTCTCCAAAATCGCAGTGCCCGTTCGAGTGGTTCCACTACGAGTGCGTCAATATCACACAACCTCCGAAGGGGAAATGGTATTGTCCACATTGTTCTGATTCTATGAAGAGAAAAAGGACTGGCGACAGGGGGAGTGATTGAACTTCGTTTGAATTTACTGTATTTGCTCGAATAATTGCCCTGGGGAATTTTTTCGTCAGACTTTTTAAGGGGGCTCTATTCGAGAGGGGCAGTTATTTAAAGGCGGATTTTTATCGCGGCAAAATTTGAAGCGTGGTTATATCAAGTCATTTCATGAAATATGCTTTGATCACAACATAACATTCTATTTTTGTACATATGATACACAGCAAATTTATCATGTGCCTAAAGTGGGGAATTATTCCAGGGGGATTATTTTTTCCTCGTCTAACAGGGGAATTACGCGAGCAAATACGGTAAATTGTATTGTTTGATGGCTGAGAGTAATCTGAAAAATGCATAGTCGTTTTGTCAAGCGTAAGAGACGTGTTATGAATATTTTCGTTGTCTTGGCATTTTGATTATTTTCTTCTCCCTTTTTTTGCGAACATTTCGATGTATTTTACATTTACAGGTGAAACCCTCGAATGTAAATCCCATTTTATACTTTTCTGTATTTTTAATCTACCTGCCTGGTCTTTTGACATACCGTATTTCCTCGAAATACCCCCCCCCTTGAAATACCCCCCCCCTCGTTTGACCCCCCCCCTCTCGAGACCACTATGAAACAATCACCCCCCCCCTCGAAATACCCCCCCCCCCAAATTGAGTGTAAAGGGAACGTACATGACAATAACTGTAGTTTGTGTTCAGTGTACTGCAGAACACACGTTAAAACAATGTCGGTGTCACGTTAGAACAGTGTACATACCATCTACATACTAATATTAGTCTACAGAACCTTATAAATGGCGGTTTTTGTTCCACTTTTCGACGTCTGCGTACGTTTCAGACGACAATTTCGTACTTGGTTTTCAAAAATTTTCTTGTGAAACAATAACCCCCCCCTCGAAATACCCCCCCCCTCGTTTAACCCCCCCCCTCTCGGGACCACTATGAAACAATCACCCCCCGGGGGGTATTTCGAGGAAATACGGTATGATATTTTCGTGAATGGCACCAAATGAATACCTTTACACAAAGACCATTTTCAATATCATTTAACTTCAATTTACATCAAACACCCGGGTTAATATACCCGCCATTTTCGAAACGGTCCCGTCGCACATAAAATCAAACTCTCACAAATCTACCATGGGCCCCACACACGCTAGTTGACATCGACACCAAATGTCAACTGGTTCCGTTCCTAATTCAAAGATTGCGTTTGCACGTCGTTCGTCCACTCGTCAGCAAGCTTTGAATCGGGATCGGCACCAGTTGACATTTGGTGTCGATGTCAACTAGCGTGTGTGGGCCCATAATCCACGAAATAAAGCCCCACCCCCCCCGCGTCCCAAAGCCATGCGGCACCACTTGAATACGTGTTCTTTCGGTCGCGCACAGCAATGGCTCGTAATGTGCCGCCAGTGGCATTTGATTGACGCAAAATGGCAGGATTTGGATAAATTGGCTTCGAAGGTGGCCAAATATTTACAGGGTAGACACAAACCGACGGCGCATGTTATGTGTGAGTTTTTTGCTGTTTTTTTGCTGTCCCTTTTTGGTTTGTGCGTGCTGAGAGCGGCTGGATGTTTGCCAAAGCTTTGAAAGTGGGCATTTCGTGGGTATTTTTGGTACCTTAGGTGGGATACATATCGCGATTAATTTTTACATTTGTCAACAAAATGCAATGTTGCTACGACATTCTATTTCAGCGATTGTGTGTGTCGGCAAAATGCCCATGCGTTTCTGATATTTGCATATTTTTTACCGGCAGTCCGATTCCATTTATTCTATATATTCAACTACACAAACTGTGTGCCCGAAAAATCGGGAAATCTAATTTAGCCACTGTTTTCACCTCAAAAATCCCTCTAGACATCAAATGTCGCTCAAAACATCTCGCAGCGGATGTCGGCGACCACGTGGTGGTTGTAAACTGCGCCGATGTGGCCCTAAAAGCGTTCGATTGGAAACGGAGAGAGTACGAGTTTTTCCGTCGCTTTCCCAAGTCGAGAGCGATTTTGCCCGCCTGGGAAATTCATAAACACGACCCGTGCAGGGTGAGTGTCTGCTTGTTGACTTTTTCTTATGGCAAAATGGCAAATGCGGAAGTTTCCACGTCTCCGCGTTTCCGCGATCTAGGACACTGAAAATATCTGAAAATGGATTGTATTTTGTATTTTGTACTTTTATTTATATTTGTATTTGATACGTTTACGGTTTCTTTCCAGTGGTGATATCATGTGTGAACGTTGATTGTACACTGCATAGATCGATAGATACCAGACGTTGTAAAATGTAAATTGTCATGAAAAACATCAAGTCATGTGAAATGTCTTTTATGTGATACTTGTTGAACGTTTTTCACGACATTTTACATGACTTTTTATACTCTGCATTTCACATATTACATTTAACAGAACCTTATACATTTTTATCATCCAACACCCCCCCCCCCCCACCCACTCAGCTGGTCTACATGGCCGCGTACTCGTCCATGCCGTCGCACCCGCGCGCCCAGCGCATGTTGGACATCGAGCGCCTGCACCTGTTCGCCGACGCCCGACTGCCCCGCCAGATCGCTGACAATGTCGGCGCTCAAATGAGCCAGGTTCAGAGTGTTCCCAAGCCTTATGATGAGTATACGGAGGAGGAGAGGGGCAACTTTCCCAGGATTGTCCCTCCAGCGCCCCATGGGGCTTAATTTTGATTGGTTATGGTAGTCTTGGATGGTAGTGGAGTGATTTGTTTGGTTTCGGCTTTTTTAAAGTCTTTTTCAATGAATTACAGAGGATTTCTCTCATTGGATTTCTTGACAATTGCTTCTCATTTGATCATTTATTTAATAAATATACGTAATAAAACGTGGATCGTTTATTCCATAGAATCGCCAACCATGATAATAAAAAATTCTTATAATACAGATGATTAAGATGTGCTATATGTGGATACTACGAAAACATGTTATTGTTACCTCAAAATAAGGCCTAACTGCAACTCCAACAAGTTGACTTAAAGAAAATTGTATGCTTTGTTTCCAGTGCCCGCTGTCTAAATATTGTAACGTTTTAAGTTGATGATTGAGTTAAAAAATTTGTGTGAGTTTAAAGCCTCTGCTTTCAACATCATTATGTTTATGGGAGTAGTGGTCTTTCCACGAAATGTATTTGAACAGAAACAAAAAAAAACATTCAGGAGGATGTATAGTAAACAAGTGGACTTCTAACGGCTTCTTGCATCTGACAAAAATTTTGTTCCAAGCGCTGTTAAATTTGCATTTGATCACTGTGAGTGAGTACCCCAAAACGAAGGAAGTGTTGCATGGGTAGGTTGTCTAAAATTGCACCGCATTTACTCCAATTCCAGCTACCGTATATGCTCGAATATGACCCCAGTTTCGTCAAAAGTTTTGGAGGCGAAGTTACGCAGGGGGCTGTTTTTCGAGGGGGTTCTATTCATGGGGAGTCTTTTTCTATTTACCCCCTTGTATTTACCCGCTCGAAATTCACCCATGTCTGAGTGAGTTGGAGAAACAATACACCCCCTTGAAGTACCCCCACCGTAATTGAGTGTATCTACCCAACCCCCTTAATTTTGACCCTCGTGGGAGTTGGGTAGATATTTAGCTGGAAATAATTTTCCCGGGTGGGGGGGGGGGGCTGTTTGGAACATCGTGCTGCATTATAAAAAGCGTTTTCACTTTGGCGCTGGCGCCATTGGCGCTTGGCGCTATAACCTCCTGGCGCCATTGGCGCTTTGCGCCGTGGTCCAGAAAAGCGCCATGGCGCTTTTGGCGATTGGCGCTAAAACGATCTGGCGCCATTGGCGCTTGGCGCCGTGGACAGGAAAAGCGCCATGGCGCTTTTGGCGCTTGGCGCTAAAAGCCTGGCGCTTTTTCCATCACTAGTCAGGGAACTAATTTGACATTTTACATCAATGGTTGCATGCAATCATTGACATGAACTGTAAAATTAGTTCCCTGACACAAAATGATGACGGAAAATGAAGGAAAAAAATGAATCTTTCAATTCGCTTTAGCTGTGGCTGATAACACTCTGTATTGGGCACGATTAAGGTACTGGTACATATATTATTCATAAAAAACTGTAGACCTGTAGCATCATCATCCACACTCGTAATAAATTTTACGACGTGTGTGTGTGTTTTGCTGCGAATGCGATGAAATACATTATGTACATCATTCCAGACGGGGGTATTTCGAGGGGGGTATTTTTCCCCAGCTCAAAAACACCTGGCCCCAGATTTAATTGGGCAGATTATCCCTGAGAGGGAGGACATGACGGGCGTGTCTGGCAAGTCGAGATTTAATTGGACAGGCATGCCCGCGTCCGCCCGCCCACCCCTTTTTTCCTCAAAACCGCTCAAATTTGGCACCTTAACAAACTTTCACTTACAAAATCGCCATTTTCATCTACGTAAATGGATATTTACCTATTTAAATTGTATTCATGACGATTTCGAAATTTTGGCAGGCTGCCAAATTCACATCTTCCATTTTTCTTTTTCTTTTCAGGAGTAAAATGCCTCCCGACCCGCCCTCGCGCCAGGCACCTGACAGCCGCCGCCCGACTGCCAGGCAGACCGAGATTCAATTGCGTGTCGGGCGGCAGCTGTCAGGCGCCTGGCGCAACGGGCGAGTCTGGCGGGATTTTACTCCCGAAAAGAAAAAGGAAGAAGTGAATTTGGCAGATGGCCAAAATTTCGAAATCGCTACTAATACAAGTTAAATAGGTAAATAACAATTTATGTAGCTGAAAATGGCAAATTTGAAGGTGAAAGTTTGTTAAGGATGCAAATTTTCACCGTCAACATCACTATTTTTGTTTATATACATAGTCATAACCCTTTTAAGCTCTATCTAACCTACTTTACTTAAATATTTTAGGCAATTTTCAAATTTTGGCTGGCTGTCAAGCTTTCTCACGTTTTTTTTGTACGTCTTCATACGTTTTTGTAGTAAATTATGTCTGCCCTGCACCCCCAGGGTGCAGGGCCAATATTTCCTTTTCTTTTCAGTTTTGCCTGTCATGCCCTCACAATTAAATCTCATTAGCCATTTTTCGGGCAAATCTGGCACGAGTGAGGGCACGTCTGGCAGGCGCTTGGTCGTGTCACGTGTAACGATGGCAAAAAAAGATTCGAAAATTCGAAAATGTTTTTGAATTTTCGAATTTTTATTTCACCCCTGGAAAAAACACTTAAAAATTTATTTTTTGAAAAATTCAAAAATTCGAAAATTAAATTCGAAATTCGAAAATTAGTTTGAGAAAAAATTTGAAAATTCGAAAATTCACTTTAGAAAAAACACTTAAAAATTTAAATACTTTTTTTCTGGAAGGTTTGCCATCGTTAGTCAGGTGCCTGGCAGGCGTGACGGGCGTGTCAGGTGCCAGGCAGGGAGGGCAAAAATTTGTCTGCCCAATTAAATCTGGGGCCTGGGGGTATTTCGAGTGATGGGGCAATTCAAGGGGAGGGGTATTACGAGAAAATACGGTAAATAGATTCAAGATTCTCAGCCTCCGCTGCATTATCATCACAGATTCACAAAATCGGAAAGATTTCCGTGTGTTCCCGCAGCATGTGCGCCAGCATCGTCGCTTGCCGCCAGGCGTCGCCGCGGTGATTGGGGGATTCGTTCGGCTCGAAACTGCAGAAAGCGCATTTACTCTTTTCTTGCAGAAACTTGAGTTGCGGCATACTGGCGGGTTTGACTGAAAATTAATAAATATTTTTTACGATTTCTCCTTTTACTCCTCATTTCACACATCTAGGAGAAAAAACAAATATAGCGTATTTATTAGAATAATTCCCCTGCGTGATTAGTTTTCGTCAAAACTTTTTTGAAGGGGAACTATTTGAGGGGGGATTATTCAAGGATAGGGATTATTATATTTCGTCAAAAGTTCCAAGCATATTTCTATCCACTCATTCCACGAAATATGCTTTATTCACACAATAACATGCCATTTTTGTTCAAATTGATCATAAATATGCATAGGCGGCGAAAGGTCCCAATTTACGCTTGTGGCATTCACATTAGCTAAAATTTCACCTTGTGACACCTTATCGGAGCCCTGATGTAAAGTTGGCAGCCAGCCAAAAAAATTTGATATCACTATAAATATAAATATAATTAGCTAAAAATAGGCATATAATCATGTAAATATATATGAAAGTAGTGATTATAAAGGTGAAAATTGGCAAAATGGTGTTAATTTGAGTGATTTTGAGCTAATTTTGAGCTTTCATTCTCATTTGTACAATACATGATTGTGAATGTCACAATGTGACAGTTAAATTTCTGCTTGTGACACTGAAAATTCCTGAAAGTGTGTGAAAGTGCACAAGCACTTACGCCACCTATGATCATATGCCTTAAAGGGGAAATTATTCAAGGGGGGTATTTTTCCCCACTCGTCTTACAGGGGGAAATTATTCAAGTGGGAGAATTTTTCAACAGGGGGAGTTATTCAGGAGGGGGAGTTATTCAAGCGGGTCTCATTCAAGCAAATATGTTATTTATCAAATAAACACCTTCCCGGACAAGTTCACCACCCATTTTTTAATTTCACTTCGGTTCTAATATCTCCATCTATGGGGGGTTTATCAAGCTGAAACTTTGAATATATAAAGTTGTAAGACCCCCTACTCTGCTTCAATGGGGGGAGGTACGGCGACTCACTACAGGTTGGGTCGCGCTATATGCAACAATTTTTTTTGGTGTCCCAAACAAGTTCACCACCCACTTGATTAGCTACACTTCGAGGGTCGTATCTCCAGCTGTGAGGCTGGTACAAAGCTGAAATTTTTTTATGTCTTGCCAACACTCCCCTTACAATAGACCAGTGGGGCTGCCTGCCAGCGACCCACTACACTATGTGTTGCTGCATGTACAGTCGTTCATTTTTTTTAAACAATCCTAGTGTCCCAAACAAGTTTTCCACCCAACTGCATTATAAAAAATGTTGTGAAAACATACATGATATAAAATTGAGATTTGAACCCTAGTTCTGCTGATTAAATTTTTTTTCAGTAGGGCACCCACCCCATCCCATAAACAACAGACCGAAAATATCACTTTAAACCAATTTCTTGTTTCACACTTAAAAAGTTAGTTTACAAGGTTCACTAGGGAAGAATCCAAGGTTCAAAGTTACATAAACAACATGACCTCTAAAATACCTCCATAAGGAAATTTATTTGGGCTGAATATTATGATGTCATAATCACATCACCACAGGAACAGAATTTGACAAAATTTCACTTTTTCATTCACCCCAAATAAATTTCTTATGCAGGCATTTTAGAGATTATGTTGTTTACATAACTTTGAACTATAGACACTCCCCTAGTGAACTTTGTAAACCAACTTTTTAAGTATGAAATAAAAAATAGGTCCAAAGTGAAATTTTCAGTCTGCTGTTTATGGGACGGGGTGGGTGCCCCACTGAAAAAAATTTAATGGGCAGAACAAGGGTTCAAATCTGATTCTATTTTATATCAGGTATGTTCTCACAACATTTTTTATAATGCAGTTGTGTGGCAAACTTGTTTCGGAGAATTGGGTTGTTTTAAAAATAGATCAACTTTATATGCAGCGACCCATGCTGTAGTAGGTCATCGGCAGCCACCCCATTGGTGTATTGTGAGGGGGGTTTATCTGAGGCATACCCCAATTTCAGCTTTCTATCGCCCTCACCATTGGAGATATGGTCCTCGCAGTGTTGCTAATCAAGTGGGTGGTTAACTTGTTTGGGACATCAAAAAGCCATAAAAAATGTTTGTATATAGGGTGACCCACCCTGTAGTGAGTCGCTGCACCTTGCCCCATTGATATGGAGTAGAGGGGTGTTAGGACTATATTTATACCGAACAAATATTACCTTTATACCACATCTAAAGCCAGAAATATTTCATCTGAAGTGAAATAAAAAAATAGGTGGTGAACTTGTCTGGTCAGTTTTTCAGAGGAAATACTGTATGTTCTGCATTACACTGATCACAAACTGCCGTGTTTGTCAATTATTTACATTCTATTTACACTCATTTTGAGTGGGGGTATTCAGGAGGAGCCTGTGCCATTCTACATCTAAACCCATTATGCATCTGGAACCAACACACATTTAACTATACCTGGCATGCTGAAAATATGCAATAAAACACATGACCTAGTGATTTTAAAGGTAAAAATCTATAAAAAGTATGAAAATCAGTGACCTTGTGTGAAAATTAGACTAAAATTGCTCAAAAGTGCTCCAGATAGCTAGATAGCTAGGCAACTTGTAGGGGGGGGGCTGTTCAGGGGAAAGTAACACCAAAAATTTGCCTCTGGTAAACATAGATAGCTAGGCAGTTTGGGGTGGGGACCTGCCCCCTTTCTCACCCCTGCAGCTAATGTGTCTATAATGAGTCTAGATGCATAATGGGTTTAGATGCATAATAGGCCTGACCCTTCAGGAGGGGTTATTTTTACAGAGTGCACATTTTGGAGAGGGGGGAGGGCTATTTCAAGGGTGCGGGTATTACGAGGAAACACGGTATGTATTTCTATGTAAAAATGCACCGTATTGGTTTTCTGGGATAAAAGTGGCGGTGCAAACGCAAGTAACAAACCTTGTTCTCTTTTCCTTTTCAAAAGCGTGTTCTTTTTTACTGCAAACATGTTCTTAATCATATCTAAGTCAGCCGTGTCACTATCGTCGATTTTGACGGGTGGTTCATTCTGATCCGATGGAATTTGTTCCTCTTTCGTCACAAAACTACTGCTACTCTGGTTCTGCGGTATTTAAAAATAAGATTTGGTTTCTGCCGAACAACTGCCAAACTTGGGGTGTCAAAGGGATAAATTACGCAAGTGTAAAAGTAATGAGAAAAGTGTCAAGTGGAAATAGTGTCAATTATCGAATTGTCAATACAAAGGTAGTAGAGTAAGCCAAGTGCCAAATAAACCTATTATAAATAAATACTAAGCCGATGTTACACCTTACAATGAAATCTACCATATCCCATTTGAATAAAACAACAATTTTTAGTCGTTTTCGCAAAAACAGTTTGACAAGAGTTCGTCGTGCGCCGCAGAAAAATTGCAACAACACCACAAGCAACAATGAACCAACCTCGACCTTTGAGTCGGTCCCCTGGGAGAGCTCGGTGAGCTGCGGCACGTTGGAGGAGTGCTCCCCGGGCGCCGGCTGCAGAGACGCGCTGAGACTAGACACCAGTCGATTCGCATTGAGGAAGTGGGAACGGATTCTGGCCAGCACTCCGCCTGGATGGAGGCACATGGAATATGGAATTATCACTGCAGCGTCAGCGATGTCCAATATTCACATAAATACCGTATTACCTCGAATTATCCCCCCTCCCTTGAATTTACCACCCTCGAATTACCCCCCCCATTTTTTGTAAATGTTCAATGTTGTGAAAAGTTTTCTACCCATCACAGTGGGGGAGACATTTGAGGGGAGGGGTATTTTTTCCTCACACTCACGAGATGGCGAGTTCTTGGAGAGGGAGGAGTTATCGGAGAGGGAGGAGTTATTCAAGAGGGGGGATTTATTTGTGATGGGGAGTTATTCGAGTGGGGGGACTTAATCGAGGATGCATGGTAGTTGGCCTGTTACTGATATGATTGCTTGAGTCAGAAATATAACTTTTCACTTTATCAAGCAGCATTTTTAATGTACCAGAAAGAATGAATCAACAGAAAAAATGGCTCTCAACTTTCAAGCAGAAATCTTCAGCATGCAGGCATCAAATAATCTATACCTGGTGCCGGTTCCGCAAGTGGAAAAGTTAAGAGTTAAAACTTAAGGGTTGAGTAAAATTATAAATGATAAGTTAAGAGTAAAGTTAAAAGTTAAGAGTTAAGTAAAATCATTTGTCGTTTTACTCAACTCTTAACTTTACTCTTAACTTGTCATTTGTCATTTTACTCAACTCTTAAGTTTTAACTCTTAACTTTTCCACTTGCGGAACTGGCCCCAGAGTTGCTAAAATATTGGTATTTTTGAAAAGCATATGCGTAAATACACTTTCCCAATTTTGAGTATGGATACTAAAGCATGAGGTAATTTTTAAATACCAAGAAAAGCGTAAAAAAGCATAAGCGTAAAAAAAATTTAGGAGGTGCTCTCACTAGTCACTGAGCACTGGAAAATCAAAATTTTCACTTTTAGATCAATTAAAAACTTAATACTGTTAATGACAGTGACATTGAAAACAATTTCACAAACCCCACAACTTTCAGATACTAATTGTCTTCTATTGAAAATTTCCGATTTCAGTACCCGGGTATTTCAGCCAGGAAAGCGTAACAAAGCATACAGGTATTTTGTGTAAGCATAAGCATAAGTATAAATACCCAAATGCTGTGGTATTTCGGGTAAGCGTAAATACGCTTTCACAACTGCCCCAACTCTACACTCCCCCCAAAACGAACCATCCAGCGCGCGCATCACATGATTCACAGCCGTCCATTCAATAGCGACGAGCAATTTGGTCTGTATCGTGCCAATCAGCTTGAGCAGTTCCTCGCAGTTGTTCGCATTGAGTAGGCTCAGCTGGTCGGCGGTGGCGCGGCAGGCGGCCGCCGCGATCGCTGCACTCCGCATGCCGCCCAGCTGCGACACCAGCGCCTCCAGCGGCTGCCAGCACATGCCCTGGACGACAACGATTGAAGGCTTCAACGTTTAACACTTTCACATTTGAGTACGCCGTAAATTCTCTAATAATGCGACAGGTCTACAATAATACGACATCTCCTATAGTGCGACACCCAAATATGTGCTGAAAACAATAGTACAACAGTCGCATTATTAGAGAATTTACGGTACTTATTCTTGAAGTGAAAATCATAGTTGTTAAAACGTACCTAGGTATATACATTTACACAAAAAGTATGCATACTCAGTACTGAGTACTTTTCTCAAGTATACTCTGGTTACTTTACACCGTGCACGCGTGGTTTCTGCTGGAAGTGTGCCAACCATGGTTAACGCGTGCGAGTTTTTTAAAAATATAACAAAATTGATTGTTGTTATAATGTTATTCATTAACATATTCACATCGATGAATTTTTTCATCTTTTTATGGAAATTGCATGATTTAATAATCATTGGCACGCTTCCAACACGAGACATAAATCAGCGCGAGGGCAGAGTATCATGTTCGCCGAGTATACTGAGTAAATATCTTTTTGTATACTTTGAAAAAAGTACCTGTACTCGCTTTTACATATACTTTTTGAAAGTACTCGAGTACAGAAAACGTACCGTAAATGCTCTATTAGGATGACCCCCCTCCAATAAAGCGACCTCTCCAATAGTACAACCCCCTTTTGCACGTTGTGTAAGTATAAAGCGACCTCTCCAATAGTACGACCAGGCTGTCCGTGAAAATGTAGCATTTTCTATACCACGCATAACCCGCAAATGCTACATTTTTAAAAAAAAGTTGTAACACGTAACACGTTTCTAATGATCCCCAATGTGAGAGCATAATTGGGTAACACGATGCAGTGCGTGTTATATAAAACAGGCACACACGCAGCAGAAGGTCATCTTTTGAGTGACCTCTGCACTTACCACGCGTCAACCCGGCGAAAATCTGTACAGTGTGGGTCAGAAAAAAAACCTATTTTGAAAATCAGATTTTCAATTTGCAATAACATAATTTTGCAAATCAAAATGCTAATCGATCATTTTCAAATTTAAATTTAAATTTGTATGTGTGAATACGTTTTTAATATAACTTATTGACTAGCCAGTGTGAGACACCTGGCATTTTAGTTTACCTCTGGCTACGTGTGGAACAAATGCCATATCACGTTGCACAGTGGTATGCAATTTATGTTGCACACACTCAAGAAGTGACCACGTGTTTGCACAATGCATTCAACACGTGCAATTTTTCCGGTGCGTGTTACGAAAAAAGGTGTTCGCGCCCTGTTATACCACGCTTGTATACCACGGGGTATATTCTCACGGACAGCCTGAGTACGACCCCCTCCAATAATACGACCCCCAAAGAAAAACAAAAAATGGACATAAGAAAATGATGTCGCAATACTTGGACGACGCTAATTTGGCACACAAGGTGGCGGCCAGTTCGCCAGTGCCAGCGGGCAATTCACAAGGGTACCGTATTACCTCGAAATACCCCCAGGGGGTTTATTATTTCGCCAGCAAAATTTGAGGGGGGGATAATTCGAGGGGGGGGGGGGTTTATTCGAGGGGGGGTCTATTATTTCGCCAGAAATTTTCGGAAATTCCCTATACGCGGACGTAACAAAATCGAACAATTTCATTGATGTATATGTGGTTATATGCATATATAACTGTATATACACAAAAACCCTACCCTAACGTCACTTAATCATCAGTTTTAACATGTGTTCTGCATTGTACAAATCACAAACTGCAGTTTTTGTCATGTACGTTCACGTTACACTCAATCTTAGGGGGGGTATTTCGAGGGGGGGGGGGTTTATTATTTCCTCAGCCGAAATTTAGGGGGGGGTATTTCGAGGGGGGGGGGGGGTTAATTCAAGGGGGGGGGTTAATTCGAGGTAATACGGTATACATTTTTACTATGTTGCAAGGGCAATATTTCTTTACAATGCCACGCTCATACTAGAGTTACATGAACAGTTTTGTTGTTTGGTGTCGAAAAATACAATGATGCGACCCCCAAAAATTTGCTGAAAACAATAAACCGACAGTTGCCTTATTGGAGCATTTACAATATTTCAGATTTGTTTTGTTTTGTTATAGATTCAGTTTTGTTATAATTTAGTTTTTTTCAAGGGATAGATGGGAGAAAAGTGAGAAAAAGTGAAAAATAGGGGGAAAATTCTAAAAATAGCTTAAAATGGCAAATAACACATGAACAAGTGAATTTGAAGGTAAACATTGTAAAAAAGATATGAAAATTAAGGATTTTGAGTGAAAATTGCGGCAAATTCCTCAAAAATACTCACTTTTACGTTGTCTGGGTGGAAAAGTATTTTACCCATGTTTACTCATGAGTGAAAGTAAACTGTTAAGTGAAAGTGAAAGTTTTACTTTACGTTTTCTGTATTCAGGGTGTGAGTATAAAATAAATACTTCACGCTTACGTATACTTTGAAAAAAGTTCAGTGCTTCAGTATCTGGTGGAAATACGCGTTCGAATTCCTTTAAGCTGCTTTCAGACTGCATTATGTGCCGACAAATAAAAAAGTAAAAAAGTTCCATAAATCCGGAATAAAGTTCCATTTGAAAAATTTGATAAAAAAGCGAACCGACAACGTCAAATTTTTCAAATGCTTATAACTATGGAACGAAAAGCCCGATTTATCTGAAATTTGGCATGTGTGTACACTGAACTAGTGAGTAAACTTCACTGTTTTTTCTTGCAGATATGGAACTTTATTCCGGTTTTATGGAACTTTTTTACTTTTTTTTTTGTTGGCACATAATGCAGTCTGAACGCAGCTTAAAAATCTACCGTATTTCCTCGAAAAACTCCCTGGGCGGTGATTGTTTCAGAGTGAGAATTTTGAGGGGGGTTAAATGAGGGGGTATTTTGAGGGGGGGCTTGTTATTTCCCCAGAAATTTTTTTAACTCCCAGTAATTACTAATTTGTTGCTTGCAACATACACAGACGTAGAAAAATGTGACAATAAGCATTATGTGTGTGAGTCTATAGACTTATTTAAAATAAACCCCATGGGGGTAATTCGAGGTAATACGGTATACACAACGTCCCAAATTCGACGTCATCAATTACGAACACAAGATGGCAAAAAACAACCCAACCAACCAATGGATGCCTGATGCCATGAAACCAGGGTGCATACTGGTAGCGCTTGTGATAGCTCTTGAATTGAACGTGTGCTGGATTTATGACACCTTCCAGGACGCAGTCGAATTCATGGGCCAATCCGCTGTACGACAATTGATTTTCGCTGATCGAAGGTTTTGGCACGCTGCCAACGCGCGCGGTCGCGATTTCCATATCCGAACGATTTTCCTGAAAAAAAGTATTGGATTAGAAACTCGAGGTGAGAAATGAGGATAAAAGGAGGATAAACTTTAAATTGCGCTCGATAAAGTTGTTTTAAATGGGTATACATATGCAAAGCCAAATTTTGAAGAAAAAACCTTTAGCCAAGTTGAAGAGTGAGCAGAATAACAAACAAATTCATGTAACGATATTCATTTTGGACCATTCATAATTAGTTTTACTTACGGAATCTTATACAATATAGATACCGTATTTCCTCGAAATACCCCCCCCCCCTCGAAATACCCCCCCCCCCCTCGTTTGACCCCCCTCTCGGGACCACTATGAAACAATCACCCCCCCCCTCGAAATACCCCCCCAAATTGAGTGTAAAGGGAACGTACATGACAATAACTGTAGTTTGTGTTCTGTGTACTGCAGAACACACGTTAAAACAATGTCGGTGTCACGTTAGAACAGTGTACATACCATCTACATACTAATATTAGTCTACAGAACCTTATAAATGGCAGTTTTTGTTGCATTTTTCGACGTCTGCGTACGTTTCAGACGACAATTTCGTACTTGGTTTTCAAAAATTTTCTTGTGAAATAATACCCCCCCTCGTTTAACCACCCCCCCCCCCTCTCGGGACCACCATGAAACAATCACCCCCCGGGGGGTATTTCGAGGAAATACGGTATATTGAACATGTTTAAAATTGGATAAAACATATTTACCTACCTTCGAAACTCTGAAGAAATAACGAAGAAACGATATTTCAGCCAAGTGACAACTTCACACTAACGTTTATTTACCGATTTTTGCATTTTTATAACCATGTCAAATTGACAAGGAAATACGGTAGATATAATTACCGATATCCTACAGCCATCTGAAGTGCGATAATTCGTTTGATCAACGTGCCGATAACTAAGGATTATCCTTATCATGAATTTTCTATCCCTTGGTGTATTTCCTGCGTGCAAACTGTACATGCGTTCCGAAGTTAAGTAATCCTGATTTCGAATGCACATTTCCACAGCATTTCCTCCCGGACCAATTTTATCGGCGTGTAATCTCCTTTGTAGATAAAGCCAAATGCTATTATTCTAGCCCTAATGTATTAATCAGATCTGAAAAATGTACAAAAAGTTCTGTTTGATTGAACTGCAATACGCATTGTTGTATACAGATACACTTTATAATTAATGCCGTCTGTATTTGCCACGTTGAAAATACCACAACATTTTTTGCGACACTATCTTAATTTGCAACATATTTCAACACTTTTGCATTTGAACGTCGTTCATCGACTCGTCAGCCAGGTTTGAATTGGAATCGGAACCAGTTGAAATTTGGTGTCGTTGTCAACTAATGTGTGTGGGGCTAATAACTTGACTATAACCGCACAGAGAAAGAACCATTTAAAATCTATTTAAACACTGAAATGTGCCCAGACCCACTTGTTGACATCGACACCAAATGCCAACTGGTTCCGATCCCAATTGAAAGCTTGCAGTCGAGCCAACGAACGACGTCCAAATGCAAGCTTTGAATTGGAATCTGAACCAGTTGACATTTGGTGTCGATGTCAACTAATGTGTGTGGGGCCAATTAAATGTACCCTAAATCCTCGAATAAGACCCCAGGGGCAGGGTTGGCAAAATCTCAGAAAAAAATAAAAATAAAATAAAAATAAAATGGAAAATTTGACAATAAAATAAAATAAAATAAAATGGAAAATTAATAAAACAAAAATACAATTTTACTAAAATTCGAATTTTTGTAAAATTTTAGTAAAATTGTACAATAATTCGAATTTTTGTACAATTTGAGTAAAATTTTACAAAAACTCGAGTGTCTGTTAAATTCTAAAGAAAGTTTTCTATCACATTGCTTACGTTCCTAGCTGCCAATTTGCAGAACTAGTGCCTTGTTGTATCTTTCATAGTTGTGATTGAAACATATTGTTGCTCAAAATTGCAAATTTTCACATTTTTTAAAATATTTTCACCTCAAAGATCACTAATTTATGTGATTTGTTTCGCATTTTCTTCATTCCATACCTTAAAAAAGGCTATATATTGAACCCCGCAAGCCTTCCCCCCACCCAAAAAAACAACCAAATTTTAGGTATCTTCCCTTGGGAGGAGCTATTAGATGCATATATCCAGGACCTCCTGAGGGTCAAAATACAAAATGCCTACCTCACAACTCGTGTCAAAAGTTTACATAAAAATTTTTTGTATTCATCTGCATCTAGCATGCACATTGTTTTATGTCCTTGCATCCAAGATTTCCGATTTTTTGTAAAATTTTTGTAAAATATTTGTAAAATTTTTGTAAAATGGTTTCATTTTATTTTATTAATGACATTTCAGAATAAAATAAAATAAAATAAACTGAAACATGAATAAAATACAATTTTAATAAAAATAAAATACAATTTTAGTAAAACGAATTTTACTAAAACCAACCATGCCCAGGGGAGTTATTTTTTCGTCAGATGTTTTGGAGGGGGGACTTATTCGAGGGGAGGGGAGCTTTCTTTTCCTCACCTCGCCAACATGGGGGAGTTATTCGACGGGGGGGGGGTCTTATTCGAGGATTTACGGTATCCAACCACACCAACCTATCACACCTCCTACACCCGAGCGAGAGCAACTGCCCCGGATCCACCGCGGAAGCCAGCGATCCGAGTTTGGGGAACTTGGATCCGCTCAGGCTCGTGCCCATGGGCATCATCATGCCCGGCAAAGGCAGCGCCCTTTTGAAGCGCCGATTGTGCTCGGATTCGGAAAAGGATAATTCCGCGGAGACGGTCGGGTTGAAGTCGATTTTTTCTGGGAGGCGGGTTGGGTGGTTGATATGTGGCTCGGAATGGCAAAGGCATTTGATGTTTGGTTCAGTATTTACCAGATTTTCTGATAGTCGGAAACTACGCTCAGCCGGTGAAAGGTATGTAAATTATCGCCATTTATCGGTACTTTACACTTACCGTATTACCTCGAAATACCCCCAGGGGGTTTATTATTTCGCCAGCAAAATTTGAGGGGGGGAATTCGAGGGGGGTCTATTATTTCGCCAGAAATTATCGGAAATTCCCCATACGCAGACGTATAAAAATCGAACAATCACTTAGATTTATATGTGTTTATAGGCATATATTACTGTATATACACAACAACCCTTCCCTAATGTCACTTAATCATCAGTTTTAACGTGTGTTCTGCATTGTACAGATCACAAACTGCGGTGTTTGTCATGTACGTTCACGTCACACTCAATGATAGGGGGGGGGTATTTCGAGGGGGGGGGGTTATTATTTCCTCAGCCGAAATTGAGGGGGGTATTTCGAGGGGGGTTAATTCAAGGGGGGAGATAATTCGAGGTAATACGGGATTCACTCATATCGGTATGGGTTACGGTAAATTTTCAGTTTAGTGAAATGGTCTCAGCCCGGGAAGACTGCAGCCCCCCCCCCCACCCCTGTATACGGCCCTGTTTACATATCAGTGATTTTTGGCGACAACGCCAATGGCGCCAGCGCAAAGACTCCATTTCGTCACCATGTGGGTAATTTTTTTTTTTTTTTGGGCGGGGGGGGGGGGGTAAAATTATCCCGTACATCGGGTTCAGTAAACAAACATCGCCCCAGCATCAAAAATCCTGGATATGTCCCTGTCCTCCCGAGTACCAGGTCTACATGCGCACCGGTTTTGGGTCTTTTAATGTATTGCAAATTTTTCCATCCTGTGCCAATGGCCCTGCGCACACTAGTTTTCACACGGAATTTCGAAAACTCATAAATGAGTTTTAAACGTGTTTGAGTTTTCCACAATGAGTTTTTTTTCTGCGTCAACTGTAGTTGACGGCCACCTAATTGTAGAAAACTCAAATGCGTTCATAGCTGATTTGTGAGTTTTCGAAATTCCGTGTGAAAACTTGTGTGCCTAGCACAATGTGGCATATTTTGAACTGGGGAACAGTGCCGGGCTTCTATTGCTTTCAACGTAGCGCGCTGAATCGGATAGGAATTGTTCCAAACACATCCATCCCACTCCATGACTCATCAAATTGATTGATACGATCACACAAGGTCACCGGTGGAAACTGCGGCCCGCCGCCGAACTGCAATTGGTGAAACAATTAATTATGGCCGCGCGGCGAAAAAACTGCCGCGCGGCATAAAAAACGTCGCCCCGTTTTTCCTTTACCCCAGACAGCGAAAATGTGACATCAGCATTCGGGGTTGGGGATTTGTGACCGCTCGCAGTTTGGATTCAATGTCATCTACGTACACAAATTGGAGCTATAAAATGGAGCCGATTCTACTCTGAAAATCAGTGGAGAGAATCAACACAAAGATCCCAAATTGCGGAAAATTCGGAAAACTCGTCCGCCCCCCCCCCTCCTGCGAACGGCGGCACAATGCAGACATGCTGATGTGAGCAAAAGTTGTTTTCTGTTTGAAACGGATTCAAGTTAGTGCTAGTGGGCCAAGAAAAGTTTTTGTTTTGAATATGAAAATTACTTGTAACTTTAATTTTACTTGTAAAGTGATTATTCGAAACAGATGTAAAGATTTACTAGGTAAGTAAATGTAGGCCAGAAAATGCTATCAAACATCAAATTATTAACTACCGTATTTGCTTGAATAGTTCCCCCCTTGAATAATTCCCCCCTCGAATAATCCCCCCCCCCTGTTAGACACGTGAGGAAAAATAATTCCCCCCTTGAATAATCCCCCCCCACATATGGACTAAAAACAGGTCATAGGTCATGTGTATGTTGTGTGTACACATTGTACACAATGAATGTGCGCTGACGCTGATTCTGTTGAATATGAATTTTAGGCATTTGGTAAATGTGTAAATGGTGCAATTTGAACAAAAATGTCATATTATTTGGCTAATAAAGCATATTTTGCAAAATGAATTGATATAAACATGCTTGAAAATTTTGACGAAATAATAATCCCCCCTTGAATAACCCCCCCCCTCGAATAATCCCCCCTCAAAAAAGTCTGACGAAATAATAAACCCCCAGGGGGATTATTCAAGCAAATACGGTATTATACATACGGTAACTGACACGGAACCAGAGTTGTTAAAAGTACTGAACTTTTTTAAAAGTAAATGTAAATGTAAAGTATTTTTATTTTACTCACACGTGGGTACAAAAAAACGTTAAGTATTTTAAGTTGATTTTTACACTGTTTAAAAGGTAAACAGTGTAAAATGAGTGTTTTTCCAGGGAAAACGTAACAATGGGTATTTTTCCTCACAGAAAACGTAAAAGTGAGTATCTTTCACCCAAAACAATGTCGAAATTGTTTGTTTTTTTGTAATTGTTACTCTGAAAGATGTGTTTTTCTCTCCTAATAAGTATTTCTTAGGAAATTGTCCTGGGTTTGTCATTTTCGGTCTGGCAAAATTACATTTACTGTCCCCTTAAAATGCGTTTTCTGTACTCGCGTACTTTCAAAAAGTATGTGAGTACCGGTATTTTTTCCGGGAGGAAACGTATACGTATTTACGCAGTACGCAAGTATACGTTCTTATCGAGTAAACGTAAATACGTTTTAACAACTATGCACGGAACGATGTTGATGATTCAGGTAGTTCAACTATTTTTCTGCAGTGAACAATGGTTTGGGCGGTAAAATCTATCGAGTTGCATGGAAAGCTATCATATTTATTTTATTTGAATGATAATTCAACCTTTCCCCCACAAGACTATCACTTTGGAATAATTGTGTGCATAAAATATATCACAACATCATACATCAAATTATTGTAACATCGGTTAAAAATGGCAAACTGTGTGGAAAAAGTATTTAAATTTTTTAAGTGTTTTCAATAAAATGACTTTTAGAATTTACCGTATTTCCTCACAATACCCATCGAAGATCGAAAACTTCAAAAATAATTCAAAACCATTTTCGTATTTTTGTTTGCCAGCGTTACATTCAGTGAAGACTGAATGAAGATGTGCAGTGCACTCTATTGATATGCAATAGAACAATATACCCCAGAAGGTTTCTAAATAGCTAAGACAGTTTTCTAGTGTAAAATAACAATGAAATTCTAATGAAAAATATTCAATTCACAAAATCACAATAAAACATCATTTCAGCTGCCACAAAAGCGTAATGTATGTTATCAGCATAGAGAAAACCTGTAAAACAACGATTAAAATGGATGGTTCTCAATTTGTATGTAAATATAAAAACTCACTGTGATCAGAAACGACTTTGTCATAGGAAAATTTGATAGTGGACAAATTATGTGCACATCCGACGCCGCCATCCTTGTAAAATAGGCGTGAACAGTGTTGCTTAACTGTGATTTATACATTTTATATCAAAATGCCCTTTTAAGTATAGAAAGATCAACTTCAATATACTGTGCGCCGGCTGACCGCAAAGTATGCGTCAAAAATTACTTACCTATGTTTTAGTGTAAAACGCGCTTGCAGGATGCTTATTATGTACAAGCTTTCACAGAAAAAAAATTTAAAGAAAAAGGCGGAGTCGTGTACACGCGGCAAATGTTTTTAAACGTTTTCATCGTTTCTTAAACGTTTTCATCGTTTTTGCAACAATTCTCATTTTATCAGTGATGATGGAGTGTTTCATTCCGAAAAATGCATAGCGTGCGATCTGCGGAATATTTAAATACCTCTAAATTGCCTGAAGTCACTGGAAAATTCATTGCCATCGCGTGGGGGAATATTTGAATCTGTTTATGCAGATAGTGAATAGGTATATTATTTGAAATCTCGTTTCTCCAAATTTAGGTGACTATTTACAGGGAAAGCACATGTTTTTATGTGCATCGGTCCGCTCCCCGTAGGCTCCGCCCACAATTTTCATTCGCACATGAGCGACGTCCCAAAAAGCGTGTTTTCAGTCAGGCCAGCACACGCTCAATTTTGTTTACAAAATCAAAAGTGTGTGCGGGATAAAAGTGAGCGTTTTCGCACGCGGTTTAGAAACCTTTAAGCGGGAATTAGAGCTCAGCGTCGATTCGACGTGAAATGACGTCGTGAAATTAATTACACGAGTGTGGATCATGCTACAGGTCTACAATTTTCTAAGGATAATATATGAATCAATACCTTAATCGTGTCCAATACTGAGTGTTATCAGCCACAACTAGAGCAAATTGAAAAATTCAATTTTTATCATTCCACGTCATCATTTTACGTCAAGGAACAACTTGACATTTCACGTCAGACTATTGCAAGCAATTTAAAGGCTGATATTTAATTTTTGAATTTTTCAATTCGCTCTAGTTGTGGCTGATAACACTCAGTATTGGACACGATTAAGGTATTGATTCATATATTATCCTTAGAAAATTGTAGACCCGTAGCATGATCCACACTCGTGTAATTAATTTCACGACGTCATTTCACGTCGTCATTTCACGTCGAATCGACGCTGAGCTCTAATTCCCGCTTTAGACGGGCGCGCGTGGGCGGAGCCACGGGTGGCACATGTGTCAATGCCGCTGCACACAGAAATATGTGCGTCCCATGTAGAAACAATGCTTACCTTTTCATTGAGTGCCGAAGCAATTAATGGTAGGACTAAAACAGCTACAGATGAGAGCACAGCCCTTGAAACAAGTAGAATGAAATATGCTAAATGATGGGCTAGAAATTCTTCAAGATCATGGGTTGCGATGTTAAATATTATTGTGATGAGAATGGGAAGTTCTGTCCAAAACAGCAGAGGGTAGAAGAAATTTGTACGTGAATTTGCAGTTTCAATCATATTACACAATGACAAGTGTTTCTTTAGGCTACGCATCAAAGTAGTTTCCTCCAACAACTTTTTAACATTTTTGACTGAGGACTCTCTGTTGAAAATTTTAAAAGCTGTATTTAAATCAATGACAAGCCTCAAAATCATGCAGTATGTCATGTAATACAAAATAGTACCAGTACTGATGAAAATGTTGCCTCCAAAATGCATCCAATGGGCAATATCTGGTTCATTTTTTAGAAAATGAGTGGTTGTGTTCAACTTAAGTTTTTTTGTCAACCAATAATTGGTAGCTGGAAAAACACCATCAAAAATTATTTGGAATAAAAAAATGCTACAGAATAGGGCGTTCACCACTACTGTGCTCAGTTTTGTTGTTTCTTTGTTGTTT
Organism: Sphaerolaimus hirsutus; assembly: GCA_964036195.1. Taxonomy (NCBI): domain Eukaryota; kingdom Metazoa; phylum Nematoda; class Chromadorea; order Monhysterida; family Sphaerolaimidae; genus Sphaerolaimus; species Sphaerolaimus hirsutus. The sequence continues at coordinate 23,493,813 of OZ038450.1, read as the reverse complement.
AAAAGATTTCTGCTGTTGTACATCAAAGTTTTATAGTCCTTCCAGTGGGAGCTGGCACACAGAAGAAACAAATATGCTAGAAATGCCCTCAGAGGAACCAAAACCTTTGGGTGTTTTTATTTGAGTGGTGCTTTCAATGAAAACCTGATCCTGAAAACCTATCATGAAAAAATTGATCTACATTAACATCAGGGGCCAAATCAGCACTCTGTCAAGTGGCAAGTTTTCCACGAATTTTTTGTCAATAATTTTTTCTGGTATTTTTATATATCTTGTGAAAGGTTGGCGTGGCGTTTGAGACTGTACATGTCTTGACACTTGAAAAGAAATAACACCTGAGGAGACACCACTTGAAAACCCCTCTGAAAAATGTCAAATATCATGCTAAGTGTTAAAAATCATGTAAAACGTCACAGGACCAGTAAAATGAAAGTTTGACATTTGTTGAAGTGCACTCAAAATTTAGGTAACATCGCCTGTTGCTGTTAATGCAATTTGTTGTGGAAGATTGGTAAAGGGCGATTCGTTAAATTTGAGCGATTTCTCCATATACCGTATATACTCAAATAATCCCCCAGGGAATTGTTTTTTCGTCAGACTTTCTATAGGTGCAACTATTCGAGGAGGGAATTATTCAAGGGGTGGGGATTATTATTTCGTCAAAAATTTTAAGCCTGTTTGTATGAACTGATTTCATGAAATACCGTATTACCTCGAATTAACCCACCTCGAATAACCCCCCCTTCAAACTGGGCTGGGGAAATGATAAACCGCCCTCGAAATACCCCCCCCCTCTGGAATGAAGTACATCATGTATGCAATGTACATGATGTATTTATTGCGACTAAAGTGCATCGCAACTACACATAGAGACTACCGTATTACCTCGAATTATCCCCCCCCTTGAATTAAACCCCCCTCGAAATACCCCCCCCCTCTGGAATGAAGTACATCATGTATGCAATGTACATGATGTATTTATTGCGACTAAAGTGCATCGCAACTACACATAGAGACTACCGTATTACCTCGAATTATCCCCCCCTTGAATTAAACCCCCCCTCGAAATACCCCCCTAAATTTCGGCTGAGGAAATAATAAACCCCCCCCTCGAAATACCCCCCCCCCTAAAATTGAGTGTACCGTGAACGTACATGACAAATACCGCAGTTTGTGATCTGTAATATGCAGAACACGTTAAAACTGATGTTTAAGTGACGTTAGGGAAGGGTTTTTGTGTATATACAGTAATATATATGTATAATCACATATAAATATATGTGATTGTTCGATTTTTCTACGTCTGCGTATGGGGAATTTCCGAAAATTTCTGGCGAAATAATAGACCCCCTCTCGAATAACCCCCCCTCGAATTATCCCCCCCTAAAATTTTGCTGGTGAAATAATAAACCCCCTGGGGGTATTTCGAGGTAATACGGTAGTTTGTGTGGCGATGCACATCGATACTTCCTAATATGTCCTGTTTGAACGCATTTATTACTTGTTTTGGGTACGAAAATACTTACTCTTTAGTACAATACTTACGAAAATTTCTGACGAAATAATACCCCCCCCCCCTCAAATAACCCACCCCTCGAATTAACCCCCCACTCGAATTTTGCTGGCGAAATAATAAACCCCCATGGGGGTATTTCGAGGTAATACAGTATGCTTTATTTACTGAATAACATGTAATTTTTGTTCAAATTGGATGCAAAAACTTCATCATATGTCAAGGCTCAGGCTTTTTCTACCGCACCACTTGAATAAAAAACACTGGCCTTGGATAGTTGTTCTACAATAAAATTTAAGCTGAGTGTTGTATAAATTCCGGCAAAAAAGTTGATGTATATTACAGATAATAATTGTAGTACGATGCCTGCGATAAAATATTAATATCTCCATTGGTATTGCATGTTCAATAATTTTTAATAAATATAATGTGATGAGAAAAAATAGATTTTTCATCTTTTTTTTTTTGGGGGGGGGGGGGTTCATAGCGGATATTGTAGATTTCATTTAAGTGAGCCATCAATTGCGTATATACCAAGAAATTCCCTTTTCAGAAATGTATACCTACGGAATGGACAACAATAATTTTCAATGTTTTTTTGTTGTTATTTTTGCATCACTATAAACTTACCAATGAAGAGCAGCCATTTCACGGCAAACTTCAGCCAAAATAAGATCCTGCCTGAACCATTTTTCATACTTTCGTCTTTTGATTCACCATAAAATTGCAGCATCTTCAAATGTATGTTTGGTATATCCATGATCATATATTTCTGAATGTTATTCCTGGGGCCAGTTTCGCAAGTGGAGAAGTGTGAAGTAAAATTGCAAATGCGCAGTGAAATGCATTGCATAGATGACAAACAGCGATATGTGTCGTGTACATTCTGTTTACGCTCAATTTGGGTGGGGGTATTACGAGGGGGATTTAGATGGTATTTCGATGCGGGGGGGGGGGGGGGTAAATCAAGGGGGGGGGTTAATTCGAGGTAATACGGTACGCCATGTTAGAAACGACATATCCAAAAATCGCTGAGAAATGTCTCCGAAATGAACTTGGGCCGCAATTAAGAGAGGAGTGTTCTATGTACAATTCATTTTTGTGACAATGGCCCTACACACACTAGTTTTCACCGTGACTGATGTGAAAACTGAAATGGCCACATGGCGACACCCAGCCCTACTCTTTTTGTATGCTATGGGCCCACACACACTAGTTTACCAACATGAAATGCTCGACCATTTTGGTAAACTGTTTTGACAAAACAGTACGAAACACTGTACAGAGTTGTATTGTGTTTCGTACTGTTTTGTCAAAACAGTTTACCAAAATGGTTGAGCATTTCATGTTGGTAAACTAGTGTGTGTGTTGGCAATATGTGTTTGAGTTTTAAAATTTTCTAATTTTAACTTTCATTACTCTCAATTGAAATTAAATAATATCATTCAACCGTGTTCATTAATTTGCATTTGAAAATTTTTCAGTTTTCACACGAAGTCACGGTGAAAACTAGTGTGTGTAGTAGGTACAATAGCGTGATGTGATCCTTCACAAAAAATTTACTGGAAATATGGATCGCAGTTCAGTATCCATTTATCAAAGTTTTTCCATTTAACTTTCTACTTGCCATTTCACTTCTCATTTTACTTCTCAATTCACTTCGCTTTTGCCATTTTACTCCTCACTTCTCAATTTGCGGAACTGGCTCCTGGGCTGCTCGCTATGCTGGATCGCTGAATTTCAAATTGAAGAACAATTAATTAACTTAATTATAGCTGCACGGTTCCACATTCACATCCCAAATCTAAAGATTTAAAGTACCAATGTTAGCTCAATTTTTGTAAACTGCCGGCTAGTATAATTGAGCTTTTGATGACATCTGGATTCTATCAATTCTATCTCACTCCCCAAGCATAGTTGGGCCATGTGGTCTGGTGTGAAATTGCCCCCAGGTGTTAACTACATGCCCCCCTGGGGGGACCCCTGTGGCTGCTCTGATGTAGCCACAGGTCACCTCGTGTTTATAGAATAAAATTTTCATCTGGCCAATATAAATGAGCTTTTTCGCAATTTTGAAAAAATTGGCATTTTTATATTGTAAAAGCACTGGAAAAGCTCACAGGTAATGGAAAACAAGCACTCTGTAAGAGAACCAACTTTTTTTTGGTGTCAACAGGTCCAAGTTCTCTGACAAGCCATCAAAGACGACCTGAACAGATCCCTTCGACATGTAGAAATTGTCAAAGACTACCTGGCTACATCAGAGCAGCCACAGGGACTCCCTCTGGGGTGCATGTATTAAAAACCTGGGGGCAATTTCACACCAGACCACTTGGCCCAACTATGCTTGGAGAGTGAGATAGAATTGATAGAATCCAGATGTCATCAAAAGCTCAATTATATTAGCCGGCTCTTTAATTGTCAGGAGAGCCAGCAGTGGGTCGCTTCACTATAGTAAACTCCGCTGTGAAATTTACCTTTGCTATATTTAACGGTTTCTGTGTTAGGTTGGGTCATGTTCCATGCTTTAGAGTTGATTAAAAATAGGTCTGTATGTTGACCCACCACATGTATTTATTATTAAAAGTACCTACCATATTTCCTCAAAATACCCTGGGTGGTGATTGTTTCGGAGTGAGATTTTTTTTTTTTTTTTGGGGGGGGGGGTTCGATGGGGGTTCATTATTTCGCCAGAATTTTTTTTAACTTTCAGAACTAATTTGTTGTTTGTAATGTACACACATGGAGACATCAAAAAATGCATCAATAAGCACCATGTGATCTATAGATGTAAAGAGCGGGCTAATATAATTGAGCTTTTGATGACATCTGGATTCTATCAATTCTATCTCATCTCGATTTTCATAAATTTTTCGCATCATCTCATCAACATGATCGCCACATAACAACACAACAACTTCATCTTCCAACTGGGACTTAAGTGCAGTTGCAAACATCGCCACAATTGCCGTCGCAAACATCGCCAGTTGAACACAAATCCAAAATGACATTCCAGATGAAAAAAATTTGTTCTTTTGTTCAACAACAACTTTTTTTGAGCGGGCTTCAGGGTGGGGGGAGGGGTGGTAAAAGATGCACCACATCAAGGTCTATATGTCACCCAAACGCGACTCACCATAATAAAGGTTTCACTTAGCACCAGCTGTGAACAGGAATGATTTCTGCATGTCAAAGAGATTTGTTCAGGTAATCTTTGATGGCTTGTCAAAGAACGTGGTCCCTTTGACACCAAAAAAGGTTGGTTCTCTTACAGAGTGGTTGTTTTTCCATTACCTGTGAGCTTTTCCAGTGCTTTTACAATACAAAAATGCCATTTTTTCAAAATTGCGAAAAAGCTCATTTATATTGGCCAGATGAAAATTTTATTTTTTTTACATGGGGTGCCCCTGTGGCTACATCGGAGCAGCCACAGGGGTCCCCCCAGGGGTGCATGTAAAGTAATTTAGTAAACACCTGGGGGCAGTTCCACACCAGACCACTTGGCCCAACTATGCTTGGGGAGTGAGATATAATTGATAGAATCCAGATGTGATAAAAAGCTCAATTATATTAGCTGGCAGTTTACATAAGTAATTACGTAGATGGTAAGAAATAGGTTCTAACTAGGGTTCAAACGGGACCAGTTTTTTTTGGACCGGGACCGGAACCAGAAATTCTCAAATGTTGGGACCGGAACCGGGACCGGGACTGTCTTTTTTCAATTGTCGGGACCAGGACCGGGACCGCGGTCAAGTTTTAACACTATTGGTAGGTAATATCCAGCCAATGTTGTTACGCAAAATTCCAGAATGACCAATGTATTAGCATTTTTTTATAACATTATTCAAGCACTATTCCAGCTTCACTGATGTGATGCCCAGTGATGCCCAGCTTCACTTGAGTCATGAACATTTGATGAAAAGCAATATATTTACCTACCTATATGTATTTAACATGTAACATGTTTTTTGGGCAAAAATCACCATTTATAATACTATCAGATGGCTCCACCGCCATTAAATTGCTATACATAACATCATAAAGTACCGCTATTTGCCTGGCATATTTAAGTGTATATGTTGACAACATTGTAACTATATTTGGGTGCCTTTGAAAAAACCAATTTATTAAAAAACGTCATTTTTAAACCCAGGTCATTGAAAAAGACGTTTTTTCATCCCTTGTCGAGACCACTATAATATTCCGGGACCTGGACTGGGACCGGGACTGGGTGGTATGGACCAGGACCGGGACCGCCCCAGTCCCGACTCTTTGCCAAACCATGCACCAGGACCACGGTCCTGTTTGAACCCCAGTTCTAACATAACACAGTCATATTTACTCGGTACTCGAGTATGCATACTTTTTGAGTAAAAGTAAATGAAGGGTGTGCTTCTAAAAGTACCTATCTACAAAAAATCGATTTTGAGATAATCACAATTCAAAGTTTGGAGTATGCAATTCCCACACATGAGTATGGGTATTTTGAGTATGGGTACTTGGGGTATATTGTTGGTTATTGTTATGCATGGTATAGTTTTTGGGTGACACTTGTGTTACTAGCTAGGTATATAAAATTTAGTGAATTGCCTCCATTGTAGATCAGTACCTTTAATGGTACAATTCTAGAAGCGCATGACGATCGGTATCTTTAAAAGCACAAAAACAGATGGGTAGATTTACTATTACTAGGTACTTTTACTATAAAAAACACAAAGTTAGTTTTTGCGCTGAAAAGTGCTGATCTGACATCGTTATTTTTAGAAGCACAAAAAATATTGTGCAGATCTGTACTTTTAAAAGTACAATTTTGAAAAAGTGTGTAGATCAGTACTTTTAAAGATACAAAAGCTGAAAAAGCTTGTAGATCGGTACTTTTTAAATTACATTAATTGTAGTTTGCTATTTTTTTGCATTTTTCGACCCCCCATATCTCAAAATTTAATTTCGCACCCCCCACATATTATATATTTTTTGAAGCGCGTTTTTATAGGGACTCCAAAAATGGCCCTAACTTAAATTTGAAAAATTTGTAGATCGGTACTTTTAGAAGCACACCCTTCAAATGTGCGCGTCACCATTAGCATTGAAAAAATCTCTCAGAGATTTATATTTAAAAAATCTCAGAAAATCTCAGAAAATATAAGATTTTCTGAGATTTATATTTTTTTCATGAATTTCCAGAGAGATTTAATTATATTTTTTCTGGTTGAGAAAATCTCTCTAGAAAATCTCTCTATAAGAACATGTGTGATGCATTGATTTCAAGCAATGATTGCATGTTCAGCTGAAAAAAATGAACAAAAAACGCAATAATTTTAAATCACAGTAAGTGAAATTTTGTTGAATTTGTTTTTTACTCTTAAACATATACTTTCCCCCAGAAAATGTAAAATGTATTTTTGAGAACTTTTGCCCCAATTTTCACAGAATCATCAATTTTCTAAATTTTCCCCCATTTTCATGTTCAAATTCACAATCCTTGTGATATTGACTGTTTTCACCTATTCTCAACGATATATGTTATAATATACCCATTTTTGACCAGGGTTGGCAAAATCTCAGAAAAAAATAAAAATAAAATAAAAATAAAATAGAAAATTAAAGAATAAAATAAAAATAAAATACAATTTTAATAAAAATAAAATACAATTTTAGTAAAAAGAATTTTACTTAAATCAATCCTGGTCACGATCTAAAATAAAAAATAAAAATAAAATAAAAATAAAATGAAAAATTGAAGAATAAAATAAAAATAAAATGGAAAATTGAAGAATAAAATAAAAATAAAATACAATTTTAATAAAAATAAAATACAATTTTAGTAAAAATAATTTTACTAAAACCAACCCTGTTTTTGACTACTTTTCACCATATTTTTTGGGTTTTTCCCCCTTCTCCCTTGTATGGCTTGAAAAAGCCTATATGAAAGTCTATCTTAAATACAGGGGTGGGCATCTTCAGTTACCGCTGGAAAAACGCGATAGCTTGAGCTACGGTTGAGCTATCATAGTGAAATTGTAACACAATAGAGTAGACTCCATAGGAAACCTATTCTGAAGTTTGCAACCCAAACGGCCACATTTTGGGTGAGTAGTGGAACACACCGTTTTTAGTGTAATTTTGTGACTAGGCGTCACCCATAGGATAAATCGAGGGTGGCATTTGAGGGGGGGGGGGGTCACCGGTAGTGATGGAAAAAGCGCCAGACTTTTAGCGCCAAGCGCCAAAAGCGCCATGGCGCTTTTCTGACCCCCAGCGTCAAGCGCCAATGGTGCCAGAGCAAAATAGCGCCAAGCGCCAAAAGCGCCATGGCGCTTTTCTGAACCCCAGCGCCAAGCGCCAATGGCGCCAGAGGGTAATGGCGCCAAGCGCCAATAGCGCCAGCGCCAAAAAATTTCTGCATTTCATTTGTAGAATAATGAATTCATAACTGTGACGTACCGCGTATGTTGTAGTAGTCAATTTCACTTTTGCCATTAAAGTTCAATCAACCACTACAATGTTTCATATATTGTTAAAATCACCAGGGATATATGTTTCAGCCAAAAATTGTGACTGGGAAGCTTTCAATGGGTGAGTTCTTTGTCCCTCACACAGCTATAAGGTGCAGTTATTTAAGGGACGTTTTTTTCTTATTTGACTAACAGTTGGTGGTATTCTACGGTGAGGACTTGAGAATTCATGGTATTTTTCTTTTGCTATACAAAACAATTTATTGTTTACATGCACTCGAAAAATACATATACCCAGTGTAAATGTTGCATTTGCTAATTGCACTGTTTGCCCAAGTTTGTATTAATCGAGCCAGGGAATTATGACTTCGTTTGCTTTTTTGAGGGGGGAACTTTTCAAGATGGGAAACTATTTGAGGCCATTAGAAGATAAAAAATGCCCTTGTTTTAAAATAAACTTTTAGTTATCAACGTTTATCAGTTGAGGCTTTAAATGAATGAAGGTGGGTAAATATAATGCTAGCACATTTTTTGGAGCAAACACGAAAATATTCGCCCCACACTCAAATATGAGGACCTCTGGAGTAAAAAGTAAACATAGTTTTACATGTCTTCTATTATTCTATGTCGCTATATCCATTTGTCCCCCAAATATTGCCCAATCAATATTTAATTAATATAAAGGGCCCCAAAATCCTTCTATTGATCAATATTTATACAGTTGTTCTCAAAATTGGTCAACTGGGCTGTCGATTTTCACGGTATTATAACAATTTTTATAATCATGGTTGGCGCTTTTTTGGCGCCATTTAAAATGCGTGCGCCAGGCGCCAATAGCGCCACCAGAAAATGGCGCCAAGCGCCAAAAGCGCCATGGCGCTTTCTCAGATCCCGGCGCCTAGCGCCAATGGCGCCAGAGTGTTTTAGCGCCAAGCGCCAAAAGCGCCATGGCGCTTTTTGCTTTGGCGCTAGCGCCAGGCGCCAGCGCCATGGCGCTTTTCCATCACTAGTCACCGGTCTTTGGTGTTGTCCCATTCTGTCGTACATTGGCCGATTTGGATGCCCTTTGAGTATGTTGGGGTTTGGGGTCGGGGCTACAACCAAATTCTTTGTTTTTCTCGAATAGTCCCCCAGTCCTGAGATGACGGGGGTCAAGTCACAAAATTACACTAAAAACTGTGTGTTCCACAACTCACCCAAAATGTGGCCGTTTGGGTTGCAAACTTCAGAATAGGTGTCCTATGGAGTCTACTCTATTGTGCTAAAATTTCACTGCGATAGCTCAACCGTAGCTCAAGCTATCGCGTTTTTCCAGCGGTAACTGAAAATGCCCATCCCTGTACATTTTATCTCCTCAAGTACAGCCAAAAAGTATATGTAAGAGTGAGTACGGGCACTTTTTTAGACGAAACGTAAATGTATTTACTCCAAACTCAACTATATGTATTTACCAAATATAGTTACCAAAATTAAGTGAAACAAAGGTAACCAATAAATTCTTTGTGGATGATCACACATGAAAGTAAACTGTTTACTGTATTCTATTATGTGGAAAAATGTACCTAAATCATACTTTTGTCGATTATTCAGATAGTAAAATAAATTAATGGTAGTACAGAGTGTGCTGTCCTAAACAATTGTTGTTATCATTTGAAATTGTGATTGAAGGGCTTAAACAATACATAAGGTACCTAATATCTACTCTAAATGATTCAAACACCGTGAAATATCGATGAAAACAGTTTAAGTTGAGAGATTTTCTGAGATTTTTTTTTTTGAAAGAGATTTTCTCTGAGATTTAATTATATTTTTGAAAATGACCCAAGAGATTTAATTATATTTATTTCTCGAGAGATTTTCTAAGATAATATTTAATTATATTTTCTCAAAATCAGCCGTTTTTTTCAATGCTAGTCACCATTCAGTTTTTGTTCTCAAATTGGAACCATGAAACTACCGTACCCTATTTCCAATAGAACAGCACCTATACTAGAACAGCAGGTTTTGACATTTTTCACCCAAGAAAAAAATATAACGGCAACCTCCAACAGACCGTCAGGTAAAAAAGTCGACGAATAAAAATAGAACGGCGCTATTATATTAGAAGAAATACGGTACATGCGCACCAGTTACCGACGCCAATTTTTCCTGTCACACGTGCCCGGTCCTTCCATCGATGTATTTATATAATATCCATCTAAATATGCGACTGTAACAAATGCTTTCTTGTATGGTAATGCGCAATGGCCAGAAACAGTATCCAGTTTCATTTGCGTCGATACCACCGTGTGCCATCTATGTATCTTCTTCTATATTTACTTAAAACGGGCTTTTTATCTACATAAGTGAATATTGACAGACAGAGGATTGGGTATCATGAGTTCCATGATCCACTGGGTATCCATTGGGTATCCACGCGAAGTTCGCCACCCATTTTTTATAAGGCTCATATCTCTAGCTGTGGGAGGGTGGTGAATTCGAAATTTTGGGGAGGTGTACCGGACACTCCCCCCCCCCCCCACCGCTATATACGGCAGGGGACCGGCCGGCGACCCACCTGAGTGCAGAGTTGCGAAAGCGTATTTACGCTTACCTGAAATACCCGGGTAAATGGGTATTTATAATTACGCTTACGCTTTCATAAAATACCTGTACGCTTTATTACGCTTTCCCGGCCGAATTACCCGGGTACTAAAAGCGTAAAAGAAACTTCACACGTCCAGTTTTATGCTTTTGATAAAGCGTAAAACTACAAAAAAGAAAATGAACAAGACCGCGTGTGTGCAGTAACACACTGAAAATAGCGACACGTGTAAAAATTGTAGCGAAATACGAATGTCTGGCTAAAATACTGTCGCCTGCAATATCGTGGCTTCAGATTAGTAATTTTTGATGTGACAACGGATTCCGATGGCGATGTTGTCGCCGTCGACTGCACTCAAGTCCGAGTTGGAAGATGAAGTTGTTGTGTTGTTATGTGGTGATCTTGTTGATGAAATGATGCCAAAAATTAATGAAAATGATGTATAAAGTCAAAATAAGGTTGTAAGCAGTGATTGAATGGTGCGGGAAGCGCAGTACGTTTAAAAACATTAGTGCATGCGAGTAGCTTCTGTTCTGTCGCTTCTGTTGTTAAAAAATGTCCAGTCGTTGTTGCATCTAATTGACGCAGCTGTTGCAATTACATCATAATTACGCAGCTGGAATAGATATACGTACCAAAATATGTATATCGATGTCTATAATGGAATTGAAATGGCTTACCAAATAATACAGTACCATGCTCGAATTGAGTGCCATGCTCGAATTGAGTGTCACTGTAAGGACGTTGTGAAAAAATACAGTGCCCGGGGTTCAAAACAAGCCAATACGGTACACGAGTGTGGATCATGCTACGGGTCTACAATTTTCTAAGGATAATATATGAATCAATACCTTAATAGTGTCCAATACTGAGTGTTATCAGCCACAACTAGAGCGAATTGAAAAATTCAAAAATTAAATATCAGCCTTTAAATTGCTTGCAATAGTCTGATGTGAAATGTCAAGTTGTTCCCTGACGTAAAATGATGACGTGGAATGATAAAAATTGAATTTTTCAATTCGCTCTAGTTGTGGCTGATAACACTCAGTATTGGAGACGATTAAGGTATTGATTCATATATTATCCTTAGAAAATTGTAGACCCGTAGCATGATCCACACTCATGTAATTAATTTCACGACGTCATTTCACGTCGTCATTTCACGTCGAATCGACGCTGAGCTCTAATTCCGGCTTAACGGGCGCCAGCGCCATTTGCGCTTGGCGCCCATTTTCGCTGGCGCCAATTTGACGTCCAGCGCCATTGTTTTGGATGGCGCCAAAAATAGCGCCAATATGCGTGGACGAGCGTTTACATTTTAATATTCAAGTGCTTTTTCTGCTGAATTTTTATACATTAAGCATTTATACTAATGTAATTTTTGTTAGCGAATTTTTGTCGAATCTATCTGTGGGATACATTTATGTTGCGCGCGCATCCAATATTGCTTTGCCTAATTATAAGGAGGTAAACAAATATGTATCGCCCGCCTGTTAGTGTTATTGAAACATCGATTTTTTCCACGCGCACTCATTTGCGCATAAGACGGGTAAGGTGTTGATACCATGTGACGGCAGATTCCTGATGCGTACCTGCGCGTTGCGTACCTGTACTGATGAGAACCCCATTGGGATTCCCATCTGTACATAACGGGTTCCTTACAGTCAGCATTTTAATTACCATAAAGAAGTTGCCTGGTTGCGTATCCACTGAAACCCACCAAACGATTGATTGATTGATCTCTGTTTACTTACATGCACGTGCAGTGCACACATAAGTAAATAGAGATCGTGTTACACTGCGTCTGTTTCACTGGGCCATGCTAACTTCACAAACTTGACAGTTGACAAGTAGGCAAAACATGACAGTTCACGCATAAAAATATGATACTTCACATGTAATTCCGCTCACTTGACAAGTAGGTCACAACCAAATATTTGTGCTCACTTGACAAGTAAATATTCCAACTTCAGAAGTAAACATATCATATTCACGCTAACTTAACAAGTAAATATTCCAACTTCAGGAGTAAACATATCATATTCACGCCAACTTAACAAGTAAATATTCAAACTTCAGAAGTAAACATCATATTCAGGCTAACTTGACAAGTTTATATTATGTTCCAACTTTCACAGGTAAATGAACTCTACATCTATTTATGTGACAGAAGCCACGTACTTGTCAAGTGAGCGGAATAACTTGTGAAGTACCATATTTTTACATTGAAATATTTTATGCTGTCTTATTTTTGTATAAATATTTATGCTTGATGCACACCCGCGAATTTTCGATCTCTTATATTTCACTAAAATGTGCAGTTATTGATAGCTCTGACATGATGAGTACTCAAATGAATGATTGTCAGGTATTGATTGCACTTATACAGCTGCATCAACTTTCTAATCCCCTATACTTTAATCTGACCGCGTGCACACTGCGGTTTCCGGTTTCCGGTTGTTTACACATGGAGCTAGGATACACCGGTAGAAGGTTCCCTATCCTACATAGAAGGTTCCCTACAGTACATTGAAAGTTTTGCGTACCCTGCGTAGTGGGATTCCCATTCGTACATAGACGAGGGTACGCATCGCGGGGGTTCCCAACAGTACCCTCCCCATGTGACCTCTTATAATGTAATTAACCAAAAGTCGTGTTATGCACGGGTTACAGATGCCATTATAAGCGTGGGACGTGGTATACCGAAAATACCATGGTATACCGGTATTCCACAGCTCCATGTTTTCAAGCATTGCAAGCAATGGTCTGACGTGAAATGTCAAGTTGTTCCCTGACGTAAACTGATGACGTGGAATGATAAAAATTGAATTTTTCAATTCGCTCTAGTTGTGGCTGATAACACTCAGTATTGGACACGATTAAGATATTGATTCATATATTATCCTAAGAAAATTGTAGACCCGTAGCATGATCCACACTCGTGTAATTAATTTCACGACGTCATTTCACGTCGTCATTTCACGTCGAATCGACGCTGAGCTCTAATTCCGGCTATACACATGTTTTATTTGACTATTGCACAATTCCGGTATCCTCACCGGAACATTGCAACCACTCCACCCTTAAATTCTCACCAGTCAGAAACACCTGGGGGACAATTTTGGGTGAGGCACAGTTACAAGAACTTGTCAAAATTGCAGGTGCATGCATTTCAAAGAGTTATTTTAAATACAAAAATATCACTTGATCATTCCCATTTTCCTTGGGCCCAGTTCCAATTACTCAGTGCATGTCCCACAAGTCTTGGGACAGTCCTTCCTCAATTGCGAATCGGAACCACAGTCGCTCTTGTATTTCTCGCACGAATGCCAATGGTCGCGGCATTTCGGCGGTACACCCACTTCTGAATAATTAGAATTTATGGTTAAAGTTTTGATGTATTTCTATTTTACCTAATGATAGATAGGAATCACTTAATACTTAACATTGAAATTTTTAACTTCTTAAAGTCTTAGACGCCTTTACACTGTGAGACTGTGACGACAAAAAATACAATTTTTCAGCCATTTTTGTTGGATGCATAATATGAAACTGATAAAAAATGGCTAAAGCCAACAAAAAGTGGACACTGCACTAGGGTTCAAACGGGACCACTTTTTCGGACCGGGACCGGGACCGGGACCAGAAATTTATCTTATCGGGACCGGGACCGGGACCGGGACTAGGTGGTCGGGACCGGGACCGGGACTGGCATTTTTCAATTGTCGGGACCGGGACCGGGACTGGGGCATCCGGACCGGGACCAGGATTTGCCGAACCAGGTACCAGGACCACAGCCCCCTTTTGAGCCCTATCGGGACCGATAACCATTTGAATGCATATTTTCAGAAGTTTCATACGATTTTCACACTTCATTCAATCAAAATTGTCATCAAAAATAAAATAAAAGTCACAAAATTCAATTGAGTCACAAAAAAGGACATAACGCACGAAAATTATGACAGTGAGTATTGATACATAAGCTGGCGCAGTGCTTTCTGAAGGAAAATAAAGTTTTCAGCCTTCTCTGATGTCGAACATGAATGAGAATGCTTGGAACTCACCAAAAAAACGTCAAAAAATCGTCGACGGAATGAGAATGCGCCAACTGGCGCAAATTTTTTCGAATTTTACAAGTAATTAATCGGCAAAATTTGGTTCCAATCCAGTTAATTTTTCTTATCGGGACCACTGAAAAATTCCGGGACTGGGACCGGGACCGGGACTGGGTGGTCGGGACCGGGACCGGGACCGGGACTGGCCTTTTGCAATTGTCGGGACCGGGACCGGGACCGGGACTGGGGTGTCGGGACCGGGACCGGGACCGGGACCGCCCCAGTCCCGACTTTTTGCCGAACCATGTACCGGGACCGCGGTCCCGTTTGAACCCTACACTGCACCTAAACATGTGTATGCTTGAGTATATTAAGGGAAATGTACACAAATGCTAATAATATAGGCTATCAACACAGCAAACTGCATCACAAGAAACAATTTCAACAAACTTTTGCATGGCAGCGTGAGCTGGGTGAATGTGCTGCACATGTAAAAATAGAAAAAGCTCACACTGCCATGCAAAAGTTTGGTGACATTGTTTCTTGTGATGCAGTTTGCTGTGTTGATAGCCTATATTATTAGCATTTGTGTACATTTCCCTTGATATACTCAAGCATACACATGTTTAGGTGCAGCGTCCACTTTTTGTTGGCTTTAGCCATTTTTTATCAAATATACTTCTTTTTGAGGGCCACAGGCCCAAAAGTTTATAAGTTATTGCAAATCAAGCAAATGCCAAATGTGGCACTGTCCAATACAATCTATAGTCAAGAAGAAGCCAAATACTCAGATTCAAATGATTTTCAACTTGTCATTCAAATGATTGACATTTGTGACTTTATATAACCACTTGTCATTCATCATTTACCATTACCCACTTCACATTGATGATTTAGCGTTAACCACTTGATGATTATCACCTGAACATTGTCACCTGACATACAACTTGACATTCAACCTGATTTTTCACTTGACAACCTGTAGATTATCACTAGACATTGATGACTTAAATCAACTACTTGACATTTATCACTTACCATTAACCACTTGACACTGACGATTTGGTATTAAGATTTGGTATACTTGACAATTATCACATGAGCATCATCACTTGACATACAACTTGACATTTGACTTGATATTTCACTTGACATTTAACTTGACATTAACCATTAGAGCTTTATGACCTGAAAGTAATCACTGACTCCAAGGTCACATGCTCAGTATCACATCAAGCAGTACTTTAGGCTTTTGTGCGCATTTTACACAAAACAAGCAAACTTTAATAACTTTTGTAAATGACAACCAAAATCGCCAAAAATTGGCTCATTTGAAAGCTCTTGTCATGGCGCACATCAAAAAAAGGGGCGTTGTCGGCGGCCTCGTTCAAGGGGCTGGGGACAACAAATACAGCGACAGCCTCCGACAACAAAAAAGTGTGATCTAGTGTGCATGGACACGCAATGTATATAATTTGATGTTTGTTTTAGGCAGTGGGGCTGATCAAGTCATGATCAATTGAGGCTTCACCCATGAAAAATATTTCATATGTATCACCCAAAAATGGCTGAAAAATTGCATTTTTTGTCATCCTGGCTCCACAGTGTAATAGACGCCTAAAGACGTTAAGAATTTCAAAATTTCAATGTTAAGTCTGAAGTGATTCCTAAACAGTGTAAAAAGCGCCTAAATGGCATGAAATTTATAAAAAATAGCGCTATCATTTTTGATGAGTCACTTTTCCACGCGACATTCTATCCTGGGGGCAGTCCCCGACTCTGTAAAGTGTCAAATGTCATGCAAAGTGTCAAAAGTCATGAAACATGCCCTGCAAAATGGCAACTCGGTTGTCATTTTGCAGGGCATTTCCCATAACTTTTGACACTTTGCATGACATTTGACATTTTACAGGGCTTTTTTACACGGTCTGGGACTTGGGAGTGGCACCAAGTTGTCATGTGTGATTGTTCTCACACATATCTGTCATAACTTTTCTTAACCATGGTTTGTTATACCTTCACAAATTGATCATTGTATTTACATTAACATTCCATGCATGCAGCCTATTTTCCAGCCTAAATTCCGCATATTGTTTTGCTTAATAGAGTTTGAGCCAGCTCAGGTCCCTTATTTGATATACAGACCTCTTGGTGGTGTGGAGTCCACATTCGTAATGTGTTGATTTATCCAATCAACAAAATTTGGCACATGTGTAAAAATTGCGGGGTCCCTGCTGCTCGCACACGAACCACAGGAATTGATGCCAGCCAGCACATATTTCCCATCTTTGTAAGCCAGTTGAGGCCCGCCGCTGTCCCCCTGCATTATTGTAATGTTGTAATTATGCATTTATTTACTTTTACTTGGCGGACCACGGAGTATGCGCGGAATCGTACCATAATTTAATGAATAAAATCTTGTGATAAATGTCGTAGTTAACTATTCCCTAGTAAAAACGAAATACACTACCGTGCAGAATAGTTGGGACTTTTCCCAATAGAGAAATGGGAGGCTGTGGGTTCAAAACACTTCTGTCGCTTCCCAGTGACTTGTTTCTTGCCCAATTTTGATGCCATTCGAGTATGTTGGGGTTTGAGGTTGGGGCTACTGCTAAAAAAATTCGTTTGCTTGAATAATCCCCCAGGCCAGAGATAAGGGGGGTCCAAAAAAAGGTGGTCGATGACTTAATAAAAATGGCTGATTTGGATGATTGAGTTTAAAGTTTAAAAACTCAACCATTTCTGGGCCGTTTTGCATCGTTTAACACTTAAAATGATCGGTACAACCTGTATATACCATTTTTGAGGTTGGATTAGTGACGTCTAGATTCTGTATGCTTATTTTCCATGTTTTTCATCATGAAAAATATGTTTTTGTTAAGAAGAATTCATCTGGCCCAATAATCATTTCCATATCTCTTTCCAATCAAAAGTGATAGCACTTCAAAGTTATCACTGGTGTCTAAATTCCTTATGCTGATTAGACTTATATAGAAACATTTTTTAACATGCTATTATTTACTTATGACACACATAATTACTATGCCAAAAAATTATTTCAATATCTATTCCCTATCAAAACTTATAGCACTTCAAACTTTCTTCCATACAAAATAATTGCACATTACATGATAGTTGGGCCAACTGTTCTCCCCAATAAAGCAAAGCCAAAGCCTCAAATTTACACACCAAATAGCCCCACTGACTAGTATGCCTACCTCCATTTCCAAGTGGCTGGCAATGGATGCAAAATGTAGCTTAAATAAATACATACCACAGATCCCCATTTGCACTACCATCTCCTGTTCTAGCTTAAAAAATTCCCTGCTGATCACAGAGCTTCGCAACACAGTGTGGCAGTCACCATATTGAAAATTTTGTTTGAAAATAAATAGAGGTATTGAATACAGACTTTAAAATAAGAAACTGGGCAGCTAATGCCCAAAACAAGCAGAGTCCCAACTATTCTGAAACACAAACAAAGTGGGTGCATTGTGTTACTGCACTAAGAATATATGCACATACAAACTTGAGGGCTGGCCATCCTGGGCACATGTAGCCAACCCACTAGAGTACCCATGAATGGTATCCAAACATTGTGCACATTCATCATTTTGAACTTTTAGCAACATTTATCCTGCAGCATGCAGAGTCCCAACTTTTCTACACGGTAGTGTATTATGATGAAAATCTATACACCTAATTTATGGTTCATTATTCAGATGGGTTATGGTACGTATTCACCCACACTAAGTGTGATGTCTACCGAGTATATTCACTTAATTTGATCATCGGGTTCTCATCGGGTTTCCCACTTTCCCGAAGTGAAATTATTGAAGCTTATGAATGGGAACACACTCATAGATACTGACAGGTAAAACATAAAAATGTATGTGGGAGAATACACATTTTTGTAAATATTTGAAGAAAAGCAGTGATGTAGATAGCAGAGTTGTTCAAATACTGGTATTTTTGGAAAACAGTAAACGTAAATACGTTTTCAAATTTTGGAGTATAAATACTAAAACGTAAGGTATTTTTAAAATACCTGGGAATACGTAAAATAAAACGTAAACATAAAAAAAATTATCAAGTGCTACCACTATAAGTTAATATAAAAACAACGTTTTTACAACATTATCTATTTACGTTCCTATTATCTTCATTGACAATGATATTACCTATATTTTAAACAAAATGATGGGATCAGGATATTGAGTTGGATCGGAACCAGCTGACATTTGGCATCATTGTCAACTAGTGGGTGTAGTTAAGTGTGAACTAGTGTGTCAATTCCTGAAGTGGGGAACTAAAAAAACAAACAATTTATAAGTGAGAGGTAATGACAAGTTGAATGGCGAGTGATGAGTAAAAAAACCGTAAATTTATAAGTGGCAAGTGGCAAGGTCACAAGAAAACACTAAAAACGTTTTTGTCTTTTTACCTGCATTTCACTTCGCACTAATAAATTGACGTCTCTCAACTTTAACTTCTCACTGATAAATCGCTCTAGTTCTCCACTTGCGGAATTGGCAACCTCTTAACATTTAAGCATGTTGAACTGACCATAGTACACTACATTGGTCAAATAATAAGGTTCCGTTCACATATTTTTTACGTTTTCGCTGGTACCCGGGTAATTGTGCCAGGAAAACATAACAAAACATAATGGTATTTTTGGAAAGCGTAAACGTAAACGTAAGTATAAATACCTGAATAACCGGGTATTTCGGGTTAACGTGAATACGTTTTCGCAACTATGGTAGATAGGTATACCCATTCGGTTTTGCCAACCCTGGTTCACATTGATCATTTATGCAAAAAATTTAGACATTCCAAAATCATATTATAAAACAGGCGCATGCAATTTACCTTGCACACAGTAATTTGTGTACCCACACCGCCAAAGCCGCAGAACTCAGTGTCCGCATTGGAGTGCCCCCTGGCGATGTACCCATTTTTGCAAACGGTCAGTGACGTCTCAAATAGAGCTTGCTGTAGCCGGTCTGCCGAGTTTTTATTCGGTTTTGTATTGCCCCAACCTGCATAAATATATTTGAAATCGAGTTGTGTCTTTTATCCACTTGTCGGTTTAGCAGTCCAGATATTTGTACCGTATTTCCTCGAAATACCCCAGGAATAATTCGCTAGAAAATTTTGAGGGGGGGGGCATTCGAGGGGAGTTTATTATTTCATCAGAATTTTTTTTGAAGGACCATAGTAAAGAATAGGCTTTAACACACTTAAACAAAACTGGTATACGCCGGTTACTTTACACCCTGCACGCGTGGTTCCCGCTGGAAGTGTGCCAACAATGGTTAACGCGTCCGAGTTTCATCAAAAGATGAAAATATTGATTGTTGTTACAATGTTATTCATTAACATATTCACATCAATGAATTTTTGTCATATTTTCACGGAAACCGCATGATTTAAAAATCATTGGCACGCTTCCAACACGAGACATAAATCAGTGCGAGGGCAGAGTATCACGTACGCCGAGTATAATAAACGTGACAAAACTGGATATAAATATATGGACATCTACACAAACTAGTATAAATATGTGTAGCTGCGATGCAAACTGGCAGCAATGATATACATCCTTCAAAACGGGGGTATTTCCAGGGGGGTTTACGTTTTCCTCAGGTCGCTCATACCTGGGGGTATTTCGATCAAGGGTGGGGGGGGGGGGGGGGTAATTCGAGGAAATACGGTATTTATAACTATTAAACTACCGATTGCCAAGATCTTCTCCCCATCAGTCTTGTAGTCGTCAGACTTTTCCGGCAGACACAGCGGCTTCACTTTGTCTCTGAGGATTTCACCACGATTAATCAACAGTAATGTCAAATCAAGTGGTAAATATTGAGTGAACAAAGACAACACCCAGGGGTCTCGAATGGAGGGACCCCCCCCCCAAACCCCGGAAGCAATTTTTGGCTACTATCCTTTGATCGGGCCAGGCTCATTACGCACAGAAACCCGTTACGCACACGCGCCCGTTACGCACAGAATCAAAACCCGCCACGCACAGACGCCCGTTACGCACACGACTGGGCCCTGTCGGACAAGTCGGCCATCTGATTTCAGGATTTTCATGTGTGTTGAAGTAGTTAACACCTGAAATTTCATCAACTGTTACAGCTGTTTTTTTATACATATTTTACATTCGCAATCGCGAAAGTCAAATATGTAGAAAACAGATGTAATGGTTGGCAAAATTTTGGGTGTCAACTACTGCTATACATAGGGAATAGAATAGAAGAATGTGAAAAATCACAAACTTTGTAGGCACAGAAACTCGGCACGCACATGGCATCAGCTATGTGCGGGCCGAGTTTCCGTGCGCAGCGAGTTAACTTCTGTGCGTAACGGGCTTCTGTGCGTGCCGAGTTTCTGTGCGTACAGCTACAGGCTCCCTTTGATCCGCTCCCCCAAATCGCCCGGCTATCTGTATAGCTAACTATCTGGAGCAATTTTTGACAAATTTTACCATAACTTTCGCTTAAAATGGCTAATTTGTATACCTTTACCTAGATTTTCACCTTCAGAATAACTGGTTGATGTGTCTCATTGCCTATTTTCGGCTATTTTTACACTGCACGTGTTTACCGTATTACCTCGAATTAACCCTCCCCCCCTTGAATTAACCCCCCCTCGAAATACCCCCCCTAAATTTCGGCTGAGGAAATAATAACCCCCCCTCGAAATACCCCCCCTAAGATTGAGTGTAACGTGAACGTACATGACAAATACCGCAGTTTGTGATCTGTACAATGCAGAACACACGTTGAAACTGATGATTAGTGACGTTAGGGAAGGGCTTTTGTGTATATACAGTTATATATGCGTATAAACACATATACATCAATGTAATTGTTCGATTTTTCTACGTCTGCGTATGGGGAATTTCCGAAAATTTCTGGCGAAATAATAGATCCCCCCCCCCTCGAATAAACCCCCCCTCGAATTATCCCCCCCCTCAAATTTTGCTGGCGAAATAATTAACCCCCTGGGGGTATTTCGAGGTAATATGGTATATACCCATTTATAGCTGTTTTTCAACTATTAGTAGTTATTCTTCCTTTTCGTCCTTCTACACTTCGCAAAAGCCTAAATCTTGAACCCCTGCAAACCCCCTAACTCCCACCGCCCAAAAAATTTGTTTTTAGCTATCCATCCCTCGGGAAAGGCAATTTGCTATCCATCCAACCCCCCAGGGGCCAGATGCGGGCTGGATGCGCGTGATACGGCGCGCTTCCACACGCTTCCACCAACATCACAAGATTCTGGGTGAAGTGTCTTCCACACGCTTCACCTATCTTCACCACGCGCTTCACGCGCATCCAAACATGTGGAAGACACTTAACCGCGCTGGCGCTTCCACACGCTTCCCCCGCATATACATTTGCGTGGGAGCGCCATATTAAGAAGCGTGAAGTGCCTTCACGCAGATTTTCGTGATGTGTGTGGAAGCGCTGGCAGCTTGGTGAAGCGTTGGGGAAGCGTTGGCGTGAAGACACTTCCCGACGCTTCACCGCGCATCCACACACCCATTTTTTGCTGTGAATATGACGTAAATCGCTTCGATTTTGGCCCGGAAATCACTATTTCGTCATCTCTCTACCCAAATGTACCCCTGAGGGTCAAAATTCAAGATAGCCCCGACAAAACGCACGTAAACATGATGGGATGGGCGAGCTTTATGAGGGCGATGTCGTTGCCGACGCCCTTGCAGGCGCCAGTGTACTCCGGGTGGACGACCACCTCAGCGCTCTCTACCCAAATGTATGGCAACCTCTGGTGCGTTCCGATCGCTGAACGCACTGACTTAGTGAGGGGTTTCCTGCGAGATTAGGTATTTTCCAGTTACTTTATACCCTGCACGCGTGGTTCCCCCTGGAAGCGTGCCAACAATTTTTTTGCGCATGCGATTTTCATGAAAAGATGAAAAAGTAATCGTTGTGATAATGTTAAAGGTTAACTTAATCACAGCAATGATGTTTTCATCGTTTGTACAAAGATCGCATGCTTTATCATCATTGGCACGCTTCCAACGTGAGGCATAAATCAGTGCGAGGGCAGAGTATCATGTCCGCACAGTATAGGTGGCCAGATGCTTAGGGCATGTCTACTTCAATGTGCCTGCGCGTCCTAGTTTTCACCCGGGGGCAGTCCCACACCCTTCGGTTGCCATTTTGCAGGGCATTTTATATGACTTTTGACACTTTGCATGACATTTGACATTTTAAAGGGTCTGGATTGGCACCCAAAATTTCAAAAACTCATTATTCGGCTTTGCACACATTTTAATTTTCTACAATGAGGTGTCCGTCAACTGCAGTTGACAGAGATTTTAAGTGACTCATTCTAGAAAACTCAAATGCGTTTAAAGCTTATTCATGAGTAGGGTTGGAAAAAAACTTTTTTTTTTAACTCGATGTTTTTTTATTAAAAAAACGTTGTTTTTTTAAAAGCTCCCAGATATGACCTTGTGTCAACATATATAGGTATATCAGACAGTGGCAATACTCTGTGATGTTATATATGACCATATAATGGCTGTTGAGCCATGGGATAGCATTATAAGTGGTGATTTGTGTCAAAAATATCCATTTTTTTGTCGATACGTTCGTACGTTATATACTACAGCAGCATATGACGGCTTATTAACCCATGGTAGCACATAGAAATGGATGCTTTGATACTAAAAATGCCACAAAACCAATGAAAACAACCACCAATGTCAATTTGTGTGTGAAATTGCTCGCTTGCGCGCAAAAATTTTGCTAAATACCTAGTGCTTAGTACTAAAAATTTCGGTCGATGTTTTTTGAAAAAAAAAAACATTTCGGACGTCATGTTTTTAAAAAAACAACGTTTAAAAAAATAAAAAAACGTTTAAAAAAACATCGGCCAACCCTATTCATGAGTCATTCAAATTCCGTGTTAAAACTAGTGTGCGCAACGCCAATGCACACTAGTTTGTACCGTGACTGGGTGAAAATTGAAATGACTACATGGCAACATCCAGTGTACACTTATTATAGGAACTATACAGGGGTGGGCATTTTCAGTTACCGCTGGATAATGGCTAGAATGGGACGACACTAAAGACCGGTGACCCCCCTCCCTCAAATGCCACCCTAGATTTATCCTATGGGTGACGCCTGTAACTTAAAATGCCCACCCCTGTATGTATTAGTTATCAAATTTTCAAACAAACTTTCATTAATTGGAGTTCAAATTTTTATTAAATTTTATCATTCAACCGAGTTGATACATGTCAGTTAAAATCTAATCACAGTTCTCACCGAATTCACGGTGTAAACTAGCGTGTGTAGGCACATTCGAGTTGACAAAGAAAATTATGTGAAATAGTGAAAATTGTTTAACCCGGTGTCATCGGCGACGCAATGTGCGGCAGTGACCAGCCATTGTTTATTCACCAACGTAGCTCCGCAATTCGCCAGACTGACCTGTGTGCATTTGTTTCTTCTCTAGAATGCGATCGTAGGGTCTCTCCCACAGCAAAAAATGGGCTCGTGAAGCGCATGGAAGCGGCGCGCTTCCACACACTTCAGCGCGCTTCCACCAACATCACAAGATTCTGGGTGAAGTGTCTTCCACACGCTTCACCTAGCTTCACCATACGCTTCACGCGCATCCAAGCGTGTGGAAGACACTTCACAATGCTGACGCTTCCACACGCTTTACCAGCATATTAGTTTGCGTGCCAGTGCGTTTCTAGAAAGTGTGAAGTGTCTTCACGCAGATGTGCGTGGAAGCATTGGCGTGCTTGGTGAAGCGTCGGGAAATGTTGGCGTGAAGACACTTCACGACGCTTCACCGCGCATCCACACCCCCATTTTTCGCTGTGTCCTAATTCAGGACACAAGCAGGCACCAACATTTTTCACTTTTGACACTCATTCGTTTCTCTATTCACTATTCTATACCCCCTTTGTTGTACCGTATTACCTCGAAATGCCCCTATGGGGGTTTATTATTTCGCCAGCAAAATTTGAGGGGGGGTTAATTCGAGGGGGGGTTTTATTATTTCGTCAGAAATTTTCGTAAGGATCGTAGTAAATAGTAGTCATTTGCGTACCCAAAATAGGTAATAAATGTGTATTATACAGGATATATTTGGACATAAAAACGTAGATACCGTATTTCCTCGAAATACCCCCCGGGGGGTGATTGTTTCAGAGTGAGAATTTTGAGAGAAAAACATGAAAAATGCAACAATAACCACCATTTATAAGTTTTTACAGCCTTATGTAAGGATGTAGACGGTATAAACGATGTTCTAACGTAACACAGTAAGTGTTTTGAACATCTGTTATGCATTTCCCGGACCACAAGTTCATAGTGCCTATTTTGAGGGGGGGTATTTCGAGGGGGGGGGGGGTATTTCGAGGAAATACGGTAGCTACACAAACTACTCTATGTGTAGCTGCAATGCAAATTAACAGTAATATACATCATGTACATTGCGTACATGATGTATTTATTATGTACATGACGTACATCATTCCGAAGGGGGGGGGGTATTTCGAGGGGGGGGTTTATTATTTCCCCAGCCCATTTTGAGGGGGGGTTAATTCGAGGGGGGGGGGGGGTTAATTCAAGGGGGGGGGGATAATTCGAGGTAATACGGTATTTTAATACTTCCGCCCTAACATCATATGCACCAGCGCCTACGTTACTACCGCAAACTTTTTTAATAAGTGCACCGGGTGGGTGGCACCTAAAGTCGCCAAGGCACGCACAGGCACCGGTGCTGGTGCCTTTAAATCCTAGGCACTGGTGTCTACAAAAGATTTTACCACTGAACTTTGGATGGCAATTGTAACTTTACATTTGTCATGGCAATTGACACTTTACATTTGTCATGACAATTGACACTTTGCACGACATTTGACACTTTAAAGTGTCTCGAATTGTCAGCTGGTTATTGCAAACTGACCATCCAAGGGAACGAGTGAGGCACGGCCTCGTGCCCCCCGTGGATTCCCTGGGTGAGCCCGGTAATTTTGCCACCGGAAATTCTCACTGATGGTGGATGTGCCTTGTCAGGCACACCGCAGTCAGAATTTCCTGACACTAAATTTATCATAGCCCATGATAGAATAATTACTGGGTACATCATGGCTGCTATATTTATGGTGGATGTATTTCTTTTGTTTATTTTTTTTTGCCTGGCGGCTTGTGGTGAATGGCAATTTGCGATAGCTGCCGAAGGCTTTCTGATGTGAGTTTTGTGAACACAACTTGCAGGTGTTTTGCAGCAAGATGACATTATTTCACGTTTATTCGATTTCTAACATGTTAAAGGCGCATTTCCTTACAGAAATGTTTATAGCATTCTGTGTACCTAGTGATGGAAAAGTGCCAGGAAACTTGGCGCCATTCAAATAACTCGTGCTGGGCACCTAACGCTGCCAAAAGATTATTGCCGACACAAAAGGGCCCTAGATCCTAGTTAGAATCGCTCTGAAAGTTTTTGAACATCCAGAATTTCTCTCAGCAATTCGATTTTATTTTCCAAAATCCACAGAGAGATTCAATTATATTTTCTTTTACAGAAATTTTCTGAAATTATCTTCACGGTAATGGTACGTTCTCAAAACCGCCCATTTTTGGAACACTAACACTATTATACATCTTATTCACTTGTTTACACTATTTGCAGGTGTGACTGTCTGTCTGTAACGATGGCAAAAAAAAATTCGAAAATTCGAAAACATTTTCGAATTTTCGAATTTTTTTGGAATTTTCGAATTTTTTCGGAATTTTCGAATTTTTATTTCACCCCTAGAAAAAACACTTAAAAATCGATTTATTTTTCAAAAAATTCGAAAATTCGAAAATTCAAAAATTCGAAAATACTTTTCGAATTTTTCAGGAAATTCAAGGCAACAAAAAGCACTCTTAAGTTCAACGTGCTAAATAAATCAATAATTGATACGCGGTGGTGCGTATGAAAAAGTGTCCAAACAAAACAGTACAGCGTACAAAACAAAAAGAACGTCCAAAAACGTTGAAATGTAGAATGCCCTGTAAAATGTGAAATGTCATGCAAAGTGTCAAAAGTTATGAAAATGGCCAGGAAAATGGCTAACATATTTGCCATTTTCCACCGCATTTCAATGACTTCAGTTCAGACACTTTGCATAACATTTGACATTTCACAGAGCATTTTACAGGTGTCTGGGATGGCCCATAGGAACTGCACATATTTATAAGTGAAAGAGATGTGATCAAAGATACACTCCAGCGATATTACACCTTACAATGAAATCTACCATATCTCATCTGAAGAAAAGAACAAACATAAAAAATTTTTGATCATATTTATCAAAGCAATTTGATAAATATGATGAAATTTTTTTATGTTTGTTCTTTTATTCAGATGGGATATGTTAGATTTCATTGTAAGGAGTAATGTTGCTGGAGTATAAGGGTGGTTTTGAGTATTGGTTTGAGTAGTACCTGTATTTTGTGAAGTTAGCACTGTATGAACTGAGTACGCTCAGTGTGCTATACTCAGGCAACATTACACCCTACATTTTTCTGGAGATAACACTCCACCATGACGTCATAACCACAGTCTGCAGTGAACTTACAGCTGACTGAACCAATTCAAAGTTGGGATGAAGTGGGGTGCAGTGGGGAGTCGGTTCACAAGTTTTTGGTTGGCAGTCTGCTAGCTGAAGACATAAATCATATCTATTTGTAGAGTATCACATCTGCCGAGTTTAGCCAGTTCCAAAACAGTCAAATTCTGCGTTAAAAGCTTCAGATGCAAAAATTTTCCAAAAAAATTCAAAAATTATTTGAAAAAATTTGAAAAATAGCCAAAAAAATTCGAAAATTGCCAAAAAAGATTCGAAAATTCAAAAATTCGAAAATTAAATTCGAAATTCGAAAATTCATTTCAGGAAAAATTCGAAAATTCGAAAATTCATTTAGGAAAAAACACTTAAAAATTTAAATACTTTTTTTGGAGGGTTTGCCATCGTTATCTGTCTGTGTTTGAGACATGCGGTGATTTTCAATATTTACCTACCTATATCATATGCATGTTTTGTGATTTTTGTCTCTGATTTGCCACTGAGAGACAATACTCCGTGATATTTACGGATGACTGTGCTTTCGGTAGGAATGAAAATATGGATCTGAAAAAATGTGCTTGTAAGACATATTTAATCTACTTCCGAAAAGTCAAAATAACACACAATTCAGCTTTGAACGCATTCACAGTGAAACGCAACTCTCCGACAACTCGCTTTCAACTGGCTTACAATGCTTTGTTTACTGTTGGCAGCGAGTTGGAACGTAGTTGTCAGCGAGTGGCAGAGAGTTGGAACACAGTTGTCAGTGGCAGAAAGTTGGGGTACATTTCTTCAGCAGCTGCACAGCTGGCAGCAAGTTGTCAGCAAGCTGCACACATGTGAACAGCATGTTTTACATGGGTTGTCAGTGAGCTGAAACCAGCCCATTGCTTACTGTCAGCGAGTTGGCAGCAAGCTGTAATTTATTGTCAGCGAGCTGGCACCATTTTTGTTGTTTGGCAAGCAAGCTGGCGGCGAGTTGTCAGATAGTTGTGTTTCACTGTGATTTGAGTTCACCGGGGGGGGGGGGTATCCGTCAACTATTATTTACGTGGCAAAGCTTCCACAGTACTGTCATGTAACAGTATCCCGCCCATTTCAGCCACCAGCACCAGTACTGCCCGGTCGGAATGCAATTCCCAGGCAGAGTGGAAATGTCCCAATTCCGATCACCACGGTGTCCCATTTCGCGTTTTATTAGATCGGCTGATCGACTGTCCCAATGGTGAGGATGAAAATCCAAGTTTAGTGGGCGACCCGTGTCGATTGAGACACTTCAGGGACAGGTAAATGAAATTACTACCGTATTACCTCGAAATACCCCCAGGGGGTTTATTATTTCGCCAGCAAAATTTGAGGGGGGATAATTCGAGGGGAGGGGGGGGTTATTCGAGGGGGGGTCTAGAAATTATCGGAAATTCCCCATACGCATACGTAGAAAATACTTTAAATTACTGTATATACACAAAAACCCTTTCCTAATGTCACTTAATCATCAGTTTTAACGTGTGTTCTGCATTGTACAGATCACAAACTGCGGTATTGTCATGTACGTTCATGTTACACTCAATTATAGGAGGGGGGTATTTCGAGGGGGGGGGTTTATTATTTCCTCAGCCGAAATTTAGAGGGGGTATTTCGAGGGGGGGGGGGTTAATTCAAGGGGGGGATAATTCGAGGTAATACGGTATGTTTTTTTCTACATTAGGAAAAAACGGTGTAATTTATGTACCTCGATACAGACGTATAATACACTCCATATACCTATTCTTGAATAAATAAATGAAAACCTGTCTGGCATTATTAGTATAATATTACGTGTATAACGGAAAAATACAATGAGTGTGCTTAAATGAACAATTAATGAGCGATTGAAACAATTTCAATAGTTTGGTCGTATTGATAGAATTGTGCCACGGCATGGCGCCATTTTGGTCGGCTTACATACCCTATCCCCCCATGGACATCTTCCCCCCTGGGGTGAAATAGTCCTCGAGGACTATTTCCCCCGGCAGGGTGAAATAGCCCACCGTTAACGAGGACTATATCCCCCAATGTATAATATATAATGTAATACACCTCATTTGTGTTTGCCATTGACATGGGCATCTGTTAGGCTGCATGGATTATTGCTTGCTATTTACATGCATAGCTCTATACACACACCAGAATTGCAACATTACATTGCAGGGTGTTGCATTGATGCATGGCACAATTATGCACGTGTTTATTAAGCCACAACGAGTATCGATTATGTGGGTGAATGAAGAAAAATGCATGCAAATTGGAAATGTGAACCACACTGCAGTTTTAGGCATTCTATTGTGAAAACTGGCATAGTGAGATTGATGTAATGTGACACCAGTGCAACAGAACAAAATAACAAAGCATTTTGTCTGTGATCCATTGGTGTTTTGTCCATGTTGCATTAATGTTTTGTCTGTGTTGCATTGATGTTTTGTCTCATGATTACCATAATGTATAGTTCAACATATGAAAAACTGTATGATTTTTGATTCAATATTCAGATGGGTTATGGTCATCATGACAGATAAATTCCAATGAACCACAGACAAAACATCAATGCAACACAGACAAAACACCAATTCAACACGCCAAAGCATTTTGTCTGTGATCCATTGGTGTTTTGTCTGTGTTGCATTGATGTTTTGTCTGTGGTCCATTGGTGTCCAAAAACACCAATGCAACACCTGCAACACCGTTAAAAATGAAATCTCCATGTGATTCTGATCATTTTAAGAGTTCAGTGGTGAAAATCGGCTGAGAAATGGCTGAGAAATAGAAATTTGAAGTTGCATGCATTTTTCTTCATGCACCCACACAATCGATAATCATTGCCAATGGGCCTAACAGACGCGTGCATAATTGTGGAGCGCCACGCGTCAATAAATAATTTTGAACTGATGCAAGTGTTGTTCTTGCATCACATTAGATTAAAGAAAAAATCACATAGCACACATTCCTGTGGCCAAATAGATGCCCCAATAGAGTAATTAGAGTGGGCGGGGGGGGGGGGAAGTAGTCCTACCCAATGTACTATTTAATACAGTTTTGTATGGAGGACTACTTCCCCCATGTTATAAAAGTCGGGGTGAAGTAGTCCTCGGGCAGAAGTAGTCCTCGCGGACTATTTCCCTCTGGGGGGGGAAGATGTCCATGGGGTGATATTTCCCTGTAATCCATCTTTACTACGAATGTCTCGAAAATTTCTGGGGAAATAATACAACCACACCTCGAATAAACCCCACCACTTTGAACTGCGACATAACTTTGCACTCTGAAAAAGAACCCCCATATGGGTATTTTGAGGAAATACAGTATAGCTGCGATGTAAATTGGCAGCCATTAAAACATCATGTTCATTGCAAACATGATGTATTTACCTTATTACAGATGAGAAAGGGGTGTCGAGTGGGGGTTATTTTTCCACAGTACGCTCAGACCTGGGGGTATTTCGAAGGGGGTTAATTCAAGGGGTATTTGGAGAAAATACAGTAGCATATTGCTTCTCTAAAAAATCTTCTGTTATGATATACGTGCTAAAATAGTGACTTTTATCGTTGGCGCCCTTTGGCGCCCGGCGCCATTATTTTGAATTTTGAATTTTGAATTTTGAATGTTGAATGGCCATTGGCGCCTGGTGCCATTTTTCCTGGCGCTTTTCCATCACTAATGCCGACCAATGGTCGCGTGAAATCTAACAAACGAAACTCATAAACAAGTAACAAGTAAAATACCGTATTTACTCGAAAAATTCCCCCCACTTGAATAATTCCCCCCCTCAAATAATTCCCCCCACTTGAATAATTCCCCCCCTCGAATAATTCCCCCCGGCTAGACGAGTGAGGAAAAAATAATTCCCCCACTTGAATAATCCCCCCCCCCAAATGAGAGGATAGATAATGCACATATATTTTTTTAAACAATCAATGAAATGAAACCAAGCAAAAAAGCTGTGCCTGGACTGATTCATCGCATACAAATGCAACACATCCAGTGTGCAAAGATGCAATGGAATGTGCATTACCAATGGAAATTGGATGTACTTGTGTATGTAGTGTGATGAAAACATGCCTGAAAATTTTGAGGAAATAATAATTCCCCCACTTGAATAATTCCCCCCCCCCCTTGAATAGTTCCCCCCTCAAAAATGTCTGAGGAAAAAATAATTCCCCGGGGGAATTATTTGAGTAAATACGGTATCTCCATTTACAAATTCACCTGTACACTTTTCCTGTCACCCGCGGAACTACCTCCAATTTGCTATTAATATAGGTGGCATAAATATTTCTTGTAAACGTAAAATTAAACAAACGTTTGATTTATATGCGGCAAACAGTGTTTAGCGAGAGTAACAGCATGTTTAGGAAAACAAAAATCCGTTACTACGTAAATAAATAAGCACCACCGGACGCAGCTGAAACAACCACATTAAGCAGCAAATTTGGGCATCTAAAAACGGATGTGCAGAAGTTCAAAATAGCACTGTAAAGCGAAAACTACATTCGTGATTGCTGATTTGCAACTACCGTAAAACTTGTTACTTGACAGCGCTCACAACCAGGGTTGGCAAAATCTCAGAAAAAAATAAAAATAAAATAAAAATAAAATGGAATATTAAAGAATAATCTTAAAAAAATAAAATGGAAAATTTAAGAATAAAAATAAAAATTGTATAAAAATTCAAATTTTTGTAAAATTGTATAAAAATTGGTGTTTTTGTAAAATTGTATAAAAATTCGTATTTTTTTGTAAAATTTTACATCGTTGCTTGAGTTTCTACCTGTTTATTCATGGATCTGGGAGCAGTCCCAAGTGTAAAGTGTCCAATGTCATGTGAAATGTCATGCAAAGTGTCAATTGTCATGACTAATGTAAGGTAAAGTGTAAATTGTCATGACATGTAAAAAATAAAGTATCAATTGTCAAGTAAATTGTGTCCAAATCTTAGATTTTATATCTAAATCTTATGTTTTGTATCCAAATTATGTTGTTGTTGAATCCAAATCTTAAGTGAACATTTGGATACAAAAACATAAGATTTGGATTCAAAACATACTGTGGATACAAAAACACAAGATTTGGATACACAATTTACACTTTGCATGACATTTGTCATGACAATTGCCACTTTGCTTGAAATTTGACATGACACTTGACATTTTGCATGAGAATTGACACTTTACTTTATATTTGTCAAGACAATTGACAAATTGCATTACATTTTACAAATGTGCCCAGCACACTCCACTAGTCCTTCTACTGAAAATGCAAACCATTATCAATAATTGTAACTTTACACTTGCAGCTAGCTAACAATACATACTGCATGCAACTTTTGAAAAGTAAGGGAAAAATTTGTCACAGGTTTTTCATGTATAGGTCTAATCATAACATTTTTCTGGCCTTGCATGCATGATTCTGATTTTTTGTAAAATTTTTGTAAAATTTTTGTACAATTTTTGTAAAATGTGTCATTTTATTTTATCAATGACTTTTGGGAATAAAATAAAATACAATGAAACAAGGATAAAATAAAAATAAAATAAAGGTTTTATACAATTTTTATACAATTTTACTAAAATGAACTTTTATAAAACCAACCCTGCTCACAACGCACTGGATTGGCCCAGTGGGGTAAACGTTGCAGCAAGAATATCACAAATACCGTATTTCCCAGAAATACCCCCTCAAAATTTCCACCGTGAAAAAATAAACCCCTGGGGGGTATTTCGAGGAAATACAGTACCGTATTTCTCCGTGTAAACATCCCCCCCGTGCACAACGCCCGGGGCGTTATACAGCTGTATAGCGCCCCGGGGCGCTATACAAGGTTTGCAAAAAACAAGAAAAAATTTAAAAACCACACGACACATAACACTGCGCAAAAATAAAATGCCCGCCCAATTTGAACTATTTCAATGCTGTGCCTGGCGGCACTGCGCCGCGTCAGCCGGCATGCAGGTTTTTCAATTGAATAAGCTGCACATTGGGGGACAAAATTTTTAAATATTTAGGGCATGTTCACAAAAAAACACGATTTTTGCATTGCATTCTTTGCTGTTTTTTGGTTGAATTTCCATTGCAAAATGGATCGAATGAAGTGAATAATGTACTATCGTTGGCTATACAAAATGTAAAATGCCTATATAAAATGTGAAAATGTGGCTATGTATAACGCCCCCCTCTCAATAAATTAACGCCCGGGCATTATACAAGTTTTCAAAAAAGGTTGGTAAAAAGTGCCCCGGTTTTGTATAACGCCCGGGCGGTTTACACGGAGAAATACGGTACATGGATAAATATTACAAAATATCAAATTATTAGGTTAGAAAACGTCACAAGGCGATTGCGAACACTGGAAATATTTTATGAAATTCACCAAAATCAAATAAGCATGGGTACATGTCAAAAATGACAAAAGTTTGACTAAATTTGTTCATAAGTCTTAAGCGGGAATTAGAGCTCAGCGTCGATTCGACGTGAAATGATGACGTGAAATGTCGTCCTGAAATTAATTACACGAGTGTGGATCATGCTACGGGTCAACAATTTTCTAAGGATAATATATGAATCAATACCTTAATCGTGTCCAATACTGAGTGTTATCAGCCACAACTAGAGCGAATTGAAAAATTCAAATTTTTATCATTCCACGTCATCATCATTTCACGTCACAGTGTCAGGGAACAACTTGACATTTCACATCAGACTGCTGCTTGCAAGTTATTCAAGGGAGGAGTTATTTTTTCCTCAGAAACTTGGACTAAATTCATTGCATGAATGCATTGGGTCAACTCATGTAATTCAGGTATTTAACAGTTCAACAACAACAAAAATATCTTTATACACTGCGTACACGTTATGTATCTGTTGTCACTGTCATACGTCAACACTCTTTTATTTTCATCAATAATTTTTGTTAATTTTATAGCATTTTATTTTATTTTATTGCTAAATTATAATATAATAATAATAATTTTATAGCATAATATTTTATTTTATTTTATTGCATTTTCTGTAAAATAATAACACACATACCACGGCTGGCTCTACAAGTCACGGGCATTATGGTAACAATAAGAAAAACAGATGCAAAATTACAGCATGACATTGTCGACAGTTGAGATTATTAATCGGCTTTACCTGTTACCCAACAGTAAAATAAGCAAATACTTCATACACATTACATGGAACAGGATATAATAACAGTATATAAAACAGGACCTAAATGTTTCACGGGTAAGGCAATTTATTAAAGTGAACAGAGTCTATAATGGCGATACAGTAGGTAGATATAGCTGAGGTACAAAATGTTTAATTAAAGTACCGGTCGCAAACTTGAGATACATTGTAATATGCATACTTATAATAGTAAAAGTAAAGCACGAATGGTACCAGGGCCCTGGATTTACCTGAAATACTCGTAGCTTTATATGAGACTAGGGTGTGTTCTTGTGCATACTCAATACACATGACACTGCTGACTATTTACATGGGGAAGTTAAAATCCCATGATATGTCATGATGCAATGATCAATATGCTGTTCAATATGATATTGATCAATATCAATATGATCAAGCATGTTTTTCACCCAGAGGGGGGTTATTCAATAGGGGGCTTATTCGAGGGGGGAGTTATTTTCCATCAACGTTATTTAGAGGGAGTTATTTAAGGGGGGCAGAGCTATTTGAGGGGGTCTTCTTCGAGGATATATGGTAAATACCAAAAGTGGAAGTTCACATTTAGGTAGTTCACATTTCGCTGTCAGGAAGTCAAAACGCAAACGGTGAACAAGCTACAAATTCCACAAAAAAATGAAAGAAAAAAATCCCTGCGAGGAAACGAACAAAATTCCTACATAGGCAATCACCGGTATTCAAATGCAAAATGGCACTCAGCACACTTCAAATTTTGCGTTCAGCGTT
Organism: Sphaerolaimus hirsutus; assembly: GCA_964036195.1. Taxonomy (NCBI): domain Eukaryota; kingdom Metazoa; phylum Nematoda; class Chromadorea; order Monhysterida; family Sphaerolaimidae; genus Sphaerolaimus; species Sphaerolaimus hirsutus. The sequence goes on along the minus strand of OZ038450.1, from coordinate 23,458,634 downwards.
CGAAATGAAACATTACAATGGAGTGAGCAAAATATGACAAATATGAAAATTTTCATTCAAAAACGTTCTAAAGCTGAAGGCAAAATTTCGGGGTGCGGCGTGGCGATAGGTGCTAAGAGAAGAATCCGCGTATGTAATGTTGGCAAAATGGCAAAACAGCCGGTTCTATAGACCAGCAGCGGGGACGCATCCCGGATTTACCCAGGGGGTAATACATTAGAGGAACACCGAAGCAAGGCAAAAATATGACGCAAAATGTGCGTTTGAGCAAGGCAAAGATATGTGCCACAAAATCAGTGCTGGAGCATGTTTTGCGCAGACTCCGGAGTCCGGATGCGTCCTTAATGAGCAAAGAAAGAAAATAAAAATATTTGAACCAGCCAGGAAAAGCACAGCTCCGTAGCAGCACCACAGAAGCTTGGCAGCACCAAAACGCGGTACCACCAGAGACGCGGCACCAAGGCATGGCACCACATCATGTAGGCCGCACCGGAACACGGTACCACCAGAGACGCGGCACCAAGGCACAGCACCACGTCGGGTAGGCCGCACCGGAACACGGTACCGCCACAGAGAGACGCGGCGCGGCACCAAGGCACGGCACCATGTTGGGTAGGCCGCACCGGAACACGGTACCGCCACAGAGAGACGCGGCACCAAGGCACGGCACCATGTCGGGTAGGCCGCACCGGAACATGGTAACGCCACAGAGAGACGCGGCACCAAGGCACGGCACCACGTCGGGTAGGCAGCTCCAGAACAGGGTGCCACCAGAGACGCGGCATTAAGGCACGGCACCACGTCGGGTAGGCTGCACCGGAACATGGTAACGCCACAGAGAGACGCGGCACCAAGGCACGGCGCCACGTCGGGTAGGCCGCACCGGAACACAGTACCGCCACAGAGAGACGCAGCACCAAGGCACAGCACCACGTCGGGTAGGCCGCACCGGAACATGGTAACGCCACAGAGAGGCGCGGCACCAAGGCACGGTACCACGTCGGGTAGGCCGCACCGGAACACAGTACCGCCACAGAGAGACGCGGCACCAAGGCACGGCACCACGTCGGGTAGGCCGCACCGGAACATGGTAACGCCACAGAGAGACGCGGCACCAAGGCACGGCGCCACGTCGGGTAGGCCGCACCGGAACACAGTACTGCCACAGAGAGACGCAGCACCAAGGCACGGCACCACGTCGGGTAGGCCGCACCGGAACATGGTAACGCCACAGAGAGACGCGGCACCAAGGCACGGCACCGCAATGGTCTCGCAGCACCACGAGACACGGCACTGCATCACGACCACCAGTACGAGCTGAGCAAGCGACGAAGTGAAACTACCAAAAGTGGTGGTGCGAGTTAAATGGAAAAAACCCACTCGTCACAGGGTTGGGCATGTCACCGGATCACAGAGTTCCTCAAAATACTCCACCTCAAGATGACCACTATGAACAAATAGGCTCTCCCCCGAAATACCCCCCCCCCCCCCCGAAATGGTGTACCGGTTTCTTCGATATTTCTGACAGTTTCATTCACATTGGTTTGCTCGTTTACTTTACAGTTAGTGTCCGAGCGGCGCACCCCCTAAATTATGCCATACCTAACCCCACAACAACAAAACAGGGACGTATCCAGGATTTTGGAGCGGGGGGGGGGGGGGCTGCTTGTTTACGGGGCCAGCGAATGGAAGGCCTAAAATTTTTCCCTGTATAGCGACTGAAAGGCGTTTTGGCGCTAGGGCCATACAAAAGCGCCACGCCACGGCGCTATTGGCGTTCGCGCCAGCGCCTGTAACCGCTATTTATTTATTTATTTATTTAACACACATACCACGGCTGGCTCTACAAGTCACGGGCATTATAGTAAAGAAAAAGAAGACGAGAAGACAGTACGACATTGTAAACAGTTGGAAATTTGAATCAACGATACCGGTAACCTAATAATCTTGTAAAGCAACATACCATACACATTACACAATATAAGATATTTTAACGGTACATAAGTACATACCCTAAGCGGTTGGGTGGTAAGGCAGTTTTAAAGTGAATAACTCCTACACTGGCGATACACTAGGTAGATATAACAGAGGTATAACATGTATAATTAAAATACTGACTGAAAACTTGAGACACATTGTGTTATGCTTAATAATATCAACAATAAAGCTAGAGAGGTACCAGGGCCCTGGATTTACCTAAATTACTCGTAGGTTTATATGAGTCAGAGATGGGTCAGATGCTCACTCAATATACATGTCATTGATGACTTTGTGCATGTGGAAGTTAAAATCCCATGCTGTGTCATACACCAATGAACACTGTGACATGAATCAGGACCAATTTAGTGACTTGTTGCACCAATACAATGCACCATGACTCATAATGATAATCAATAAAAAGGTAGAATAATTTTAATACTGCAAATACATGTGTACGTGTTGTAATATTCATTTACAATATTGCATGATAAAACAACTACACAATACAGTACTATTAGAGGCCAGTTAAATAGGTGTCTAATGCTTTAATGTGGGTCGATATTAATCTCCTCGACTTGATGCAACTACATTTGGCAAGTTGCATCAGTCGTTGGACAGGTTCCCCATTACCCAACATTTGACAACAGTTTTCTCCACAGCAGTCAGTTTGTAACTCCCTAAAGAGTTTTCCACGCCAATATAATATAGCCACATCCTGACAACCGTACATGTAGTGCAATAGTGTTGGCCAAAAATCATGACCATACATTATGCACAATTTACACCTAGACCATTTCTTCCCCCTACTGCTCAACGAAAATTGTAGAGCGTTTTGGAACAATCCATGTCGTGCAAAAACCCATGGAAGTTCATCTGTATAAATTTTGTAGGTATTTAAGGGCTCTAGGTTGGATTCCCGATAACGCTCCATACGTGTGCGTGATTGCTGCACTTTGCCTAGTGAGCTATCTCCCCACGCAGTTTGCTTAGCAATTTGTTTGATGCTTTTAAGACCTAACGATGGGTCGATATTAGCATCACATAAGAGCGCAGACGCCCGCCGAGATGGGCTTTGACGTCTTAGGAGGTTTGATTTTGTCCTACCCCAAAGATTAAATGCCAGTTTTGCTGTTGAACTGACATTATTGGTTTCTAAGTAGCGACTGTGACCTACAATGATTTGTGTATACCAAGCTTTCATTGTTGTCACATCTCCATCTATATCAAGACATCTGCTTGATAGATGCAGGGTGGCATGACACACTTTTCTATATACAGACATTTGTATGCCAACTAACTTTGCCAAGGTTTGTTTCGGCAGACCAAAGATTTCCACACCGTAGAAAACTTTTGTCATATCATAGAGTGTCCACAGCTCTATGTATGTAAACATGCATACATATACAGCGAAAGTCGCAAAAATGTGTTCATTTTTGAAGGATAATGGCTCCGCACACACTAGTTGACATCAACACCAAATGTCAACTGGTTCCGCTCCCAATTCCAAGCTTGCATTTGAACGTCGTTCGTTGGCTCGTCAGCAAGCTTTCATTTGGGATTGGAACCAGTTGACATTTGGTGTCTATGTCAACTAGTGTGTGGTGATCCATTGGTGTACAGGAAGCGGTCCGCTGAATATACAATGCATGGGGCAAAAATTGCGCGCTTGCGCGCAAAATTTTTAATGCTACGATAACAGCTCGGGCGTAAAATTCCAGCGTCAATTTCCATCGCAAAATTGATAAGATAAAAGTGGATGATGATACAGGTCTGCAATTTTTCATGGAGAATATGTTTATCAATACCTTCATTGTGTCCGAGAGTCATCATCCACAGTCACTGCAATTTGATTGTGGAAATCCAAAAATTTCTATTTTACGCTGGAATTTTACGCCAGCTGAAGAAAAGTCAATTCTACGCCAGGTGATTGCATGCAATGACATAGCGTAGAATTGATTTTTCTTCAGCTGGCGTAAAATTCCAGCATATAATAGAAATTTTTGAATTTCCACAATCAAATTGCAGTGACTGTGGATGATGACTCTCGGACACAATGAAGGTATTGATAAACATATTCTCCATGAAAAATTGCAGACCTGTATCATCATCCACTTTTATCTAATCAATTTTGCGATGGAATTTTATGCTGGAATTTTACGCCCGAATTTTCCGAATTTAAGGAACATCGGAAAAATATATAGTAAAAGTTGCATTTTACGGGACTTTTTAGGTGTCACCCCGGGAAGGGGGGGCTGCAGCCCCCCCCCCGCCCCCCCTGGATATGTCCTTGCAACAAAAACCTACCAAAATTGCGGCCAACGAGCAGATGGAAGCGGGCCAGCGGATAACGAAACACGCACAGCGCAACAGCATCTGCGAGCAAACAGATGTAAAGGGTTAGCGGGAATTTCACACATATAAGGTTGTATCGAGATAAAAAAAATGTAGCGAGGATATATGGGATGCGGATTAGCCCAGAACAGATTACCTACTTGCAGGGGTCTCCAATGCGTGGGGGGTTGGGGGCCTCAAGCGCTTCAGGCAGGGGTCTCCAATGCGTGGGGGGTTGGGGGCCTCAAGCGCTTCAGGCAGGGGTCTCCAATGCGTGGGGGGTTGGGGGCCTCAAGCGCTTCAGGCAGGGGTCTCCAATGCGTGGGGGGTTGGGGGCCTCAAGCGCTTCAGGCAGGGGTCTCCAATGCGTGGGGGGTTAGGGGCCTCAAGCGCTTCAGGCAGGGGTCTCCAATGCGTGGGGGGTTGGGGGCCTCAAGCGCTTCAGGCAGGGCTCTCCAATGCGGGGGTGGGGGCGTTGGGGGTCCCAAGTAGTGATGGAAAAGCGCCAGAAAAAATGGCGCCATGGCGCCAAGGGCGCCATGGCGCCATTCGGAAAGTGGGCGCCAAGCGCCAGGGGCGCCACAGAAAAAGGGCGCCAGGCGCCAAGGGCGCCATGGCGCCATTGAGAAAGTGGGCGCCAGGCGCCAGGGGCGCCACGGAAAGAGGGCGCCAAGCGCCAAGGGCGCCATGGCGCCATTTGGAAAATAAGGCGCCAGGCGCCAAGGGCGCCAAAATAAAAAAGTGCCTACAACACCATGCGTGTGCTAAAAATGTTTCTGCAGCACCATTGTACGCGCATTCAGATCTTAATGCGCGTTCTCCAGGATGTAATGACCAAAAACAAGGCTAGGAACAAAATTTTTTTGAATAAAATACCGTATTACCTCGAAATACCCCCATGGGGGTTTATTATTTCGCCAGCAAAATTTGAGGGGGGGTTAATTCGAGGGGGGGGTTTATTCGAGGGGGGGTTTTATCATTTCGTCAGAAATTTTCGTAAGGATCGTAGTAAATAGTAGGCATTTGCGTACCCAAAATAGGTTATAAGTGTGTCCAAACAGGATATATTTGGACATAAAGACGTAGATAGCTACACAAACTACTCTATGTGTAGCTGCAATGCAAATAAACAGTAATATACATCATGTACATTGCGTACATGACGTATTTATTATGTACATGACGTACATCATTCCGAAGGGGGGGGGGGTATTTCGAGGGGGGGTTTATTATTTCCCCAGCCCATTTTGAGGGGGGGTTAATTCGAGGGGGGGTTAATTCAAGGGGGGGGATAATTCGAGGTAATACGGTATACATGACGAATTCAAACGTAATGGAAATTGTCATTTGACAACAATCCATTCATTACAAATAGACCTTTCCAAACAATGTTTCCTAAGTGCAACGATTTAAATCCATTAATTTATGATTTTGCAAGTTAGACGGTCCATCATTCTTGTCTTCTGATCCGTCAGACAGATCTGATGAACCGTTGGACGAAAGATTACCACCCACTCACACCACTCCGTCCATTTTTCTGGCGAATTTAGATCATCCACGGATGCGGCTTTCATTTTTTTCCGTTTACACAGCACTCATCGTGAAACCTTGCTGGCGCTTTTTTGGCGCCCTTCTAAAGCAGGGCGCCAGGCGCCAAGGGCGCCACGGAAAAAGGGCGCCAAGCGCCAAGGGCGCCATGGCGCTTTTCAGAATGTGGGCGCCAGGCGCCAAGGGCGCCACAGAAAAAGGGCGCCAAGCGCCAATGGCGCCATGGCGCGGCGCCCTTTGGCGCCCTCAAATGGCGCCAGCGCCATGGCGCCATTCCATCACTAGTCCCAAGCGCTTCAGCTATCTATCCATCTATCTATCCCGGAGGCCGCTCAGCTACCTATACCAAAGGAAAATTTTGGACTACTATCCCCTGACCCCCCTCCCCAAAAAAAAAATCGCCAAAGTAACCGTATAGTAAAGTAGGTAAAGTAAACGAACCGTAAAACGTGAGAATTCCAGCTCATTTGTGTTTCTCGCCACAGGATTCGACGCACGAATAACGAGATTTCGCCCTGAGAAATAGTATTTAAGATTCTTTGGCATGACAACAGTGCAGGATTCCTCGTTTGAAGTTCCAATGTTCGTTTTAAACCTAATGCAGGCACTAATTGGTCGCAGACGCGGTCAGCAAGTGTAAGAAAAAAGCCAAACAAGTGATAAAATATCAAGATGAGGGGAAAACCGAAAACCGCGAAAATTGTGCCCAGTTCTACAGAGCACAATACAAGCATCGGTAAGGCGAACTGAATCTGGGCAAACGCGTGGGCGATAGGGTGGCAGACGGTACGGCCTTGCGGTAAACCGTAGGTACGGTAAATTTTCTATTTTGCAGTAAACGGTACAGTAGGGTAAATCTTCAATTTTGCAGTAAATGGTACAGTAAATCTGAAAAGTGTGGTACGCAGTACAGTACCGTAAATTTTCGATTGTCAGAAGGGTATCAATACCAGACTACAGACAACTTTTACTTCATAAATTGACACCAAATTCAATCGGGTGGGCGCGCCAGCGCCATCCCTCGCTGCCGAGGGAGGGCGCAAGCGACCCACCCATAATATGGTCAGAGACAGCAAAATGCGGAAATTAAGGAATTAAAACCAAAATAACTCTAAAACGCCATGAGCTACGAGGAAACCGTAAACACCGTTGGAAAGCCCGTGTCAGATATTACCTTGACACCAATTTTCAGATCGATTGGCTGAGTTAGAAAAAAGTTATTCAAGATTTTATTTCTGAGGTGGCGTTCTTGTTGTTGTTGTTGCCCGTGATACTTAAAAGTGCAATAACTTCTTTGCATCTCAACCGATTTTGATGTGTAATTGCTCATACGAAAGCCATTTGTTATTTGAAAAATATTTTTTCACAAGCTCCGCCCACTTTAGGACTGTAGCCATTTGAAATTTTCAAACCTGAATAAATTTTAAATTTGAATACAAACCTGGCAATAAAAAAAATTTGTTGATGTGTGCAGTGGCAAGAGCTTTCAAATGAGCATTTTTTGTCAATTTTGGTTGACATTTAGAAAAGTTATTCAAGTTTGCGTATTTTGTGTAATTCGTGCAATACAGACTGTTGGTAGAATAAAAGCATATTTATATTTAGGAATTTGAGGACTCAGATTTTTATTTTTTAAATTATTTTAATTATTTTCAATTTAATGTTTAATATTTTTCAATTTTATTATTTTTTTAAATAATTTTTTTAATAATTTTTTTATCATGTTATTTTATAATTATATTTCATTTATATTTGAATAAATTTTTATTTTTGTTGCTTTTACTTTTATGTTTATACTTTTATTTGTATACATTTTATTTTATCAATTTTTATATTTTAATTAAATTATTTTTTCAACTTTTTCATTGTTTTTTAAATCATTTTTTTTATTTGTATTTTATTATTCTATCTATTTTATTTATTATTTTTTAATGTTTATTTTTTTTACAATTTGATTTTTTCATGTTCTTTTGTCATTTTAGCATTAATCTCATTTTTTATATTAAATTCAATTATTTTTTAAAATTAAATTTTTTATCTTTTTATTTATATTTGTATTTAACTTTAAATTTTATTCTATAATTTTTAGTATTTAAATTTCATTTTTATGTAAAATTTAATTATTTTTAAAAAGTTATTATTTTTACTCTGTTTTTTTTTATTTTGTATTTGTATTTAACTTAAAACTTTCACAAAGTTTTTTTCATATAATTGTTTGTTTCGTTTTACATTTTTTTACTATTTAAATTTTATTTTTTATTTTATTTATTTTTAGATGATTTTAATAATTGTATTTCTATTAAAACATTTCTTAATCAATTTTATTCATTTATTTTTATTTTTTGTTGATTTTTAATTTTAAGTTATACTTTGTGGAGCCCACATTATTAAGTTTTCTGAATCATGACATCATTGTTTATATAATTATAAATACAGTGGGTGGGCCATACAATATCTTAGTGGGCCTGTGGCTGTGGCTGTGGCCCCCCAAAAGAAGTATATCTCATAAAAAATGGCTAACGCCAACAAAAAGTGGACACTGCACCAATGTATTGCACTCAGGTGTATGCATTTGGATGCAGAAAAGAAGTCTATCACTCACTATCCTACAGTGCATTTGTCAGTTTGAGCTTTGAAAAGTAGTATATCACTTAACATTACATAGTGTGGTTGAGCTCTTAAAAGAAGTATATAGAAGGTTTCTTCAAGGAACAGTGGTGAAATGTAGTACATATTCACCCAACTTTATCACACCAGCGTGAGCTGTGTGGAAGTGATGCACACTCCAGACATACAAAAAGCTCATGCTGGTGTGATAACGTTGGGTGAAATTTTACTACATTTCACCACTGTTCCTTGAAGAAACCTTTAGTATACTTCTTTAAAGAGCTCAACCACACTATGTAACATTAAGTGATATACTCCTTTTCATAGCTCAAACTGACAAACACACTGTAGGATAGTGAGTGATATACTTTTTTTCTGCATTCAAATGCATACACCTGAGTGCAATACATTGGTGCAGTGTCCACTTTTTGTTGGCATTAGCCATCTTTTTATGAGATATACTTCTTTTGGGGGGCCACAGGCCCACTAAGATGTGTATTTATTATTATATAAACAATGAGGTCATCATTCAGAAAACTTTATAATGTGTGATGGTCAGTATAATGGGCAGAGCGACCACTCTGAAAAAATAAACCCACTGTGTGGGTATTTTCACTGTGATTTGGTATACCGTATTACCTCGAAATACCCCCCCATGGGAGTTTATCATTTCGCCAGCAAAATTAGAGGGGGTAATTCAAGGTTCATTATTTCGTCAAAAATTTTCGTAAGTATTGTAGTAAAGAGTAGTCATTTACGTACCCAAAACAGGTAAAAAATGCGTCAAACAGGATATATTAGGACTCAACGTGCATCGCTGCACAAGCTAGTCTCTATGTGTAGTTGCGATGCACTTTGGTAGCAATTAATAAATACATCATGTACATTGCATATTTACATGATGTAAACACCTTCCCGGTCACATCCGGCAGCCATTTTTTGATTTTACTTCTTATATCCTACGCCCAGTTCTGGGGCGCCCCCGAGGCTGAAACTTGGGGGAGATATTGGTGCAACCCCCTCTACTTCGCATGAATTGGGGGGGGGGTCGCGGTGACCCCTCTCAGGGTGGGTCGCCTAAGTGCAAATTTTTTGTGGCTTTTTTGCTGTCCCACAGCGGGTGCCGGACCTGCTGTGGGACAGCAAAAAAGCCACAAAAGGGGTTGCGCCAATATCTCCCCCAAGTTTCAGCTTCTGGCGCGCCCCAGAAATGGGGATAGGATATAAGAAGTAAAATCAGAAAATGGCTGCCGGACGTGACCGGAAGGTGCTTACGTACTTCATTCCATGGGGGTGTTTCGAAGAGGTTATTATTTCCCCAGCCATTTTGAGGGGGGGGGGGTAATTCGAGGGGGGTTAATTCAAGGGGGTTAAATCGAGCTCATACGGTAATTTAGTAAATTTTGACAAATAAGGTTGCCATTTTCCAGAGCAGATTCTGTTCAACAACTTGCAACAACAACACAACTTTTTATTTTAGATCTTATTTTTACATGATTTTAGCATGTCTTTAATAGTAATTAACACAAGAATGCATTTTTGAAGTTTTTCTTTGTTACATTACTGTTTTCCAGACACACCTCATATCAATTGTTGATTGAAATATCACATTTAACGTGAGAATGTGTTTTGTGGCCTTGAATTTACTGAAAAATTCGAAATCTATTCTCGAATTTTCGAATTTATGAACTTTCGATTTTTTTTTGAAAAAAATCGATTTTTAAGTGTTTTTTCCAGGGGTGAAATAAAAATTCGAAAATTACAAAAAAAATTCGAAAATTCGAAAATGTTTTCGAATTTTCGAATCCTTTTTTGCCATCGTTAGTAACTGGTGATGGAAAAGCGCCATGGCGCTGGCGTCATGGTGAAAAAAGCAAAAAGCAAAATGCAAAATGAAGCGAAAAGCACAAGCAGAAAGCGCCATGGCGCTTCTGGCGCTTGGCAGTGGGGTTCGGAAAAGGGCCATCGCGCTTTTGGCGCTTGGCGCCAAAGTCCTGGCGCTTTTTCCATCACTAGTAGTAACAGAAAATAAATAATTTATGGTGTATTTACGATATGACTAGACCATAACATCATGATTAAACAATAATGTGAAAGCGTCATGGCGTGGCTAGTGATGGAATGGCGCCATTTTAAGGCGGTGCACAAGAGCACCACTGGCGCCTGGAGCCAAAAGCATTGGAATACCATTGAAGCGTATTACCATATACCGGTATGTGCCAATTACCCTTGTGGCGCCTGTGGCACCTGGCCCCAGATTGATTTAGGCAGGCACGCCTGAAAAGGGAGGGCATGGCGGGCGTGCAGGGCAATTCGAGATTTTTCGTACCGTAATAATTAGATACCGTATTTCTTCTAATAGAAGAGCGCCGTTCTCAATATGTTTTCGTCAATGTTTTACCTGTCGTTCTATTGGAGGCTGTCGTTTTATTTTCTTCGCCAATTGTCTACACACATTTTGATTTGAAAATATTATTTATTAGCTTGATCTTTCAATGATACGTGAGCAATTTTAGTATCAGAGTTAGTGATGGAATGGCGCCATGGCGCTGGCGCCATTTGAGGGTAGAATCAACGAAAATTAAGTACCGCATTACCTCGAAATACCCCCATGGCGGTTTATTATTTCGCCAGCAAAATTTGAGGGGGGGGGGGGTTAATTCGAGGGGGGGTTTATTCGAGAGGGGGGTTATTATTTCGTCAGAAATTTACGTAAGTATTGTAGTAAAGAGTACGCATTTACGTACCTAAAACAGCTAATAAATACGTTCAAACAGGATCTGATAAAAAATGGCTAAAGCCAACAAAAAGTGGACACTGCACCTAACCATGTGTATGCTTTTGAATGCACAAAAGTAATATATCATATACCATGCCATTTTCTGATTTAGCTGTCAAAAGATGTATATCAATGATGTATATAAAGATGTATACACAAATGCTAATAATATAGGCTATCAACACAGCAAACTGCATCACAAGAAACAATTTCACCAAACTTTTGCATGGCAGCGTGAGCTTTTTGTATCTTTAATGTTTGCAGCACTTTGACACAGCTCGCGCTGCAATGCAAAAGTTTGATGAAATTGTTTCTTGTGATGCAGTTTGCTGTGTTGATAGCCTATATTATTAGCATTTGTGTACATTTCCCTTGATATATAATACATCTTTTGATAGCTCAATCAGAAAATGGCATGGTATATGATATATTACTTTTGTGCATTCAAAAGCATACACATGGTTAGGTGCAGTGTCCACTTTTTGTTGGCTTTAGCCATTTTTTATCAGATATACTTCTTTTTGAGAGCCACAGGCCCAAAAGTTTATAAGTTATTGCAAATCAAGCAAATGCCAAATGTGGCAGTGAGCAATACAATCTATAGTCAAGAAGAAGCCAAATACTAAGATTCAAAAGATTTTCAACCTGACATTTAGAACCTGAAAGTTATCACTTGACATTTATGACTTGATATTACCCACTTGACAATAACTTGACATAAACCACTTGACATTTATGACTGAATGGCATCACTTGATATTTATGACTTGACATGAACTGCTTGCCATTTTTTCACCTGATAGTTTTCACTTGACATAAACAACTTGACAGGTATCACCTGAAAATTGTTACTTGACATATTACTTGACATTTGACATGACATTTATCACTTGACATTAAACTTGACATTTCACTTGAAATTTATCACTTGACGTTAAACTTGACATTTGACATGACATTTATCACTTGACATTAAGCTTGACATTTGACTTGACATTTGACTTGACATTTGACTTGACATTTGACTTGACATTTGACTTGACATTTCACTTGAAATTTATTACTTGACATTTCACTTGAAATTTATCACTTGGCATTTGACTTGACATTTCAATTGAAAGTTATCACTGTATATTCACCTTGACATTTATCACTTGACATTTGACTTGACTTGACTTTAGACTTGACATTTATAACTTGACATTTGACTTGATATTTGATCACTTGACATTAAACTTTACATTTGACTTGACATTTCTCACTTGAAATTTGACTTGACATTTATCACTTGAAATTTGACTTGACATTTATGAGTTGACATTAAACTTGACATTTCACTTGAAATTTGTCACTTGACATTTGACTTGAAATGTGTCACTTGACATTTGACATGACATTTGACATTACATTTCACTTGAAATTCATCACTTTACATTTGACTTGACATTTGACATGACATTTATCACTTGACATTAAACTTGACATTTCAATTGAAATTTATCAGTTGACATTTGACTTGAAAGTTATCACTTGAAATTTGACTTGATACTTTATCACTTGATATTTTTTTTTTAACTATCTATCACTTGACATTTATCAATTGACATTTCACTTGAAATTTATCACTTGACAATTATCACTTGATATTTCACTTGAAAACTACCACTTGACATTTATCACTTGATATTTGCCTTGATATTTTATCACTTAATATTTTATCACTAGACATCTATCACTTGACATTTATCACTTGACATTTGACTTGACATTTATAACTTGACATTTGACTTGACATCAACCACTAGACATTTATGACCTGATAGTAATCAGCATGACATTTATGACCTCAGTATCACATGAAGCAGTAGTTCAGGCATGTTTGCGCATTTTACACAAAATAAGCAAACTTGAATAACTTTTGTAAATCTGTACCAAAATTGCCAAAAATTGGCTCATTTGAAAGCTCTAGTCATGGCACACATCAACAAATTTTTTTTACTGCCCCATTTGTATTCAAATTTTAAATTTATTGAGGTTTGAAAATTTCAAACAGATACCGTACCAAAGTGGGCGGAGCCTGTGAAAAAAAAATCCCGAAAATAAGAAATGGCATCATATTCTCTTTCAAATGAGCCATCAACCATGAAAATCGGTCGTGTTTCAAGGAAGTTATTGCAGTTTGAAGATTTTCGGGAGAACAAGAACAACAACAACAAGAACACTACTTGAAAAAGAAAATGCGTAATAACTTCCTCCGAACTCAACCGTTGGATCTGAAAATTTGCATGGTGGTACTTTTCGACACGGGCTTTTTAATGGTGCAGTCGGTTCTGCACTAGCGCATTGCGTTCCGAAGTTATGGCGATTTTAAATTTGCGATTTCCGCATTTTGGTGTGTCTGACCATATTATGGGTGGGTCGCTTGCGCCCTCCCTCGGCAGCGAGGGATGGCGCTGGCGCGCCCACCCGATTTAGCTGGCGGATTTGGGGGGAGACCCCCCCCCCAACACCCTACTAAACCCCTGCGGTAAATATTAAAATGTCGCTGAACGGTACCGTAAATTTTTCACTCTCAAACTGCGGTAAACCTCGCAACCCAACTCAGAACTGCATTATAATGAACCACCCTGTATGGGAAAACAATGCGAGGCGTCAATCCGCACAATGCTACATGAAAACATGTCATTTGCGAGTGAGTCCAAGTATAGCCAAAATGAAAACAATGCTTCCGCAGCGCAGAAATGTGAAAATGGACAAACACTTTCATGTAGCTAAAATTCAGTGGGGTATAATACAATTACTGAAATATAGTCAATTTTACCACAAATCTCTGCAGGGTGGCCCACACGTGAGAAACGAAAAATATTGCTCTATTTGTGAATAACACATATTTGTAGGTTACACCATAAATCATCGAAAAAGGAATGACCGATAAGTTACAGCTCTTTGGGACCCCCGAAGGCCAGCCCTCAGGGGTCTCGAATGGGGGGGGGGGGTTACCCCCCCAAACCGCCCAGCTATCTATCTATCCCGGAGGCAAAATTTTGGGCTACTACCCCCAAACCCCCCCCCCAA
>OZ038450.1:23433132-23444114 GCA_964036195.1 Sphaerolaimus hirsutus | reverse complement strand
AATCACAATTCAAAGTTTGGAGTATGCAATTCCCACACATGAGTATGGGTATTTTGAGTATGGGTACTTGGGGTATATTGTTGGTTATTGTTATGCATGGTATAGTTTTTGGGTGACACTTGTGTTACTAGCCAGGTATATAAAATTTAATGAATTGCCCCCATTGTAGATCAGTACTTTTAATGGTACAATTCTAGAAGTGCGTGAAGATCGGTATCTTTAAAAGCACAAAATCAGATAGATGTAGATCATAGGCGGCGCAAGGTCCCAATTTGCGCTTGTGACATTCACATTAGCCAAAATTTCACCTTGTGACACCTTCTTATCATAGCCCTTATGTGAAGTTGGCAGCCAGCCAAAATTTTTCGAAATCACTATAAATATGAATTAAAAATAGGTATATAACCATGTATATAGATGAAAATAGTGATTGTGAAGGTGAAAATTGGCAAAATGGAGCAAATTTTAGTGATTTTGAGCTTTAACTGTCATTTGTACAATACACACTTGTGAATGTCACTATGTGACAGTGAAATTTCTGCTTGTGACTACAAAAATTCTGCTTGTGACATTCACAAGCGCACAAGCACTTACGCTGCCTATGATGTAGATTGGTACTTTTACCATAAAAAAAGCACAAAGTTAGTTTTTGCACTGAAAAGTGCTGATCTGACATCGGTATTTTTAGAAGCACAAAAATATTGTGCAGATCTGTACCTTTAAAAGTACAATTTTGAAAAAGTGTGTAGATCAGTACTTTTAAAGATACAAAAGTTGAAAAAGCTTGTAGATCGGTACTTTTTAAATTACATTAATTGTAGTTTGCTATTTTTTGTATTTTTCGACCCCCCATATCTAAAAATTGACTTTCGCACCCCCCACATATTATATATTTTTTGAAGCGCCTTTTTATAGGGACCCCAAAAATGGTCCTAACTCAAATTTGAAAAATTTGTAGATCGGTACTTTTAGAAGCACACCCTTCAAATGTGCGCGTCACCATTCAGTTTTTGCTCTCAAATTGGAACCATGAAACTACCGTACCCTATTTCCAATAGAACAGCACCTCCACTAGAACGGCAGGTTTTGAAAATTTTCACCCACGGAAAAAATATAACGGCAACCTCCAACAGACCGTCAGGTAAAAAAGTCAACGAATAAAAATAGAACGGCGCTATTATATTAGAAGAAATACGGTACATACGCACCAGTTCCCGACGCCAATTTTTCCTGGTCCTTCCATCGATGTATTTAAATAAATATGTGACTGTAACAAATGCTTTCTTGTATGGTACTGCGCAATGGCCAGAAACAGTATCCAGTTTCATTTGCGTCGATACCACCGTGTGCCATCTTTGTATCTTCATCTATATTTGCTTAAAACGGGCCTTTTATCTACATAAGTGAATATTGACAGACAGAGGATTGGGTATCATGAGGTAGGTAAACACGATCTACGCGAAGTTCGCCAACCATTTTTTATTAGGTCTTATATATCCAGCTGTGGGAGGGTGGTGAATTAGAAATTTTGGGGAGATGTACCGGACACCCCCCCCCCCCCCCCACCGGTATATACGGCAGGGGGACCGGCCCGCGACCCACCTGAGTGTGAACAGGTAACATAGCGCCATGGCGCCCTTGGCGCTTGGCGCCCTTTTCCCGTGGCGCCCTGCCCTGAAATGGCGCCAAAATAGCGCCAGCATGGTTTCAAGTGCTGCGTGAATGAAAAAATAGAACAGAGTTTCCGTGAAAAATCGAAATTCACAATAAAAATGGACAAACGGATGCGAGTGGATGAAAATATTTCGTTCAACGGTTCATCAGACGCGTCTGATGGTTAAGAATCTGAGAATGACGGGCCATTTAATTTATACATTTGGTGCAAACATTTGCAAACTTGTAAATGTATGGATTCAAATCGTCGCAATTCCATTTTCATCCATTTCAAGAAAACAGCCATTGGAAAAAATCTAAATATTTCAAGTGAATAGGTACATCGTTTTATCAAATAACAATTTCATTGTGTTATGTAGTTTAACGTTGAGTACGCTATGCAAAAAAATTGTTGCTCGTCTCGTTTTTGTCGATTTCAGTAGAAGTGAATAAAGTATTGACTGTGTGCATTGCAGCACCGGAGAAACATTATTAGCGCACACAGGGTATCGTACGCACTTAATTATTCTGGCGCCCTATTTTTCGAATGGCGCCATGGCGCTTGGCGCCCTCTTTCAGTGGCGCCCCTGGCGCTTGGCGCCCACTTTTTGAATGGCGCCCTTGGCGCCTGGCGCCCTTTTTTCTGGCGCTTTTCCATCACTACTTGCCGCACAGGCACAACTTAACAGCTGTAAACTCAAATTGGATGCACATAAATCAGCTTCGAGTTTACCAGAATGAGTAATTTCAAATCTTCGTCAACCGTAGTTGACAGACATCCCCCCCCCCTTGGAAACTCAAATGTGTTTAAACAGATTTATCAGCTTTGGAAGGTACGGTTGTCACAGGGCCCGTATCCAGGGGGGGGGGCTGCAGCCCCCCCCCCCCCCTCCCGGGGTCAGATAGGAAAAACACCAGGAAATGCAACTTTTGGGATAAAATTTTTTACCTTTGCGCGAAAATTTAGCGCGCAAGCGATTTTATTGACACTTTATTGAGTGATTTTTTATGGATTTGTCTTTTTGGGGACTGATTTAGGTAACGAAAATTATAAAGTGTCTAGGGGTAAAATGTGCGCTTGCGCGCAAAATTTTCGCGCAAAGGTAAAAAATTAAATCCCAAAAGTTGTACTTCCTGGTGCCAATCCCAAGCCCTGTAAAGTGTAAAGTAAAGTGTCAAATGTAAAGTCAAGTGCAAAGTCAAGTGTCAATTGTCATGCAAAGTTCAGTAATAAAATCTTTTCTTTTTTGTTTTGATTGACACTTGACTTTGCATTTGACTTTACATTTGACACTTTACTTTACACTTTACAGGGCTTGGGACTGCCCCCTGGTGTTTTTCCTATCTGACCCCGTCGTGACCCCTATGTGCCTGTCGCTGTATATGTATATTCACATACCGTATTTCCTCGAAATACCCCCCGGGGGGTGATTGTTTCATATTGGTCCCGAGAGGGGGGGGGGGTTAAACGGGGGGGTATTTCGAGGGGGGGGGTTATTGTTTCACAAGAAAATTTTTGAAAACCAAGTACGAAATTGTCGTCTGAAACGTACGCAGACGTCGAAAAATGCAACAAAAACCGCCATTTATAAGGTTCTGTAGACTAATATTAGTATGTAGATGGTATGTACACTGTTCTAACGTGACACCGACATTGTTTTAACGTGTGTTCTGCAGTACACAGAACACAAAGTACAGTTATTGTCATGTACGTTCCCTTTACACTCAATTTGGGGGGGGGGTATTTCGAGGGGGGGGGTGATTGTTTCATAGTGGTCTCGAGAGGGGGGGGGGGTCAAACGAGGGGGGGGGGTATTTCAAGGGGGGGTATTTCGAGGAAATACGGTACATAAACAGCGGTTTCTGGCGCTAGCGCCAACATCATCAGCGCCATGGCGTGGCGCCTACGAATGGCGCCAGCGCCATGTCGTTATTCCGTCACTTTGAAGGCAAAATTTTAGGGGGTTCCCCCGGGTTCGCCGTAAACAAACAGCCCCCCGCTCAAAGATCCTGGGTTGTCAACTAGCGTACGTGCCGACCAATGGTCGCGTGAAATCTAACAAACGAAACGAATCATAGGGCCCCCACACACTGGATGTCAACTGAATTCGTGTCAATTAAATGTCAACTGAATTTAAGTGATACTGTGATTTCAACTTATCTATCTGATAGAGCATGGTTAATTTTACGAGTTGACGCGAATTTGGGATGTCAACTAGTGTGTGTGGGCCCATAATCACAAACGAAACTCATAAACATGGTTGGTTTTAGTAAAATTCTTTTTACTAAAATTGTATTTTATTTTTATTAAAATTGTATTTTATTTTTATTTTATTCATGTTTCAGTTTATTTTATTTTATTTTATTCTGAAATGTCATTAATAAAATAAAATGAAACCATTTTACAAAAATTGTACAAATATTTTACAAAAATTTTACAAAAAATCGGAAATCTTGGATGCAAGGACATAAAACAATGTGCATGCTAGAAGCATGCAGTTGAATACAACAAAATTTTCATGTAAACTTTTGACACGAGTTGTGAGGTCGGCATTTTGTATTTTGACCCTCAGGAGGTCCTGGATATATGCATCTAATTGCTCCTCCCATGGGAAGATACCTAAAATTTGGTTGTTTTTTTTGGGGTGGGGGGAGTGCTTGCGGGGTTCAATATATAGGCTTTTTCAAGGTATGGAACGAAGAAAATGGGAAACAAATCACATAAATTAGTGATCTTTAAGGTGAAAATATTTTTAAAAATGTGAAAATTTGCAATTTTGAGCAACGATATGTTTCAATCACAACAATGAAAGATACAACAAGGCACTAGTTCTGCAAATTGGCAGCTAGGAACTTAAGCAACATGATAGAAAACTTTTTATAGAATTAAACAGACACTCAAGTTTTTGTAAAATTTTACTAAAATTGTACAAAAATTTGAATTATTGTACAATTTTACTAAAATTTTACAAAAATTCGAATTTTAGTAAAATTGTATTTTTATTTTATTAATTTTCCATTTTATTTTATTTTATTTTATTATCTAATTTTCCATTTTATTTTTATTTTATTTTTATTTTTTTCTGAGATTTTGCCAACCCTGCTCATAAACAAGTACCAAGTAAAATATCTCCATTTACAAATTCACCTGTACCTTTTTCCTGTCACCCGCGGAACTACCACCAATTTTGTATTCATATAGGTGGCATAAATATTTTTTGTAAACATAAAATCAAACAAACGTTTGATTTATATGCGGCAAACGGATTTAGCGAGAGTAACAGCATGCTCAGGAAAACAAAAATCCGTTACTACGTAAATAAATAAGCACCACCGGACGCAGCTGAAACAACCACATTAAGCAGCAAATCTGGCCATCTAAAAACGGATGTGCAGAAGTTTAAAATAGCACCGTAAAGCGAAAACTACATTGCTGATTTGCAACTACCGTAAAACTTGTTACTTGACAGCGCTCACAACGCACTGAATTGGCCCAGTGGGGTAAACGTTGCGGCAAGAATATCACAAATACCGTATTTCCCCGAAATACCCCCTCAAAATTTCCACCGTGAAAAAATCCACCATGGGGGTGTTTCGAGGAAATACAGTACATGGATAAATATTACAAAATATCAAATGATTAGGTGAGAAAACGTCACAAGGCGATTGCGAACACTGGAAATATTTTATGAAATTCACCTAAATCAAATATTAAGCACATCAAAAATGACAAAAGTTTGACTAAATTTGTTCATAAGTCTTACAGTTCATAGTTCATACAAATTTTCAGTGTACGCAGCATAATGGGCCAGGCTCCAAAACTGAACAGTCAGAATAAGACATGACATAAAAATGAAAATAGCGTAAATCCTCGAATAAGACCCCGAGGGAGTCTGATTTTTTGAGGATGGGGGGAGTAATTCAAGTGGGAGGAGTTATTCAAGGGGGATGGGAGGAGTTATTCAAGGGGGATAAGTTATTCAAGGGAGGAGTTATTTTTTCCTCAGAAACTTGGACTAAATTCATTGCATGAATGCATTCTGTCAACTCATGTAATTCAGGTATTTAACAGTTCAACAACAACAAAAATATCTTTATATCAGGTTGTAAACTAATGAAGTGTCTTTTTTCGCCATCTCATACAAATATACCGTATTACCTCGAATTATCCCCCCCCCTTGAATTAACCACCCCCTCGAATTAACCCCCCCTCAAAATGGGCTGGGGAAATAATAAACCCCCCCCTCGAAATACCCCCCCCCCTTCGGAATGATGTACGTCATGTACATAATAAATACGTCATGTACGCAATGTACATGATGTATATTACTGTTAATTTGCATTTTAGCTACACATAGAGTAGTTTGTGTAGCTATCTACGTTTTTATGTCCAAATATATCCTGTTTGGACACATTTATTACCTATTTTGGGTACGCAAGTGCCTACTATTTACTACGATCCTTACGAAAATTTCTGACGAAATAATAAACCCCCCCCTCGAATAAACCCCCCCCCCCTCGAATTAACCCCCCCTCAAATTTTGCTGGCGAAATAATAAACCCCCATGGGGGTATTTCGAGGTAATACGGTACATTTGTGCTTTCCATTCTTTTGTACGTTGACCGATTTTGATGCCATTTGAGCAGGGTTGGCAAAATCTCGGAAAAAAATAAAATAAAAATAAAATGGAAAATTTAAGAATAAAATAAAATAAAATAAAATGGAAAATTTTAGAATAAAAATAAAAATTGTATAAAAATTCGAATTTTTGTAAAATTTTTGTAAAATTGTATAAAAATTCGTATTTTTGTAAAATTGTATAAAAATTCATATATTTTTTGTAAAATTTTATCTCATTGCTTGAGTCTCTACCTGTTTATTCATAAATCTGGGAACAGTCCCAAAGTTTGTAAAGTGTCAAATGTCATGGAAAGTGTCAATTGTCATGACAAATGTAAAGTAAACTGTCAATTGGCATGACAAATATAAACTAAATTGTCAATTGTCAAGCAAATTGTATCCAAATCTTATGTTTTATTTTTAAATCTTATGTTTTGTATCCAAATTATGTTGTTGTTGAATCCAAATCTTATGTGAACATTTGGAAACAAAAACATAAGATTTGGATACAAGACACACCATGGATACAAAAACACAAAATACAGATACACAATTTACACTTTGCATGACATTTGTCATGACAATTGCCACTTTGCTTGAAATTTGACATGACACTTGATATTTTGCATGACAATTGACACATGGCATGACATTTTACAAATGTGCCCAGCACACTCCAGTAGTCCTACTGACAATAATTGTAACTTTACACTTGCAGCTAGCTAACAATACCTACTGCATGCAACTTTTGAAAAGTAATGGAAAAATTTGTCACAGGTTTTTCATGTACAGGTCCAATTATAACATTTTTCTGGCCTTGCATGCATGATTTCGATTTTTTGTAAAATTTTTGTAAAATTTTTGTAAAATTTTTGTAAAATGGTGTCATTTTATTTTATTAATGACTTTTGGGAATAAAATAAAATAAAATAAAATGAAACAAGTATAAAATAAAAATAAAATAAAATTTTTATACAATTTTTATACAATTTTACTAAAATGAATTTTTATAAAACCAACCCTGCATTTGAGTATGTTGTGGTTTGGGGTCTGGGCTATGATGAAATGTTTTTGTTTGCTCAAATCATCCCCCAGTCCCGAGATAAGGGGGGTCTATAAAAAGGTGGTCATTTTACGTAGCCAATATGCACATTGACTTTGAAGCTTAATAACTCAGCCATTTCTGGGCCGATTCGGATCGTTCAACACTTAAAAAAAAACAGGACAATCCGCATCTTCAATTTTTGTAGTCGAGTTAGTGATGTCTTAATCCCGTATGCCGATTTGACCCGGTTTTTGAACATGAATAATAATCGTAATTATAATTTTTCAAGACGATTTTTTTGAAGTTGCTATCATATACTATAGACAAAAAGAATAAATCTGGCCCAAAAATTATTTCAATATCTCTCTCCAGTCAAAAGTTATATCACTTTAAACATTCGCCTCCCAACAATAAATATCTGCATGACGAGCAAATGCATGTGACTTCAGAAATCCATATCTCGGCCAATTCTCAGCCAATTTCCACCAATGAACACTTAAAATGATCAGAAAAACCTGTAAGTTTCATTTTTATACTCAGGTTATCTGTATTCATCGTTCTTGATTAGTTATTTACATGTATGGGAGGCGGAAGTTTAAAGTCCTATTACTTTTGATTGGAAAAAGATATTGAAATAATTTTTTTGCTATATGAATCCCCATTGTCTAAAGTATATGATAGCATGTTTAGAAAAATTTATTTTTGGTGTTTAAAAACTGGGTCAAATCGGTATACGTAATATAGACTATCACTAATCCGACCACAAAAATGGAATCTACTGGTTGTGCTGATCATTTTAAGTGTCGAACAATCCAAATTGGCCCAGAAATGGCTGAGTGAGTAAGGTTCAAAGTGAATGTGTAGATCGGCCATGCAAAATGACCACCTTTTTATAGACCCCCCTTATCTCGGGACTGGGGGATTATTGAGGAAACAAAAACATTTCTTCATAGCCCAGACCCCAAACCCCAACATACTCAAATGGCATCAAAATCGGTCAACGTACAAAAGAATGTGGGATGCACAAATGTATATTTGTATGAAATCGAAAAAAGACACTTCATTAGTTTACAACCTAATACACTGATGTAAACATGCATACATATACAGCGAAAGTCGCAAAAATGTGTTCATTTTTGAAGGATAATGGCTCCGCACACACTAGTTGACATCAACACCAAATGTCAACTGGTTCCGCTCCCAATTCCAAGCTTGCATTTGAACGTCATTCGTTGGCTCGTCAGCAAGCTTTCATTTGGGATCGGAACCAGTTGACATTTGGTGTCTATGTCAACTAGTGTGTGGTGATCCATTGGTGTACAGGAAGCGGTCCGCTGAATATACAATGCATGGGGTAAAAATTGCGCGCTTGCGCGCAAAATTTTTAATGCTACGATTACAGCTCGGGCATAAAATTCCAGCGTAAAATTCCATCGCAAAATTGATTAGATAAAAGTGGATGATGATACAGGTCTGCAATTTTTCATGGAGAATATGTTTATCAATACCTTCTTTGTGTCCGAGAGTCATCATCCACAGTCACTGCAATTTGATTGTGGAAATTCAAAAATTTCTATTTTACGCTGGAATTTTACGCCAGCTGACAGAAAATCAGTTCTACGCTATGTCATTGCATGCAATCACCTGGCGTAGAATTGACTTTTCTTCAGCTGGCGTAAAATTCCAGCGTAAAATAGAAATTTTTGAATTTCCACAATCAAATTGCAGTGACTGTGGATGATGACTCTCGGATACAATGAAGGTATTGATAAACATATTCTCCATGAAAAATTGCATACCTGTATCATCATCCACTTTTATCTAATCAATTTATTTATTTAACACACATACCACGGCTGGCTCTACAAGTCACAGGCATTATAATAAAGAAAAAGAAGACGAGAAGACAGTACGACATTGTAAACAGTTGGAATTTTGAATCAACGATACTGGTAACCTAATAATCTTGTAAAGCAACATACCATACACATTACACGATATAAGATATTTTAACGGTACAAATAAGTACATACCCTAAGCGGTTGGGTGGTAAGTAGGGTGTCAAATTTCCGTTTTCCGTTTTCCGTTTCCATTTTCCGCAGGCAAATTTTTTCCGTTTTCCATTCCGTTTTCCGGCTGCTGAAATTTTTTTTCCGTTTTCCGTTCCGTTTTCCGGCTACTAAATTTTCCGTTTCCGTTTTTTCAGCTCATTTTCCGTTTTCCGGCCAAATTTTTAGTTTTTCCGCCTTTTTTCCGTTTTCCGGCTCAATTTCCAATTTTTCTGCCTTTTTTTCATTTTCCGCCTCAATTTTCTGTTTTTCCGCCCCATTTTATCATTTTCTGGCTCAACTTTCTGTTTTCTGTTACAGCCAAACTGGTAAACATTCATGCAGATTGTCAATTATGTGAATTTTTTCTGTTTCCAGCAAAATTTTACGCAAATTTCTCCCACTTGCAGCAAAATTTCAGCAAATTTTTGTCATTTCCATGCAAATTTCATTTTTCCGTTTCCGTTTTTCCGGCCCCTATTTCCGTTTTCCGGCCGCTGAAATTTTTTTTCCGTTTCCGTTTCCGTTTTCCGCCTAGTGCAATTTTTTTTCTGTTTTCCGTTCCGTTTTCCGGCCGCTGAAATTATTTTTCCGTTTCCGTTTCGGTTTTCCGTAAAAAATTTCTTTTGACACCCTAGTGGTAAGGCAGTTTTAAAGTGAATAACTCCTACACTGGCAATACACTAGGTAGATATAACAGAGGTATAACATGTATAATTAAAATACTGACTGAAAACTTGAGACACATTGTGTTATGCTTAATAATATCAACAATAAAGTTAGAGAGGTACCAGGGCCCTGGATTTACCTAAATTACTCATAGGTTTATATGAGTCAGAGATGGGTCAGATGCTCACTCAATATACATGTCATTGATGACTTTGTGCATGTGGAAGTTAAAATCCCATGCTGTGTCATACACCAATGAACACTGTGACATGTATCGTGACCAATTTAGTGACTTGTTGCACCAATACAATGCACCATGACTCATAATGATAATCAATAAAAAGGTAGAATAATTTTAATACTGCAAATACGTGCATACGTGTTGTAATATTCATTTACAATATTGCATGATAAAACAACTACACAATACAGTATTATTAGAGGCCAGTTAAATAGGTGTCTAATGCTTTAATGTGGGTCGATATTAATCTCCTCGACTTGATGCAACTACATTTGGCAAGTTGCATCAGTCGTTGGACAGGTTCCCCATTACCCAACATTTGACAACAGTTTTCTCCACAGCAGTCAGTTTGTAACTCCCTAAAGAGTTTTCCACGCCAGTTTAATATAGCCACATCCTGACAACCGTACATGTAGTGCAATAGTGTTGGCCAAAAATCATGACCATACATTTTGCACAATTTACACCTAGACCATTTCTTCCCCCTACTGCTCAACGAAAATTGTAGAGCGTTTTGGAACAATCCATGTCGTGCAAAAACCCATGGAAGTTCATCTGTATAAATTTCATAGGTATTTAAGGGCTCTAGGTTGGATTCCCGATAACACTCCATACGTGTGCGTGATTGCTGCACTTTGCCTAGTGAGCTATCTCCCCACACAGTTTGCTTAGCAATTTGTTTGATGCTTTTAAGACCTAACGATG
>OZ038450.1:23339052-23432932 GCA_964036195.1 Sphaerolaimus hirsutus | reverse complement strand
TTATGCAGCTCGATGTCCCAAACAGCCCGATCCCGGAAAAAAATTTTTCTAGCTAACTACCCAACCTCCGCGAGAGTCAAAATGAAGGGGGTTGGATTGGGTAGATACACTCATTTTTGGTGGGTGCATCTCAAGGGGAGAGTATTATTTCTCCAGCTCACTCAGACCTGGGTGAATTTCAAGGGGGTCTCAAATACGAGGTGGTAAATTTCAAGGGGGTAACTTGAAAAAGACCTACCTTGAATAACACCCACTCGAATAACACCCCCTTGAGTAACTTCCCCTCCAAAACTTACTCACGAAATTATAACTCACTGGTGTCTTATTCGAGGATACACGGTAGCCGAAATTGTGAGTAAATGAGGAGCAATTTTGGACAACCTATACCTATGCAACATTTCGATGTTTTTAGGGTATACTCGGCGGACCGCATGCTATGCAGTTTTCTGAAGGTGACACTCCATCATGACGTCATCATCAATAAAATAAAAATAATTCCAGCAAAAAAAAATAAAAAAATGACGGGAAAAAACATTCTTCGTTTGTATGCGACTCCGCCTTTTTCCTTTTTAAATATTTTTCTTTTTGTGAAAGTGCATACATAAGTATCCAGCTTGCGCGTTATCGACCAAGACATAAATAATTTTGGGCGCATACTTTGCGGTCCGCCGAGTCTACTCACACACAGCAAAAAATGGGTGTGTGGATGCGCGGTGAAGCGTCGGGAAGTGTCTTCACGCCAACGCTTCCCGAACGCTTCACCAAGCTGCCAGCGCTTCCCACACACATCACGAAAATCTGCGTGAAGGCACTTCACGCTTCTTAATATGGCGCTCCCACGCAAATGTATACGCGGGGGAAGCGTGTGGAAGCGCCAGCGCCGTGAAGTGTCTTCCACATGTTTGGATGCGTGTGAAGCGCGTGGTGAAGATAGGTGAAACGTGTGGAAGACACTTCACCCAGAATCTCGTGATGTTGGTGGAAGCGTGTGGAAGCGTGTGGAAGCGCGCCGCTTCACGCGCATCCAGCCCGCTTCCACACGCATCACGGATCCATTTTTTGCTGTGACAGACTGTGAGTCACAGTGATCAAATGCAAATTTAACAGGGCTTGGGAACAAAAATTTTGTCAGGTGCAAGAAATCGTTAAGTCCACTTGTTTACTTTCCTGGATTTTTTTATAAGTATGATTGGCGCGTTTTTGGCGCCATTTAAAATGCTGGCACCAGGCGCCAATGGCGCCAACAGAAAATGGCGCCAAGCGCCAAAAGCGCCATGGCGCTTTCTCAGGAGCCTGTGCCTCTCCGAATGTATACCCGCCCCGAATGTAGACCCGCACCGCATGGAAGCATACCCGCTCCGAAGTAAGCCCGGCCCGAAGGTAGCATCAGTTACCTTCGGGCCGGGCTTACCTTCGGAGCGGGTATATTTACATTCGGGCCGGGTTGGAGATTAGCGGGGGGCACGACTGGCGGCTAGTGATGTTAAAGGCACCGGGAAAAATGGCACCGCACCGCACCGGCACCTTTGCCAACGCATGGAAAGGGCACCTGGCACCCTGGGGCACCGGCCAGAAAATGGCACCGCACCGCACCGGCACCGGTGCCTTTTGGAAAAAATGGCACCGGCACCGAAGGGCACCGGCGGGTTGCCGGTGCTAGCACCGAAAGGCACCGCACCGGGCTGGAATTTCTGAAGTAAATATCGGGCAGTTTCTCAGTGGTCTCACCTTTGGAAGTGCATATTTCCATGAATTTTCAACCGATTTTGATGGTTGAGCACTTAAAATGATCAGAATGATGTGGTAATCACTTTTATGAAGCAATTACAATGATTACAAATGAAAGATAAAATATTTAGTTCAATATTAATAATCAATTTTTAATTTAGTCCATTGCCACTTTGTCTACTGATCGGAGTCGTTGCTGTACAGAGAATGGAACGATCACTGTCGTAAACTGACAACAAAGTTTGAACAAACAAGTAAGATAAATATAATATATAAAAATAATTCAAAATTCAACAAAATTTTAGATTCGCTCATCAGATCACGTATCGGGTATAATGGATTTCACAGTAGGTATATTTATTTGATGGGAGCAGGGTTGGCAAAATCTCAGAAAAAAATAAAAATAAAATAAAAATAAAATGGAAAATTGAAAAATAAAATAAAAATAAATATAAAATTGAAGAATAAAATTAAAATAAAATACAATTTTTATACAATTTTACTACAATTTTAGTAAAAAGAATTTTACAAAAACCAATTCTGGTCACAAACTAGAATAAAAAAATAAAATAAATAAAAAATAAAAAGGAAAATTGAAGAATAAAATAAAAATAAAATGGAAAATTGAAGAATAAAATAAAATACAATTTTCATACAATTTTTATACAATTTTAGTAAAAAGATTTTTACTAAAACCAACCCTGGATGGGAGGTTTACAAAATAGGCAAAAACGGTTGGGTAAATATATCGCTGTTTTTTTGAAATATGAATAAGCACATACTATGGACAAAATTGCACAGCACATGAAGCCTTGGCCGGTGCCTTTCCCGGTGCCTTTTACTTTGGCCCTGGTGCTAGCACCTTTGGCACCGGCAAAAAAATGGCACTGCACCGCACCGGCACCGGTGCTATTCTGAAAAAAATGGCACCGGCACCGGCATGGCACCCCTGAAGATTGCAATGGCACCGCACCAGCACCGGTGCTGGTGCCCTTCGGTGCCCAGCACCGGGGCACCGGTGCCCCGGTGCCTTTACATCACTACTGGCGGCGCGTGTGCGCCCATCGGCGCGGTGCGGCAAACACAAAGGGCAAATAACAATACAAATGAGGCCCAACAATCCAAGGCTCTTTATGTTTTGCCGCCAAGACCGCAACCGATGTTTGATGCATGACCCCCGCCCCACCCCCCCCCCCCCCCCGGTTTGGCTTGCGATTCGGTAATTTTAGACAGATTTTCATACATACCGTATCTGTATTTCTTCTAATAGAATGGCATGGAATGTTTTCACATTTGATTTTGTTTGGATTGATGCTCTGATTTGAAAATGTTGTTCATGTTTGATTAAAACTCTATTTTTGTTTAACTCAATCAAATACTACAAATGTGTGAAAGAGTGGTGAAAAATATAGAACAACGGCCTCAAATAGAACGGCACCTCCAATAGAACGGCTTGTAAAAATGTTTACGAAAAAACACAACGACAGTCTTATATTAGAAGAAATACGGTGACATGTTCACGGCACAGTTGTTAATGTGTATTTACTTTTACTCAAAAAGTACGCATACTCGAGTAGTGAGTAAATACGCATACGCATGCTTTGAAAAAGGTATCTGTACTCGCCTGTAAGCTTACTTTTTGAGAGTACTCGAGTACAGTAGAGTAATTGTTGTGATTACAGAAAGATTATTTTTGCCATTCGAGCTTTTTCCACAAAGGCCCCACACACGCTAGTTGACATCGACACCAAATGTCAACTGGTTCCGTCCCCAATTTAAAGCATGCGTTTGAACCTCGATCGTCGGCTCGTCAGCAAGCTTTGAATCGGGATCGGCACCAGTTGACATTTGGTGTCGATGTCAACTAGCGTGTGGGGGCCCAAAGAAAAGTTAATTTTACTTGCTTTCATGCATTCCTGGGAAAAAAAATAGTCGTATTTACGCTTTCTTGGGAAAAACAGTAGTTTACTCTCGTTTACTCGCGAGTAAAAGTAAATTATTTTTACTTTACGCTTTCTCGGGGGGTGAGTAAAAGCAAAATACTTTACGCATACGCATACTTTGTGAAAAGTTCGGTACTTTTAACAACTCTGGTTCACGGTTTACTTCACCGTCATTTCATATCATCTCAGACCAACATACCTGTGTATACATTGCGTGGCAGGCTGTCCGCGCCGGAAACGCGTAGTGTTTCCAGCGCGTTTATCACTGCGCGCCCGCCAAAATCACAAGCGCTTTAATGACTGCGCACTAAAGTGTTTGCGGGGGGGAGTCGCTTTAGCGTGCGTGGTTCCCGGACCGCAGTCGCGCAGCGCATGTGCCACCTGCGCGCTTGCGGGGGGGAAACCCTTTAGGCGCACGCGTCTCCCGTGCTGTAAACACGTATGCCTAACATTCACTGCGTGTTTGCAGCCGGGAATCGCGTTAACGATGAAAAAATCAATATCGACACGCTTTGCACAGATTTGTAATAAATACTCTGTAGTGTGAATAAATGAGTACATGATTTTTTCTTCTAAGGTACTTAGGTAACTTAACTAACAGGTACTTAACTTTTGAAACTATAAGTAACTTTTTCGTCAAAGTTTTCTCACCACTAGGGTTGGGAATTTCAAAATTTTCGGTTCCGGTTCTCGGTTCCTCAAAAGTTGCAGTTTGAGTGTCGGTCCTCGGTTCCTCAAAACTTTCGGTTCCGGTATCAATTCCGGTTCAGTTGTTAGTAATAAAATTATTGGATATCTAATCAAAAAAACTTGTATAATACTTACAAAAAAATAAGCTTGTATTGGTTCAGTTCGGGTCGGTTCGTGTTCCCAACCGAAGCGTGAAATGTGGCGGCGAGCGGCGTCAGAGGCGCGGAAAATCACAGAGCTGCTCAGCTCTGTTAACTAACCACAGTGCTGTAGGCGCCTGGCAAATTTTTTGCGCCGCACACTGTGACACTTATTGGAAATGCTATCGTATGGAAATATGAAATGGAAATAATTATTAAATAAATAGTAAAAACAATATATAATGATGAAAAACTGTCTAATTTTTGGTTCATTATTTAGATGGGTTATGGTAGGTTTTGGGACATTTTGATTCTCATGATAACAATAGAACGGCAGCCTCCAAAAACGACAGGTAAAAATTACATTAGAAAAGTTGCAAGAGTTGGTTTCATACTTGTTAAAACTTATTTACGTTCACTCGATAAATACATATACCTACTTGACTAGGCAAAGGAGTGATAGAGTGCGTTATTTCATAGCCTATGTAGATACTCCGCGTAGTGCGCGCTGCGGTACTCCGTGATCGATGAATGTGCGCGCTACTCGGCGGACCGCAAAGTATGTGCAGATTCCTACCATAATTGACTGAATCTTGTGATAACTTTTGTAAATTATCATTCCATTAAACACCATACCGGTTAACACAAAACTGCCTAGTATACCTAGGTAATTGGTTTTTGACATAAGAAATCGAGGCTACTATTTTTATTTATTTAGGAGAAAAATCAATTAAACAGGTGTTTTCATTTCACTGCCCTTTTAGCAGTATTGGTCCCCGGTCCGTGAAGTTTGCAATGTGTGAGTAGGATAATGAGGGCTTTTGTGGCGCGTGAACGTGCCGAAAATGGTGCAAATAGAATGGGAAAAATCAGCGCGTATGAGCGGCAGCATGAAATGTCAATTTAAAATGCCATGGGAACTGAAATTTGAATAATTGGCATTATGATTATTCACGATAATAATATGAATGTATTTATACTGATCGGATCCGCATTCCTTGCACTACTATGGAATGTCTACAATAGAATGGCAGTATCGACATATTTATGCCATCACAAAATGTTAGAACTGCACACTCCATTTCACACAACGCGCTTCCCAGCGCGTTTACATTATTCTTAAAGCGCTTGCGCTCATGGAAACTCTTTAACAGAGGGTTTCCAGAGTGCAAACACTTTAGCGTGCAGGCGCCTGCGCGTCGATAATTGGGAGTCGCTTTAAGCGACGTGTTTATGCGTGCTTGCATCTGTGCTCATGCATGAGCCCAGCGCGCTTGCGTGTTGGGAAACTCTTTAAGGCCACGCGTAACGCGTTTATGCCTTAAAGGGTTTCCGCCGCGGCCAGCCTGTTGCGTGGCACACTAGGAACTGCGACTTGATGCAATAAGTGAATATGAAAAGCAAGTATTGTAACTCGGTTATTAATGGTTATATACATGGTACTTTCTTGGCAAAAAGAGGCGTCATATTTTTGCATTTGGTTGTAAAACTTGTGTCCTGTACCAGTCCTTAATAGCGTGAAATCTGATGCTATTTAGTCAATCATAAAACCAACATTGAACTGTTCCATTATAGCAAGTCATTAACTGTTGAAGATTGAAGATACAATTCAAATCATACTTGAGCAGTGAATATGGCTATTGATTGAGCTTAAACTTCGAGTTATCAGCGTTGCTTTTCACCAACTTATGAACCTTGAGCCTTGAAAATTGTTGGGCCTCATTTGTATTGTTATTTGCCCTTTGTGTTTGCCGCACCGCGCCGATGGGTGCACACGCGCCGCCAGTCGTGCCCCCCGCTAATCTCCAACCCGGCCCAAATGTATACCCGCTCCGAAGGTAAGCCCGGCCCGAAGGTAGCATCAGTTACCTTCGGGCCGGGCTTACCTTCGGAGCGGGTATGCTTCCATGTGGTGCGGGTCTACATTCGGGGCGGGTATACATTCGGAATAGGCCTGGGTCCTTTCTCAGATCCCGGCGCCAAGCGCCAATGGCGCCAGAGCATTTTAGCGCCAAGCGCCAAAAGCGCCATGGCGCTTTTTGCTTTGGCGCTAGCGCCAGGCGCCAGCGCCATGGCGCTTTTCCATCACTAGTCGCAATTAATAAATACATTATGTACATTGCATACATGATGTAATTCATTTCAGGGGGGGGTATTTCGAGGAGGGGTTTATTATTTCCCCAGCCCATTTTGAGGGGGGGGGGGTTTAATTCGAGGGGGGGGGGGGCGGGGGGTTAATTCAAGGGGGGGGGATAATTCGAGGTAATACGGAATTTATTGCAGCAGCAGGCTATAAATATAAGCCAAGGCGATAAATACACAGAAATGTAATTACCGTATTACCTCGAATTAACCCCCCCCCCCCCTTGAATCAACCCCCCCTCGAAATACCCCCCCTAAATTTCGGCTGAGGAAATAATAAACCCCTCCCTCGAAATACCCCCCCCCCCCTAAAATTGAGTGTAACGTGAACGTACATGACAAATACCGCAGTTTGTGATCTGTACAATGCATAACACACGTGAAAACTGATGATTAAGTGATGTTAGGGCAGGGTTTTTGTGTATATACAGTTATACAGGGATGGGCATTTTCAGTTACCGCTGGAAAAACGCGATAGCTTGAGCTACGGTTGAGCTATCGCAGTGAAATTTTAGCACAATAGAGTAGACTCCATAGGACACCTATTCTGGAGTTTGCAACCCAAACGGACACATTTTGGGTGAGTTGTGGAACACACAGTTTTTAGTGTAATTTTGTGACTTGACCCCCGTTATCTCAGGACTGGGGGACTATTCGAGAAAAACAAAGAATTTGGTTGTAGCCCCGACCCCAAACCCCAATATACTCAAAGGGCATCCAAATCGGCCAATGTACGACAGAATGGGACAACACCAAAGACCGGTGACCCCCCCCCCCCCTCAAATGCCACCCTCGATTTATCCTATGGGTGACGCCTAGTAGGGTGTCAAATTTCCGTTTTCCATTTTCCGTTTTCGTTTTCCGCAGGCAAATTTTTTCCGTTTTCCGTTCCGTTTTCCGGCCGCTGAAATTTTTTTTCCGTTTTCCGTTCCGTTTTCCGGCCACCTTTTTTTCCGTTTCCGTTTTTCCGGCTCATTTTCCGTTTTCCGGTTAAATTTTCAGTTTTTCCGCTTTTTTCCGTTTTCCGGCTCAATTTCCAGTTTTTCCGCCTTTTTTTCCGTTTTATGCCTCAATTTTATGCTTTCCGCCTCATTTTACCCTTTTCTGGCTCAACTTTCTGTTTTCTGTTCCAGCCAAACTGGTAAACAGTCATGCAGATTGTCAATTATGTAAAACAAATTCTGTTTCCAGCAAAATTTCAGCGAATTTTATCGTTTTTTTAGGCAAAATTTCAGCAAATTTGTCCATTTCCATGCAAATTCCATTTTTCCGTTTCCGTTTTTCCGGCCGCTTTTTCCGTTTTCCAGCCACTGAATTTTTTTTTTCCGTTTCCGTTTCCGTTTTCCGCCAAGTGCAAATTTTTTTCCGTTTTCCGTTCCGTTTTCCGGCCGCTGAAATTTTTTTTCCGTTTCCGTTTCCGTTTTCCGTAAAAAAATTTTTTTGACACCCTAACGCCTAGTCACAAAATTACACTAAAAACGGTGTGTTCCACTACTCACCCAAAATGTGGCCGTTTGGGTTGCAAACTTCAGAATAGGTGTCCTATGGAGTCTACTCTATTGTGTTAAAAATTCACTGTGATAGCTCAACCGTAGCTCAAGCTATCGCGTTTTTCCAGCGGTAACTGAAGATGCCCACCACTGTATATGCCTATAAACACATATACATCTATGTAATTGTTCAATTTTTCTACGTCTGCGTATGGGGAATTTCCGAAAATTTCTGGCGAAATAATAGACCCCCCCCCTCGAATAAACCCCCCCCCCTCGAATTGCCCCCCCCCCCTCAAATTTTGCTGGCGAAATAATAAACCCCCTGGGGGTATTTCGAGGTAATACGGTACTCTACCTTAAGTAACACAACAGAATGTATTTAATTGACCTAATTGCAAAATGTAGGTACCGTATTTTCCTAATAGAAGGGCGTCTCCAATAGAAAAGTGCAGTTAGGCAGAATAGGGCAGTTAAAAAGTTTATGTAGACCAAACTAATAATTTAGTTCCCTAATAATCGCAGTTTTTCAGTGTTGATATTTTACTGATTAAGCAATGCGATACAGTTTGAATGCAAGAATGGACATGCAGCAAATCTCAATGCAAAAGTTGACTTTGTGTCCAGCTGGTGAATTTCCATTGATCTTGTCCTTTTTTACAAAAGTATGATGAAACTGTAGAATACCATGAGTACTGATCAAAGGTTGTAGATCAAAGGCTTGTTTGTACATTTGCCATATTTTCTACATTCAATGCATTTTTTGTACATGACCCTATTTTATGCTTTCTCAAAAGCATAAAACAGGGCCATCTGAAAGAAAAAAATACACTTTCTGTACCCGGGTATTTTGCCCAGGAAAGTGTAAGAAAAGTGTATGGGTATTTTATGAAAGTGTAAGTGTAAATATAAATACCCATTTACCCGGGTATTTTGGGTAAGTGTAAATACACTTTCGCAACTCTGGTTTATACTGTCTACATATATATAAGTCTATAGTTTTTGGCTGTTTTTGTTGCATTTTTCGACGTTTGTGTACGTTACAAACAACAATTTAATACTGGGATTTCAAAAATTTCTGGTGAAATAATACCCCCTTCCTCTTTTAACCCCCCTCAAAATTTCTCCTGAAAAAATAAATCCCCTGGGGGTAATTCGAGGAAATACAGTATGCAAAACAAACGATTAACATTTTCAGCTTGCATCCATATTGAATACAGATTGTAATATATGATAAAAATACCACCTGAACAAACAATATAAATGGTTGCACAACATTTAAATTTACCGATTTTAAATGAATTATCATCGGCCACATGTGTTTTATCGGCCAAATCGGCCAAAGGGTGCAAAAACTGAAAATTTAGCCGGAAAATGGAAAATGAGCCGGAAAAACAGAAACGGAAAAAAAGTTGCTGGAAAACGGAACGGAAAAAAAATTTCAGCAGCCGGAAAACGGCAAAAATTTACCTGCGGAAAACGGAAATGGAAAACAGAAATTTGACACCCTAGTCAAATGTAGTGATGTAAAAGCGCCATGGCGCTGGCGCCAAAACAAAAAGCGTCATGGCGCTTTTGGCGCTTGGCGCTATTTTTGATTAGCGCCAGGAACAAAATGCCTGGCGCTGCCGCTTGGCGCTTTGGCCATTTGCTTTGTCGCCATTGGCTCTTGGCGCTAGTGGTCGGAAAGCGCCATGGCACGTCATTTTATTTCTCAATACACTTCTAGCAGAGTAGCACTTGAAATGACGCTCTACCGCACACAATCTGAGCATTTCCGCATCATACTAAGTGACTAGCATACTAAATGATGCACCTCCCGCCACAGGCGGCATCGCGCCTGAATACCAGAGTTGTTAAAATACCGGTATTTTAGGAAAGCGTAAGCGTAAGCGTAAATACACTTTCTAAATTATGGGTATAGATACTAAAAGCGTAAGGTATTTTTAAAATACCAAGGAAAGCGTAAAATAAAGCGTAAGCGTAAAAAAAAGTTTTACAAGGTGCTCTTGCTGTTGAGCATCAGATTATCGTATTACCGTATTTAGGTACTCAAAATACCCCTACCCAAAATGTGTCTAATAATGTCCAAAAACTGCAGTTTGGTATCTGTGCAATGCGAAACACACGTTGAAAAGAATACAGAGTTATATTAGGACAGGGCTTATATCAACTAGGTTAATAGGTACATACTTATGTAAGTGTATACCTAGACACTTATATTTTGCACTTTGAGAAAATCCCTGGGTGTATTTCGAGGAAATACGGTATCCATTATCTGACCCAAAATTCCTTATTTGTATCCAATGTGCCACTATTTTCACTCCGTTAGTGCACACGTTTTTTGTACGCTTTTTCAATCACTTGCTGTTCCTTTCTTCCTTTTTCAAAAGCGTAAAACTGGGTTGCGTGAAAAAAATTTACGCTTTTAGTACCCAGGTATTTCCGCTGGGAAAGCGTAATAAAGCGTACGGGTATTTTACGAAAGTGTAAGCATAAGCGTAAGTATAAATACCCATTTACCCGG
Source organism: Sphaerolaimus hirsutus (assembly GCA_964036195.1). NCBI lineage: Eukaryota > Metazoa > Nematoda > Chromadorea > Monhysterida > Sphaerolaimidae > Sphaerolaimus > Sphaerolaimus hirsutus. The sequence continues at coordinate 23,422,272 of OZ038450.1, read as the reverse complement.
GTATTTCGGGTAAGCGTAAATACGCTTTCGCAACTCTGCTGAATACACACATAAAAACAGATGCAATGGGTGACAACTAAACGCACATCTGCATCCACAAAAAAAACAGAGAGACACTCAATCCCATCACACTACACCTTTGGTCTGTGCTGCCACTGACAGGTTTGCATTTCTACGCACATAAACCCGGCTAGCACATACGCCAGGCACACACATAAGCCCGGCACACACATAAGCCCGGCACGCACATAACTGGTGCTATGTGTGGTTATATTCCATTCCTGCACCAATGGCAAAAATGATTTTTTTAACGGGGGATGAGCCGATTTTTGAATTATGGAACTTTTGACATTTTACTTGTCATTTCACTTCTCACTTATAAATCGACTTGTCTTTAAATTTTTTTGTTGCCGTTTCTGCACATACGTACTTAAATTGTATTTTGTAAAATGAAATGCTGGTGAAAATATTCAGGTAATCACCAGTTAATTTGCAAACATTTTTCTCATGCCAACATAACTACCTAATAGCATAATTGTGACATTCATTTCCACAGTAGTGTTCAGTTCTCCTGCCGCCTTTGAGGATGCGTCACAAAGGCATCTTAAGGTATCCATTGAGAGGATTAAGAGGCCCCCATGTGCATGACGTGTCTATGTGCGTGTCGGGTTTATGTGCGTAATGGGCCTAGCCCCTGCATTGGTTCATCATAAAGGCAGGGCCATCGACTAGAGAACCTACCGAAGCGCATGTTAGCAGAACGGAAAGTGTAATTTACCTATATTTCTTGTGTATTCTGTCGGTGATTTTTGTCGACCGTTTTTAATGAGAAGAAAAATTGCGCCGGAAGGAATTCAAACCACAACAAAAAAAACGTCGTCTAGCAATAGTTCAAGGACATATATCGAATGGGAAAGGCCTTACCGTATTTCTTCTAATAGAACAGCATACCTCAAATAGAACGGCACCTCTAATAGAACGGCATGTTTTGGCCCGTTTTTGCGCTCACGAAAACAATAGAACGGCACCTCCAAAAGGACGGAGGCAGGTTGAAATTACGTTGGGAGTGTGCCAAAACACAAATAACACAAATATATATATAAAAATGGATGGCGAGAAGGATCAAAGCATTCAAATTAGTGATGGAATGGCGCCATGGCGCTGGCGCCATTTGAGGGCGCCAAAGGGCGCCGCGCCATGGGGCCATTGGCGCTTGGCGCCCTTTTTCTGTGGCGCCCTTGGCGCCTGGCGCCCGCATTCTGAAAGGCGCCATGGCGCCATTGGCGCTTGGCGCCCTTTCTCCGTGGCGCCCTTGGCGCCTGGCGCCCTGCTTTAAAAGGGCGCCAAAAAGGCGCCAGCAGGGTTTTAAGATTAGCGCTTTGTAAATGTAAAAAAATGAAAAACGCATCCGTGGATGACTTATATTCGCCAGAAAAATGGACGAAGTGGTGTGAGTGGGTGAAAATGTTTCGTCCAACGGTTCATCAGATGTGTCTGACGGATCAGAAGACGAGAATAATGGACCGTTGAATTTGCAAAATCATAAATCAACGGATTCAAATCGTTGCAATTCTGTTTTTGACCATTTCAACGAAACATTGATAGGAAAAGTCTATTTGAAGTGAATGGATTGTTGTCAAATAACAATTTCCATTGTGTTTGAATTCATCATGTAAAGTTTATAGAAATTTTTTGTTGCTAGTGTTATTTTTGTTCATTACACCCTGGAGAACGCGAATTACGAAGTGAATACATGTACTACGGTGATGTAGCAACATTTTTAGCACACGCAGGGCGTTGTATGCACTTATTCATCCTGGCGCCATTGGCGCCTGGCGCCCTATTTTGCAAATGGCGCCATGGCGCCCTCGTTTCGTGGCGCCCCTGGCGCCTGGCGCCCACTTTCCAAATGGCGCCATGGCGCCCTTGGCGCCTGGCGCCCTTGGCGCCTGGCGCCCTTATTCTGTGGCGCCCTTGGCGCTTGGCGCCCACTTTCCGAATGGCGCCATGGCGCCCTTGGCGCCTGGCGCCTTTTTTTCTGGCGCTTTTCCATCACTAATTCAAATAGATATTAACTTTCAAATTGATGCTCTCACATTGAAATATGGCTCAAGGTTCATTGAAAAATAAGGCTATGTTCAAAAAAGAAATGGCTGAAAAAAATTGGTGAAAAAAATAGAATGGCAGCCTCCAATAGAACAGCACCTCTAATAGAACGGCAGAAAAATGTTGACGAAACAAGAGAACGGCGCTCCACTATTAAAAGAAATACGGTATTTCAAGTTCCGACATAAAGTACCACAATGGAAATTTCCCTGTCTGTAAACAAAAGATGATTCGAGCGAAATTGCTTTTAAACATCTAATTAATAAGAAAAGAAACCTCCTTGAACATCTTACACAGTCTTTGAGAAGAATTTTTTCGGAAATCATTTGAAATAATCAGCCATCAGACATCTGTATATCTCTACATCTTTGTCCAAGAAAACGCAGAAAATTATTCGCTCAACCTGCGAGAAAAATTGAGTTGTCACACAAAAAAAAATTCATACTGAAGAGACCGCATTCTACCCAGAGAATGTTACTATATTTTTATGAATTCAATCACGTGCAGTCAAATATTCTAATTTGTGTGAGCAACTTTGTTGTGAAACACAAATAATTTTATGAGCAACAGCTCACACACTAAAAATGAACAAATGAATAATCCCTTAGGAGCACTGCAGTCAAATGCGCAGAATTGCGCTGATTAATCCATGGATTAAATTTGAGTGCCGTGAACCTAGGCGCGGTATTTAACCACCGCGCGACTGCGCATAATCATTCAACTGCTTCTTCTGCAGCGACGAATTCAGATTTGTGTTTCACACTAAGTTGCTTACTGTTAATTTGTATAGAATTGTTTAGCTTGTTTTGAAAGCTTCATGTAGTCCAAATCAGGCTGTCCGGGAGGGGCACATACGTATGTGCCCCTGCATGTGCCCGCTATGTATGTTCCCCATATTTGGGCACATGCACACGATAAAAAGAATGTATGTGCCCCGCTTGGGGCACATACAACTTTTGAGAACGATGCATGTGCCCGCGCTTGGAAACATACACGCGTGTATGTTCCCCAATATTTCGGGCACATACATTTCAGAAAAACGTGTATGTGCCCAGTTACGGGAACATACATACCTTTTAAAAATTGTATGTGCCCATGTTTGGAAACATACTCTGGAAAAATAATTAAGATAAAATATGTATGTGAGTCATTCACCATGAATACCGCATGTTTTTATTTCCAGCGCTGCAGTGCACATGAATGCGGACTTCCAGCCACCGCATGAATTAACATGTTCACTCACTTCAGAAACATCTATCGATAACCGCAACACTTGCTGCAGACAACTGCAACCGAGTTGTCATTTTGCAAGGCATTTTACATGACTTTTGACACGTTGCATGACATTTGATATTTTTCACCGTCAAAAGTCATGGAAAATGCCCTGCAAAATGGCAACCGAGTTTCCATTTTGCAGGGTATTTTCCATGACTTTTGACACTTTGCATGTCATTTGACATTTTACACGGTCAAAAGTCATGGAAAATGCCGTCGCGGAACAGCACGGCACTAGCGTTGGTAAAGTCGACCCGAATACCTGGTTTTCATGTCCCGGTATTCGGGTCGGCATTTACCAACGCTAGTGCCGTGTTGTTCTGCGAACAACGCGGCACTAGGGTTGGGAAACAAGAACCTAACTTCAGTACCCGAAACAGTTTCGGGTTTAGTTTAGTTTACTAACGCTAGTGCACTTTCCATGTTCTGAATGCACTAGGGTTGATAAATTATACTAAACCCGAAACTGGATTGGGTACCGATATTCGGTTCTGGTTTCCCAAGCCTAGTGCCGCGTTGTTCGCAGAACAGTGCATCAGTAGCATTTGTAAATACCAGCTGGAACCTCGGTTGCCACTTTGCAGGGAATTTTGCATGACTTTTGACTGTGTAAAATGTCAAATATCATGCAAAGTGTCAAAAGTCATGGAAAATCCCCTGCAAAACGGAAACTTGGTTGCCATTTTGCAGGCATTTTCCATGACTTTTGATGGTGTAAAATGTCAAAAGTCATGTAAAATGCCTTGCAAAATAACAACTCGGTTGCAGTTGTCTGCAGCTAGTGTTGCAGTTTTTTCGGCAAATTGTTGCAGCAATTTTTCGGAAGTGAGTGAACATGTTTATTCATGCGGTGGCTGGAAGTCCGCATTCATGTGCACCGCAGCGCTGGCTGCAGTAGCGGCCGCATCTTTACAGTGCACTAGTGCAGCAGTGTTTTACGCAGTGTGAAAGTATTTTAAAAATAGTTTTTGGTGCGTTATTTCACTGAGCAATTTTCCTTATTTCCAGCTGTTTTGTTTACATGCCAAACTACAATTTTTTACACTTTCACATATCCATTTACAGCAGAATTTATCTGCCATTTTATTTTTATTTTGCTAATTTCACTAATTTTACTTAGGATAGAATTGACTTTGATTATTGGTTTATATTACTGACTAGTTTACCAGGTGACCCACTGAAAGTGCAAATTAGAAAAAATTTTTGCATTGATGAGCTGAATACTTTCTGAAAACATGTTTCTAATATCATTATTCAAACTTAGATTTTTAAAAAATTGAAATAATCAAATGTAAAAATGTAAATACTTCAATTGTCTTTTTATGGGCCACCATGCATGCACAAACGTTGCAGGTGCTCAAAGTGAGACTCATGATCTACACACACTAGTTGATAAGGACACGAGTGTTCACATGGCATTTTACACATATTTACACGGTGGCCTACACGCATCCCCAAATACGTTGTAATCTCATGTTTCATTATTTTAATGTTTCTTCTGATATCTGAATTTGGTGAAAATGTTACATAAAATAAAAATAAGTGATGTTACATTTTTTTGTGTTAAGTCATAATAAAACCTATAAAAAACACATAAAAACCCTATCAGAAATATGTTTGTTAAACCCAATTACTTGCAAAAGGTATATGTAAAAGCGAGTACAGGGCCTTCTGCAGATGAAACATACAAGCATTTACTCTGTACTCAAGTATACATAGGTATTTTTCTAGTAAATTTAAAACAGGTATGCTTGACATCTGACATTCAAAAAGAAAGATAAATGTTTTGTGCCCTGTTAACTCACTGAGCCACCCTGTATAGAATCATTCAACACTGTAATATGGGCAATGGTCTTTTTCATGGGCTGTATGGGACATTTAGTTGCTTGATATTTAATCGATTCTGGCATAAATATGTCTGCTGTTTTCTAAAAAATGAAAGTCCAAAAATAGATTCATTTCCAAACGTGGATACTGATTTGTGTGCTCCTGGATAGCCCAGACTCCCAATAAAAAGAATGAACACTTTGGCATGTGGCTATCATATAGAAAATGAATGTTTACAATATTTACATTCGAAATTGCATTTTCAACCACCCTGCATCATTTGTTTAGGGATCCTGAAACAGAAAAGTTATTGATTTGGGTGAGGGTTCACAGTACGCTATATGGCCACACACACCATCTAAAGTTGGGAAATTCATCAATCTGTTTTGAACGCATTTGAGTTTACCACAATAAATTGTTTTTGATCGCCATACACAGTAGTTGACAGAGTTCTTATTGTGGTAAAGTCAAGTGTGTGCAAAACAGATTTATGAGTTCCCCTTATTTCGGCGGTGTACTAGTGTGCGCAGCGCCTATGATGCAGGGTAAAATACACATATTTAAATTTTGTATTCGGGATTTGGGATTCAGTTCGGATGTTTTAGGATCTTAAGAGCACAACACATTTGGATACCTTATTTCTTCTAATAGAACGGCATACCTCCAATAGTCGTGCACTTCCAATAGTATGACTCTATGAAATTTGCATATGCAATTATCTGTCAATTAACATATTTCTAATTATCCAGCTGACACGCGCTGATAACTAGAAATCTGCCCGCATGATCAAAGAATGCATGGATAATTATGGCTGTCAATTATCTCAATGTGTAGATTTCTAATTATCAGCGCGTGTGAGCTGGATAATTAGAAATTTGTTAATTGACAGATAATTGCATGTGCAACTTTGACAGAGTCATGAATTTCCATGACAAAGCAGCCACCGTGATGGTAGTAGCAGGGAGTATGATATGATTGCGAGCCATTGGCCACAATTTCACACAGTGGTGCAGTGGTGCGGCGCGGTGGCGGCAAGCACAAAGTAATCACCGTGTTGCTGCGCGGCTCTGTGAACCTGCGGTAGCTACTGCAGCCAGTGCAATGCCGCTGAAAACATGTATGAGTCTGTATGAGTTTGAGCACTGTCGCGCTGGCTGCAAGTAGCTGCTGCACATTCACACAGCTGCGCGGTAACTCGGCGGCACCTTTGCGCTTGCCGCCAGGTTGTCGCATCGCTCTGTGAATCAATGGTGCGGCGCCTTGGAGGCAAACACTCCAAACTCCAAAATGTGTGTCGATTAATCAATTTAATTATTGGCAATTATCACACAGTAATTTGCTCTCATTTTGTTGTACTCGCCTCGTTGCACATTCATGCACATTCCTAGAGAATGATTCAAAGTGAATGTAGGCGCCCGCTGATATCCCGTTTTTTCTTTATCTAAAATTTTTTTTCCAAAATATGTATGTGCCCACGATGGGGAACATACATAGTTCTAAAAAATTGTATGTGCCCGCGTTTTGGAAACATACACGCGCGCACGCGCATGCATGTGCCCAGCCGCGGGAACATACAAACATGCATGTGCCTGGTGGTTGGGGCACATACAAACTCTAAATAAAATGTATGTTTCCAAGTTTGGGCACATGCAAATTTGTATGTGCCCAGTGTACCCCAGTTTGTATGTGCCCCTCCCGGACAGCCTGGTCCAAATGCTAAATGGATAAATAATTTTTTCACCTGTGGAAAAACAACAACTAATGCACATATCAACGAGAATGGCAGAGTCGTTGGATATCAATTTTGACAATTGTATATTGGGGGTAGGAAAATGGGCCCCCAATAAAGTTTTTAAAGGATTTCAACAGAGAAAAACCCGAACGGGGGGTTTGGGGGGCGGAGCCCCCAATATCAAATAAATTTCAAGATGGAAATTTCAAATTGATATCCAAAAAACGGGGGGTTTGGGGGGCGGAGCCCCCCAATATCCAAAAAATCCAAAAAACGATCCCAAAACAATCACAGTGAGCACCGAATCATTTCCTCATATTGCGCTGTCCCTTTTTCTGGGGCTTCGCGTTCGAAGGACCAGGCTGGTTTTGCTGTCTTTGATTGCCACCGAAAAAGAGCCACCAGCCGAGCTGAAAAAGTTGGCAAAAATCGGGATATGGGAATTTATTAAATAAATTGGGTAGGGAGATTTAGTGTGTGAGCTGTTGCTCATAAAATTATTTGTGTTTCACAACAAAGTTGCTCACACAAATTAGAATTTATGAGCCACAGCTCACCCACTAAAAATGAACGAGTTAAAAGACCAACTTTTGCATCGAGTCAACAGAAATAATTGGATCAATTTCTTTGTGATAATGACAAGCAAAAGCAGTGGATTTTTGGGATCAGTGTCCAGCTGAAAATATCTGAGACAATGGAACCCCTCAAGCCAAAGCCTTAGAAGCTGAGGCAGCACGAAAACTGTGAGCCGTAAACGTATTTGTGACACCCGAAAGTTGAAGGGTGTGGAGCAACCAGCGACGAATCGTATCGCTGGAAGCATCTTTAAAAAGCTTTTTTGACGAGATAAAACATGATTTTGAATCCTGCGGTCTGAAATCATTGACTCTTTTCAAGTAAGATTTCAAGTTTGAAACTGGGCAAACTGTAGAATCATCTTTGAAACTTTGAATTAAACAAGAACTGAGTGGACCAGACTTTTGTGTCTTTGTGATCTTTAAAAGATTGTACTTGCAACAGTCTTTTGCGAAAGAAATAGACTTTGTTTCGATTGAAGCTAGTTCAGCAGCCCTTGCCGGTTTTGCAAGTGCGAGCAAAGCAACAACTTTTTGACTGAATTGAATGAGAGTCAATTCATCATTGTTAGCCCAATTTGAACTGATAAATTTGACCACTAAATCCGGGTCCCAAATTGAATTATATCTTGGCATTGGAGGATTAGCTTTGTAAATGCCAGCTAGAACCCTTTTGATTAGAATACATTCTGTCAAAATTGATCCAATATTGGGAGCTAACATCGATGCCAAAGCTGATCTGGCACTCGCAATGGTGCTATAGGAGAGCTTTTGACTAAAAAGGTGAGCTAAAAAATTAGCCACCTGGGCAGCAGACGGGCGTAAGGTATGGGCGTTTGTGGCATTGGCCCACAAAACCCAGCGAGCCCACACCACTTGGTATTGGCACCAGGTGGATTCACCCAAGGAACATTTTGCCAAATTTGAAGCTTCTGCTGAAAGTCCCTGAGAGCGGCATGCCACCCGGAAAGAAGCCACGCCATCAGGCGTAGGAGAGTTTTGACTAGGGGGTGAAATTGTCCTGAAATTTTTTTCGAATTTGAAAATTTTGTAAAATTAAAATTTTGTTCAAAAACTGACCATCGGGTCGAGTAAGTAAATTACTCAATTTTGGCAGCAAAATTGGAAAATCAATGCAAAGAGACAAAAGATCCGGAAACCAAGTTTTTCTCGGCCACATCGGGGCAATAAAAATGAAAATGCAATCTGATTTTAGAATTTTTTGAAGAACTCTTCCGACGAGACATAAAGGTGGAAACGCATAAAGCAAATTGAATTGATTCCAGTCAATGACAAATGCGTCCTTTTCAAACGCATCTGGATGAGCTCTGAGAGAGCTAAATCTCTCTAACTGAGAATTGTGAGAGGCTGCGAATAAATCTAATTCGGGCAAATTCCAAATTTCACAAATTGATTCAAAAACTTTCTCATTTAGCTTCCAGTCAGAAGGTTCAAATTTGGCGCGGGACGAAGCATCAGCCCTAATATTGCTAGTGCCAGCAATATGTTGGGCTGAAAGAGAAATGTCATTTTCTAGACAAAACTTCCAAATGGCCGTAGCTGTACGTGCCATTTCCCTGTCACGTGTGCCACCGCGCTTATTTACATAAGAGACCGCGGTGCTATTATCACACTGCACCAAAAAGACCTTGTGTGCAAAAAACTGTTTGAATGCACGGATTGAGAGAAAAATGGTTAGTAGCTCTTTATGATTAATGTGAAAAGAGCGCTGATTTTCTGACCAAAAACCATGGATGTCTTGCCCATCAAAGCAAGCACCCCAACCTGAATTTGAAGCATCAGTTTCAAAGATGCATGATGGAGAATTCTCCACAATGGGGCGCCTGTCAAAATCTTTCAAATGATCTAGCCAAAGTTTCAACACATTCCTTGCCTCCAAAGGCAATTCAATCTGATGGTTGTAGGACTGTGAACTCAAAAGACCATCTATGAGTGCAAATTGCAATTCTCTGCAAAAAGCCGCACCCACAAATAAAGCTTGTGTCAAAAAATTGATTTGTCCAAGGTAAGAAGCCAAAGCACACAATGAAATTGTGTCAGCGCACAATAATTGGTTAGCTCTTTCTTTGATTGCCAATGACTTATTTTCTGGGACGTGAAATTTCATGTCCGAAGAATTGACAATTAGACCCAAAAACTGCATTTCCTTGCTAGGATCCAATTGACACTTTTTTCGGTTCACTGAAAAACCCAAATGGACAAGAGTTTTCAAAATAAAGTCCAATTGAGATGACAAGGTCTGTGAATCTTCACAGAATACACCTAAATCATCCAAATAGATGAGGCATCTGATGCCTTTTGATCTGAAGAAAGCCACAACTGGGGCCATGATTTTGGTAAAAATGTAAGGCGCCGTTGACAGACCAAATGGCATGCAATTGAACTGATAAAGGACGCCAGCCCAAAAGAACTGTAAGAATTTATGTTCCGATTCCTTGATCGGAATCGTAAAATAAGCGTCTGTTAAGTCAATTTTTGCAAGAAAATCATCCTGTCTAATGACTGTTCTCAAAATATTGATTGATTCCATTTTGAAGGGAGGAGCGTCAATGAATTTGTTCAGTGGAGACAAATCATTAACGGGTCTGATTTTATTTGTCTGATAGACAATGAAAATCCTTGTTACAAAAACTGCTTTAGAATGGTGGATCTCATGGATAGCACCCTTTTCCAAAAGTTCATCTACTTTTTCATCAATAATTGACGCCGTTTCATCGGGAAAGTGGATTGGCAAAAGGGGTTTTTCTTGAATGGGGTCTCTAGCCAACATTAAGGGTGCCCCCTGAACAGCATTTAGAACCCATCTATCTGATGTAATCAATCTCCAATTTGAAATTGCAAATTTTGTTCTACCGGCAACTCTTTCCGGCAGAGACAATTCATGAAATTTTATGTCAAAATTTGAAGAGTCAAATTTTGATTTCAGAGAATTTGCACAAGAGATGGTCTTTATTGATCGCACAGTCCTGCAATCAAAAGATCAATCACAAAAAAGTCAACCAAACCAAACCAAAAAACTCAAACCAGGGCAAAGAAACAAACCTGTTTCCTTTGAAGTCCTGGTAATGGTTCCTGTACGCCTATCGTTTGCCATCCATGCTCATGGCCGTGGGCAGGGACTGAGGGCGCTGGCGGAAGTTTTGCTGGGCTTCGAAACGTCGCAGCGGCTGTCCACCTTTCTTGGCCGGGGCTTTCTTGTCGTTGGACCCCAATAGGTCGCCGACCTGAAATGATTAACCAATGTAACCAAGAAATAAAACGCCAAGTTTGAAAACAATTTTCATACTGGGTTAAAGGCAAAAAAATTCAAATTTCGAAAAAGAAAATTTGAAAATAAATTTAGAACATAAACGAACCACTTTATTGGCGCGTTTCTTGTTCTTCAACCTGCGACGCATCTTTTTGAGCAACGAGGAGCCAAAAAGTAGCGGAGGCGCGACCGCTTTGTCGGGGAATTTCGTGTCTGAAAAAGCACGAAATATGAAAAGATGTTTGAAACAAGGTGAAAACTTGAAAAATTTCAAGAATAAAATCTTACCAGTCTCTTTTGAAGTTCGAGGCTTCAGCCCAACTAGCATCAGCTCTCTGCTGATCGCCTTGACCTGACGTTTCGACGTGTTTCGAAACCAGGGTGCGAGACACAGCATGCGGCGCATTCCGTGAATGAACAAGCGGGCCTGAAACAAAAAGGAAATATTTATTTCCTAGTTTGAAAGGCAACAGAATTTACAAAAGCACAAAAAACCATCCAAAGCACAAAGTAAACAAGTAACAACAAGTGTACCTGTGAACCTTTGGCCGCAAGCCAAGACATCGCTTCGTAAGTGTCCTTGGCGAGCGACTTGTACTGCTGCAACGTGGTCTCGGAAGTCTGCTCGTCCGAGATCGCAGCCACATTGTTCACGTGCACGGCCGCCAAGTCGCCTGCAACACGTGACAATGTAAAACAATGTAAATGTACTCAAAATTTCAAGAATTTCAAGATGTAAAAACATGGCTCACCCAAAATAAAGGGAATTTTAGCCATTTCAGTCATGGTGCGGTCCAACTCAAACAGGTTGTCGTTGAACACCTTGAGATGATGCACGTCGATGGACGCCTTGGCCGGGGTGGCGTACTTGCCGCCCTCCGTAAATGGCTCGTCGCGACGTGGCACCGACTGAAAAATGGAAACGTAATTAATTTTACGTTGAACCATAGAAAATTCTCAAGAAAGTTGAAAAGAAAGGACAAACATCAATAAGAATATTATTGGGCGGTTTGTACTTAAACTTGTAGGCTGCATTGAGTTGTGCGGACATGCGCACTCCGCCGCCCAAATCCGCCACCCACTTCTTGACCTCTGGCGTGACGACAGCATTGCCATGGCGGCGAGCAAGCGCGAGAGCGTCAGCGGGGGTGGCGGGCACGAACTGCTTGTCGTTGTCAATAGCGGGCTCGATCTGCATCTCGGGGTCGACACGAACGTCATCGTCCAGGTCCACGTCAGGATCATCACTGAAAAAAGATTCAGTGAAAAACTGATTTTGGAACTTTTCCAAAAAGGGACAAGGAAGTAAGGACATACTTCGGGTCCGCAGTGGGAACTTGCTGCAAAACTGGCTCATTCTGATCTGGCAGCAGTTCCTCTGCCACAACGGGCAGATTCTGTAGAACCGGTGCGGAATCAGACTTCTTGTGTCGCTTGGCGCCTGAGCTGCTTGAAGAGCTGCTCGACGAGCTACTAGAGCTCAAACTTGAGTCGGAACCCGATTTCGAACTGCTCGAAGACGAACTGGAGCGGTGACGGCGAGCCATGAAGTAGAAGTCGCTGCAGAAGAAAACAAATGATTATGCGCAGTCGCGCGGTGGTTAAATACTGCTCCTAGGTTCACGGCACTCAAATTTAATCCATGGATTAATCAGCGCAATTCTGCGCATTTGACTGCAGTGCTCCTAAGGGATTATTCATTCGTTCATTTTTAGTGGGTGAGCTGTGGCTCATAAAATGCACCATAATCAATCATAGTGAAAACAGTGTAATGCAATGGGGAAAAGTGTAATGTGATTTGTCTCTTTATTCAGGCAAATAAATATATGGTAATTTATTCAAAACGTGCCATTACGGTATTTACCCAGTCCTGCAAATACCAAATATCGTCCAAGGGCAATTTCAAACAATCACCTCATCTTTGGGCACAAACACGCAGAAAATTGCGTTCAATCTGCGACGAAATTGAAATTTTAGTGCAGGGGTATCTTGAATTTCGACCCCCCCCCCCCCTGAATTTTTCGCAATTTACCCACACAGCGAGTCACCAGCGTGCTGACAAAAAGAAACAAACTGGTGACAACTTAGACACCATACGTCGAAACAACGTGATGACAAGATTCTCCGCGTGGGGACAACAACGTGCCAGCGCATTGGAATTTGTGGCGAGAACTCGGCTGTAAAGTAAATCTGACTGTAATGCATGGTTGTACAGACGTATTTACGTTTACTCGATAAATATGTGTACTCGAGTGCTGCGTAAATACGTTTACGTTTCCTCCCGAAAAATACTGGCACTCACTTACTCGCGTACTTTTTGAAAGTACGCGAGTACAGAAAACGTGATTGAGAACATTTTTTGAGTGCATAAAAAGCAAAAAATCACTCACACGAATATCGTGATGGGTAGGGATATCGACGACTCTCGCTTTCACCTATACTCATTTTTACGTTTTCCTAGGTACAAAATCGAAAAGCTCCTTACTTTTACGCTTTCCCTGAGTATTTACAGATATTGAAGTTTACTCACCTTTAACACAGCGTAAAAGTAGAAAATTTTTACTTAACGTTTTCTGTACTCAGATGTGACTAAAAATAAAATACTTAACATGTACGTTTACTTTGAAAAAGTTCAGTACTATTAACAACTCTGCCGTAATGATGCTTGGCCGAAAGTAGCACCCTCTACTTTACGGCCGGGTTTACTTTACGGCTGGACCATCCCCGGAATTTGTGCCTGGAAGTGGGACGCACGTTGGTGCCAACGTGGAGGGAGACAATATGATTAGGGTGTCAAAAAATTTTTTTTACGGAAAATGGAAAACGGAAAGGTAAAATTTTTTCACTTTACGGAAAACGGAAAATGGAAAGGTAAAAAAAAAATTTCTGTCGGAAAACGGAAAACGGAAAGGTAAAAAAATTTCACTCAATGGAAAACGGAAAACAGAAAGGTAAAAAAAAATTGTCGGCCGGAAAACGGAAAACGGAAAAATGAAATGCTGGAAAACGGAAAACAGAAAGCAAAATTTTCACGGAAATGGAAAAAAATAAAGTGAAATTATATAGTGAAAAAAAATAAAGTGAAATATACAAATTTGCAGAAGGAAAACCTGCATGCAGGTTTGCCTGTTTGGCTTTGATTGTGGTAGCTGTTCATTCTGCAACTATGGATCATGCCTGTAACTTCACTTGTAGTTAAGCTTAACTGAACCAACAAAAAATCATCAAAAAGTAGCCATAGTGGCCATAGGAAAGGAAACACTATTTACAATTTCACAGTCTAGAAGCAGTGGGAACCACTGATGACCCCTATGCAATTGATGACAACATTGCAGAGGAGATGATAATAAATAGCATAAAATTCAACAACAACAACAAACGATACTATATTGACTGGCCGTATAAAGAGAGTATCAGTGACCTGCCCACAGGAAAAGCAGAAGCCTTGGTGCGGTTTAAATCACTGATTTGAAGATTCAACAAAGATCCAAACTTATTCAAACAATACCAGAAAGTTTTGGACAACCAACTAGAAAAGGGAATAATTGAGATCTGTGATGACAAAACAGACAACAAGGGGATTCATTACCTGCCACACCAGCCAGTAATCACGACAGGCAAATCAACATCATGCAGAATCGTGTACGATGGGTCGGCAGGTAAGCCCAGTTTCAACGAGTGCCTTTTTAGAGGACCAATTACAACACCATTAGCACTGGGCCTACTCCTGAGGCTCAGGGCAGGCAATCTAGCATAATTGCTGATATTGAAAAGGCATTTTTGCAAATAGGATTGCATGACCAAGCTAGAGACTACACACAATTTTTCTGGCTGAAAGATGCCTCAAAACCAGTAACTGAAAATAACTTAATAGTACTTCGTTTTAAATGTGTACTGTTTGGACTTGTCTGCAGCCTAGCAATTTTGGGAGCAGTCATAAAATACCATTTAAGTGTGACAATAAACAACATCAATGAATATGAAGAAAATGAAGGGGAACGAAACCAGTTGGCGATGATAATAAACAACATTTACATCGATAACTTCATCATGAGTGTCACGAATGAAGTTGAAGCTTTAGAACTATATTACAAAGTCAAAGCTTTTTTTAACCAATGTTCTATGAACATCAGGGAATGGCTGTCAAACTCCAGATCAGTCATGAATGAAATAGCAGAAAACAACAGGAGTCCAAAGGTGAATAAAATTGTCGCAGTAATGGGCATGAAATAAAATCACCGAACGGACATGCTGGCAATATCAACACCAAAATTGCAAATTGACAGCATCACAACACCAACCAGACGAAACTTGAATAAATTATTGATGTCAGCATATGACCCAATTCGGTTCACAGCACCTGTTTCACTGACCCTGAAATCCCAGTTGTCAATGCTGCTCCAAGAGACAAAAACAACACAATGGGATGAGCCAATTGAAGATAAATACAGATTGGAAAAACAATGGAAAAATGACAGAAAACTGAAAATCGAGCCAGAAAATGGAAAAATGGCTTGGTAAAACGGACACGGAAAGGTAAAAAATTTTCAGCCGGAAAACGGAAAAATGGGCCGGAAAAACGGAAACGGAAAGGTAAAAAATTTTCAGCTGCCGGAAAACGGAAAACAGAAAGGTAAAAATTTTTCGGCTGCCGGAAAATGGAAAACGGAAAGGTAAAAAATTTTCCTGCGGAAAGGCGGAAACGGAAAACGGAAACGGAAATTTGACACCCTAAACATAATGCATAGCTGTGCGGTAGATTTTACCGCACGCAGTCATGCTTATAAATAAACTATTTAATTATACTCAGCGGACATCACACTTAAATAGTATGGAAACCTACCATAAACTATCTGAATAATGAACCAAAAATTATACAGTTATTTTTCAAAATATTTCGTTTCTACTATCGAATAATTAATTTCAAAGTCTTAATTTTTTCCTTCAATTATGATAGAATACTTTGCGGTCCACCAAGAATACATAGTAAACAAACATTTCACTTTATGCATGCTTTCCACGTTTCACACAACGCGAAAATTTGAATTCAAAAAATTCCGTACACTGCGCTAAGTGTGCTACACTGCACAACCACTATGAAACAATCACCCCCGGGGGGTATTTCGAGGAAATACGGTATCCGGTTTTTCTAAATGCACACCCACCCCGGGGTAGTGACAAACAATTTGTCGCATGACCAGCGCGTACCCCAGCGTGGTAACAACGTAATGACACATCGAAACAACGTGGAAACAAGGCACTGTTTCCACGTTGTCCCCATGTTGTTTGTAATTGTCAGCACGTTGCCGAATCGCTGTGCCAGCGCATAAATACACAAATTTGCTAGCGGTTAAAAAAATCGGAACCAATTATGCGATTTAAAAACACTTGAAAAACACCATTAAACACATGAGTTACCCTAAACATACCCGTTTCTCATCTCGGCCTTCAAAAATTCCTGGCAAGTAGCCAAAGCGACGTGCGCAGCTGGCTCGTTCGGATAACCGTATACACTGGTGGAAATGCACGGAAACGCCTGGAACGGTGGTGAATCAAGGTGTTATATCCGACGGACAGAAATAGAAGGGACCTTCCCCAGCCGACCTTCCCCAGGCCGTGTATAGTAGTGGGTGGGTTTCGAGTATATGCCCTCAAAATTTCGAATAAATCCCCCCACTACAACTGGAGATATGGCGTCCGGCACCGACTCAGAATTTGGGTGGCGGACCTGGCGTGCACCCTGTTTAGTAAAGAGTACGCATTTACGTACCTAAAACAGCTAATAAATACGTTCAAACAGGATGTATTAGGACGTATCAACGTGCATCGCTACACAAACTAGTGTCTATGTGTAGTTGCCATGGCTTTGGTTAGTGATGGAAAAAGTGCCAGGCTTTTAGCGCCAAACGCCAAAAGCGCCATGGCGCTTTTCTGGACAACGGCACCAAGCGCCAATGGCGCCAGGAAGCTATAGCGCCAAGCGCCAATGGCGCCAGCGCCAAAGTGAAAACGCCTTTTATTATGCAGCTCGATGTCCCAAACAGCCCGATCCCGGAAAAAAATTTTTCTAGCTAACTACCCAACCTCCGCGAGAGTCAAAATGAAGGGGGTTGGATTGGGTAGATACACTCATTTTTGGTGGGTGCATCTCAAGGGGAGAGTATTATTTCTCCAGCTCACTCAGACCTGGGTGAATTTCAAGGGGGTCTCAAATACGAGGTGGTAAATTTCAAGGGGGTAACTTGAAAAAGACCTACCTTGAATAACACCCACTCGAATAACACCCCCTTGAGTAACTTCCCCTCCAAAACTTACTCACGAAATTATAACTCACTGGTGTCTTATTCGAGGATACACGGTAGCCGAAATTGTGAGTAAATGAGGAGCAATTTTGGACAACCTATACCTATGCAACATTTCGATGTTTTTAGGGTATACTCGGCGGACCGCATGCTATGCAGTTTTCTGAAGGTGACACTCCATCATGACGTCATCATCAATAAAATAAAAATAATTCCAGCAAAAAAAAATAAAAAAATGACGGGAAAAAACATTCTTCGTTTGTATGCGACTCCGCCTTTTTCCTTTATAAATATTTTTCTTTTTGTGAAAGTGCATACATAAGTATCCAGCTTGCGCGTCATCGACCAAGACGTAAATAATTTTGGGTGCATACTTTGCGGTCCGCCGAGTCTACTCACAGACTGTGAGTCACAGTGATCAAATGCAAATTTAACAGGGCTTGGGAAAAAATTTTTTGTCAGGTGCAAGAAATCGTTAAGTCCACTTGTTTACTTTCCTGGATTTTTTTATAATTATGATTGGCGCGTTTTTGGCGCCATTTAAAATGCTGGCACCAGGCGCCAATGGCGCCAACAGAAAATGGCGCCAAGCGCCAAAAGCGCCATGGCGCTTTCTCAGATCCCGGCGCCAAGCGCCAATGGCGCCAGAGCATTTTAGCGCCAAGCGCCAAAAGCGCCATGGCGCTTTGTGCTTTGGCGCTAGCGCCAGGCGCCAGCGCCATGGCGCTTTTCCATCACTAGTCGCAATTAATAAATACATTATGTACATTGCATACATGATGTAATTCATTTCAGGGGGGGGGGTATTTCGAGGAGGGGTTTATTATTTCCCCAGCCCATTTTGAGGGGTGGGGGTGTTTAATTCGAGGGGGGGGGCGGGGGGTTAATTCAAGGGGGGGATAATTCGAGGTAATACGGAATTTATTTCAGCAGCAGGCTATAAATATAAGCCAAGGCGATAAATACACAGAAATGTAATTACTCTACCTTAAGTAACACAACATAATGTATTTAATTGACCTAATTGCAAAATGTAGGTACCGTATTTTCCTAATAGAAGGGCGTCTCCAATAGAAAAGTGCAGTTAGGCAGAATAGGGCAGTTAAAAAGTTTATGTAGACCAAACTAAAATGTGATTTGCATATACCGTATTTCCTCGAAATACCCCCCTCAAAATGGACACTATGAACTTATAACGCCCCTTGAATTAGCCCCAACCCAAATATAGTGTAGAGAACATAAATGACAAAAACTACGATTTGTGATCTGGGAAACGCAGAACAAAACACCTAAAAACAATGACTGTGTTATGTCAGAACAGGGTTTATACCAGAAACCGGTATTTTTGGAAAGTGTACGTGTAAGTGTAAATACACTTTCCAAATTTTGAGTATGGATACTAAAAGTGTAAGGTATTTTAAAAATATCTAGGAAAGTGTAAAACTAGTGTAAGTGTAAAAACGTTTTTTAGAAAGAGCTCTCACTAGAGCATTAGAAAACACCGCTGTTATCACCTTTAAATCAATTTATTTATCATTTTCATGCATTATTTCAGATTTTACAGCCTTTTATGAAACATTTCAGACTGTAACAAAAAACTGTAGTGGTATGAAGTTCCCTAATAATCGCAGTTTTTCAGTGTTGATATTTTACTGATTAAGCAATGCGATACAGTTTGAATGCAAGAATGGACATGCAGCAAATCTCAATGCAAAAGTTGACTTTGTGTCCAGCTGGTGAATTTCCATTGATCTTGTCCTTATTTACAAAAGTATGATGAAACTGTAGAATACCATGAGTACTGATCAAAGGTTGTAGATCAAAGGCTTGTTTGTACATTTGCCATATTTTCTACATTCAATGCATTTTTTGTACATGACCCTATTTTATGCTTTCTCAAAAGCATAAAACAGGGTCATCTGAAAGAAAAAAAATACACTTTCTGTACCCGGGTATTTTGCCCAGGAAAGTGTAAGAAAAGTGTATGGGTATTTTATGAAAGTGTAAGTGTAAGTGTAAGTGTAAATATAAATACCCATTTACCCAGGTATTTCGGGTAAGTGTAAATACACTTTCGCAACTCTGGTTTATACTGTCTACATATTATATAAGTCTATAGTTTTTGGCGGTTTTTGTTGCATTTTTCGACGTTTGTGTACGTTACAAACAACAATTTAATACTGGGATTTCAAAAATTTCTGGTGAAATAATACCCCCTTCCTCTTTTAACCCCCCTCAAAATTTCGCCTGAAAAAATAAATCCCCTGGGGGTAATTCGAGGAAATACAGTATGCAAAACAAACGATTAACATTTTCAGCTTGCATCCAGATTGTAATATATGATAACAAATACCACCTGAACAAACAATACAAATGGATGCACAACATTTAAATTTACCGATTTTAAATGAATTATCATCGGCCAAATGTGTTTTTGTGCATGTCTGTCTGAAAAATACCGTATATCCTCGAAAAAGGTCCTCCCCTTGAATAACTCATACCTGTTGGCAGGGTGAGGAAAATATAACTCCCCTTTCAAAAAACACCCCCCTTTCTGACAGGTGGGAAAGACACAGTGTGTCAACTTTCTGTTTTCCGCAGGCAAATTTTTTCTTATTCCGTTTCTATTTTCGAGCCACAATTTTTCTGTTTCCATTTTTCTGGCTAGATTCTCAGTTTCTGGCTCGATTTTCTGTTATTTTTCCCTGTCTCTTTTCTATTTCCTGGCTCAATTTTCTGTTTTTTTCCGCCTTTTTCCATTTTCTGGTTCAATTTTTCTCCCTGTTTTTTTTCTTCTATTTTCCGGCTCATAATTCGCAACACGCTGCTAAATGCCACCGTGTGCCGAGCCAATCATGTAAACCTGTAGACACTGTAAAATGTAAAATGTGATGCAAAGTGTCAAAAGTCATGTAGAATGACCTGTAAAACCTGTAACTTGCAAACGTCTGGGATATAAAATTTGCACTTGAAGTAATGGTGTCAATGTCAAACTTTCAATGGCGTGAGCTGAACGAAGTTTTTCACGGAGCTTGAATAACATATCAGTGGGCTAAAAGCTAACAGAACTATGGCACGCCAACCCAATCGAAAAAATGCAAATTCAAACGCATTTTTGTGTATTCATATCACATTATCATACAGACATCTGTTCAAACAGGAGTATGAAAAGCTTATCCTTAAAAACCACCCGCGAATTAAAAAGGATCAGTAAACAATTGTGTGCAGAATCAAAAGCCAAGGCCTTCACAGAAGCGACAGTGAGAAGCAGGAAAAATGTGCGTGTGATCTGTAAGCACCGAGGACTCAAGACATTTACAGATGTTCACGCTTACTTCACAGCGCTTCACAGAATTCGCGATTCGCACCTTGAAATATAAAAAAACTAACATTCCAGCAGGGAGATTTTTTGAGATTTTTTCAAGTATGGGAGATTTTCTCTATGCCAAACGAGCAGCAAAGCACCCAAAAACCTAAAAATCGGAATGTGACATAAAGGCACCTTTATCTACAAGAATTCATCCCATGAATATCCCGACACGGGTTGCACGTTGGCAGAGGAGACATTGATTTTGTTGTTCCCGATCAGGAGGATAAAGACATTTTTCCAGGAGTGTAGGTACATTGGTGAAGCGCTGTGAAGGCACTTCATCTCAATGTTTCTTGTCATGCGTGAAGCATTTCACCAAGGTGCCTCACATTAGATCTCACCATCATTTGCCCTCCATTAGATCAGTTGAAATCATTCAGCTACAGAGCGCTGCACCAACAAATCATAAATACAAAAAAATGCACAAGTTTGCAGTGTTCTGCGTGCTTGCAACATTCACAGTGTTGGCACGCAGCCAACTATATATCAGTGTGAATGGTGACAGCAGTGTACAATCTATAAATTGGCCTCAGAACTACGAGAATGGTGATAAACTTAGGTGGACATTCCAGGGTGTGGATTCTGCAGAGGTGGGTGAAATTATTTATATAATTGTTAAAATGTATTTACTTTTACTCAATAAATATGTATACTCGTATTTCTGTACGGTATAAATACATTTACGTCTTCTCTGGAAAAAAGTTACTTTACTCGCTTTTACGTATAGTTTTTGAAAGTACTTGAGTACAGAAAATGTATTTTAGGTTTTTAAAGGCAAAAAAGAGAGAAAAAAAACTAACAACAGGGGAAAATAGACAAAAAATGGTTTTATTAATACATCCCCTAAATCCTCGAATAAGACCCCAGAGGAGTTATTTTTACCTCAGACGTTTTGGAGGGGGGGGGGGAGTTTTTCAAGGGGGGGGGGGAGTTATTCGAGGGGGGGGGGGGTTTCTTTCCTCAGAAAACTTGGACTTTATTGATTGCATGGATGTAGGCTGTAACTAGTGATGGAATGGCGCCATGGCGCTGGCGCCCTTTAAGGGCGCCAAAGGGCGCCGCGCCATGGCGCCATTGGCGCTTGGCGCCCTTTTTCTGTGGCGCCCTTGGCGCCTGGCGCCCACATTCTGAAAGGCGCCATGGCGCCCTTGGCGCTTGGCGCCCTTTTTCCGTGGCGCCCTTGGCGCCTGGCGCCCTGCTTTAAAAGGGCGCCAAAATGGCGCCAGCAGGGTTTCAAGGTGAGCGCCGCGAATATGATAAAAAAAACAAAAAAGCGCGTCTGTGGATAATCGAAATTCGCTGGAAAAATGCACGTGGTGCCAGTGGATTGAAATCGTTCATCCACTGGTTTTCCAGACACTTCTGCTGGATCAGAAGCTGATAATGATGGGATATGGAACCTACAAACACATCAATCTACGAATTCAAATCGTTTTAATTCCATTTTCGTCCACTTCAAAAAACATCCATTGGAAAAATCTATTTGAGGTGAATGCATTGTTTTGTCAAATGACAATTTTCATTCCGTTTGAATTGAAATTCAGGTGTGAGTATGATTTTATGCAAAAATGTTGTTGCTAGTTTCGTTTTTGTTGATTACATCCTAGAGAACATTAAAAAAGAAGTGAATGTGTGCAATACGGTGTTGGAAAACCATTTTTAGCACACGCACGGTATCATACACACTTATTACTCCTGGCGCCATTGGCGCCTGGCGCCCTAATTTTCAATTGGCGCCATGGCGCCCTTGGCGCTTGGCGCCCTCTTTCCGTGGCGCCCTTGGCGCCTGGCGCCCACTTTCCGAATGGCGCCATGGCGCCCTTGGCGCCTGGCGCCCTTTTTCTGTGGCGCCCTTGGCGCTTGGCGCCCAGCTTCCGAATGGCGCCATGGCGCCATTGGCGCCTGGCGCCCTTTTTTCTGGCGCTTTTCCATCACTAGCTGTAACTCATGTATTTCATGTATTAAACTGTCCAAAAACAACAAAACGAGTGAATACATTGCATATACACATCATGTACCGTATTTCTTCTAATAGAAGGGCGTCTCCAATAGAAGGTACACTTTTAGACTTTTTTTGGGCCACAAAATCAATAGAAGGGCGGTCTCCAATAAAAGGTACACTTTTCGACTTTTTTGGGCCACGAAATCAATAGAAGGGCGGTCTCCAATAAAAGGTACAGATAGTGCTGGAATTGTGCCAAATGCTATAAAATCAAAGAATATCAGTGAACGCTGGGGTTTAGTGGCTTTGGTCCACTGATCCGGTGCTATTTTAACATAAGATGTTGAATGAACTCTACAAATCGTCATTCATTAAAATGTATGCGACGTAATACCTTGAAAAACTTTGGGAGAAAGTGAAAAGAAAATGCTGAAAAAATGATGAAAGAAATAGAAGGGTGGTATCCAATAGAAGGGCGTCTCCAATAGAAGGGCGGGTAAAAAAGTTTATGAAAAAAATAGAAGGGTGCTTTCGCTGCTGTAGGCTCATATTTATTCTTTTGTATTTTTGTATTGTATTGTTTTCATCCAAAGCGGGGAGTTATTCATGAGGGGGGAGTTATTCATGAGGGGGGAGTTATTCATGAGAAGGGAGTTATTTGAGGGGGAGTTATTTTTTCCTCACCTCGCCAACAGGGGGGAGTTATTTAAGCGTGGTGCATAGGCGGCGCAAGGTCTCAATTTGTGCTTGTGACATTCACAATCACATTGACCAAAATTTGACCTTGTGCATTTTTTACTAGGTAAACATAGGTATTTCTGCTTGTGACACCGAAAATTCTGCTTGTGACATTCACAAGCGCACAAGCACTTACGTCGCCTATGGCGTGGTGAGTTATTCGAGGGGGGTCTTAATCGAGGATTTGAGGTATATAGACTGAAATAGTTGAAAATACACACAAAAATCATAAATACTACCATATTTCTTCTAATAGAAGAGCGCCATTCTATTTTTTTCACCAACTTTTTTACCTGCCATTCTATTGGAGGTGGCGCTCTATTGGAGGCTGCCGTTCTATTATTTTCACCTTTTTTTCCCGCAGACTTCTCATTTCAACATAGTACAATTTGAATGCAGCTTGAGCAATATTTTAATATCAGAGCATCAATTTGAAATTTAACACCAATTTGAGTACCGTATTTCCTCGAATTACCCCCCGGGGTTTCAGAGAGAAAATTTTGAGAGAAGAACGTGAAAATTGCAACAATAACCACCATTTATAAGTTTTTACAGCCTTATATAAGGATGTAGATGGTAAATATAAACAATGTTCTAACGTAACACAGTAAGTGTTTTGAACGTCTGTTGTGGATTTGCCGGACAACAAATTCATAGTGCCCATTTTGAGGGGTTTTTTTTGAGGAAATATGGTACTTTGAATTTTCTCACAATCGATTTTGATTGATTTCTGTGTATTGGCACACTCCCAACATAATTCCTACCTGCCGTTCTACTGGAGGTGCCGTTCAATTAGAGGCTGCCGTTCTATTGTTTTCATGAGTGCGAAAACATGCTCAAACTGGCCGTTCTATTGGAGGTGCCGTTCTATCGGAGGTATGCCGTTCTACTAGAAGAAATACGGTAATCAACTTGAATGAGAAAATGTGCAAAAAGTATGGAAATGAGTGATTCAAGTGAAAATTGGGTCAAAATTTATCAAAAAACTCACATTCACATGTATATCACCGAAAAAAAGACTTCAAAAATATCACATTTTCCAGAACCTACACGTGCACTTCGACAGCGTTTTCTCGCTCGAACCGAACGATCCTGGCGCGTGCTATTGTGAGCAAAAGTGGGTGTCCAAAAATTGTAAAATTTCAAAAATTTTAAGTGTAAATGTATATATAGTTCACTTAATGAATTTATGTAGAGGGTTGTTTACACTTCCGAGCTTACAATAATTTAAACATTTCAGTTCTACTTCGACGATGGTTTTGGGCGATTCGGTGGGCGAACGTGGCGTTGACGTTTTCGGCTACGTCGCTGCGCTACGTTGGCAACGTGGCAACGTGCATTTCCGTTTTTCCGGTGCCCCATTGTGTTATGTGTGTTTTTTCTGGCCAAGGAAAGGATTGGAGGTATTGAGGATCTGACACAAAGTTGACGCTGTGATGTAAATAGTTGTTTTTATTTGTTTAGATTTTTTTAATTAGGTAGTTTTTTTTTTTTTTTTTTTTTTTAAGAAAGTGAGACAAGTGAATTGGCAACAATTTTAATTGTGACAGTTTAATTTAAAAGTAATTTTTTACTAGCGGTTTGGATTGCATAACAAAGTTTCAGTTATTTTCTCTAAGTAAAAAGAGTGACGCTGCAGTTACGTGTCGTAGTGCGTGAATGGTCAGTGATAACTGAGGGCACATAGGTTGAATTTTGGCTAACTTTCGTTGCATTTTTTTACGTGAGGGTCGCGGCTATTGATCTAGTATGTACTGTGCATTCCTGCATTTCCGGATTGGGAAACAAAAGTTAATTTACATGCGATTTTACAAAGGTACACTGATTATAGAGGTGCGATGATGATTGGTGTTGAAAATGAGAGGTAATTAAAAGAATCGAGTCTAACTCGACAGGCATGATCGCATGTCTAAATGCCTACTCCCTTGGCTTGTTGTGAGAACAGCCCAGTCCGCCGATCTCATCGAAACAAGCACCCATACAGTGACAAGTGTACCTATTTTTGAGTGAGTTGAGCAGTTCGGTATTTTCGGGGTGTGGTTTTTGCACAGTGCGTATGGGATCAAAAAGCCGTGGCTGACTAATTAATATTCTGGTAGCAGAATGAGTGGTGTAGCAGCGAGAGTGGTCATTTTCGTGATAAGTGCCTTCGGTAGTTAATGGCTGTTGCGTTTCGGCATGTGGCAGTGGATTCACTTGAGTTTGTTTGTTTTTTTTTAGTTTTAAACTTCAAAAAGTCATGCAATCCAAACATGCATTTAAGCTACAAAGATTGAAATTTATAAACTTTCAAGTTGCCAATCATTTGCGTTCGTATTTCTGTTAAGCGTTACACCGACTTCATATTCATTTTAACTTTAGGTTTGGTAGGGAATAGGTAAAACTCGAGTATGTTAATTTTTATTTGATTTTACGTTTGCAACTTCGCTATTTTTTTTATCTACCTAATCCTAGATTGATTTTTTTTGTATTTCCCTTTCCCCTAGAAAACTGATAACTTGACATTTGGATATTTAGGAATTTATGCAAATTTCGTAGTTGATCTTTATTATACAAAGAGATGAAATAATAAGCCGCTTGTTTTTCCTGTTTTTTCCCCGAATATTTTGATAAGTGTAAAGGTGATCTGATTTGAGTGCGTATTTATTTAATCACTCTGATAGAATTTCCGCTAAGAGTCTTTAAAACGGTACCGTAATTCATTTTTTCCTTGACAGTCAGTGTGAAAATCAATTCCATTCGCCTTACCGGTATCCTAATCTTATCATGGATTATCCCGCTTACGACATTTTTTCGTTGTGCATTAATAATACGTGTGCTTCTTACGCTTTGGATATCAACGTCATTTTCGTTTATTATACGCTCTTTTTGCTGATGGGATTACTGTTCGCGTGTTTATTTGTTTCGTTAATTGCTGTGTGTTTCCCCGTTCGTGGAGGTGGTTTTGGGATTTCGGTAGAGTTCGCTGAGTAAAATTTGAATCGCCCGCCATTTTTTTCGCGCTAAAACAAGTTTTTACAGTATCTCGTGTGTTTTTCCTGTTCTTTTTATTCTTGTCGCATTCGTTCATTTTCTTATTTCTCTATTTTTATCCTCGCTCTTGTTCCCAACCCGATTTTTGGCGCGTGAATTCTTTGTGTTTTTGTGTAGTTGATCGACGTATCCTGTAAACTGACGCCGTGAATAATTTTAGGTATGCCCGTTTTAAAATTCCGTGTGTCTGTAAAGTCGTTTGTAAGCATGCTTCTCGTGGTATGTGGAAGTGTTGTCTGGACTTGGCTTATGTTGTTGCGTATAAAAGCGTACCGTAATTTAGAGTAGGGGTCGATTCAGTCGAAATTGCTTCGGTTTCATTTTCTTGGAGTTTTTTCGAAGGTTTTGTGCCGCTGGTTAGAAACTCGCTCTCAGTGTGTTCCCTGTGTTCTATCTAAATGTGTGAATTCTGAGTCTAAAAAATCGCCTAAAATAAAATCTCTTCTAAAAACTTCGGACCCCTTGGTGTAAATTAGACATTCAACTAATTGCTGGTGCGTTGATAAAAACGCCATTCGCTAAAAAGCTAACTTAATTGACGTAGCGTACACCTGTGATATTCACTTCGGTGAATTCACCATTGTGCGTTGCGAATTTAATCGGTAGTCGCTTTTCCGTTGCCTTACTTTGTCGCTCATCCAACGAGTAGGTGTGAGATCGGTAAAACTTGGCAGTTTGCCATAGTGGAATTTGGTTGAGTAAAAAGTAGCCGGTGAAAATTCATGACAACTGGTAGCAGCGAGTGGTTTGTTTAATATTCCCAGTGAGTTCAGGCGACTGATCACCGTTTGACAATCGCTGGTGAGAACAAACGAACCACCGCCCGGCTGGAGGAACGGAAGGCTACCCGATCGACGCAACCGATAAGCACGGATATTTTTGTTTTGGGACGCGAAACTGACGAAATTATTAGTGGGCAAAAAAGGGAAAAGCGGAAAAGTAAGAAAAAACCGAAATCGGTTCAGTTCAGTACGGACGCGCACTGTTCTGAACCGGGAACCGCTGAGTTGAGTGACGAACCTAACGACTTTGACGTCAACTGCTGGGTGGACGCGGAAGGACCGGTCCCTGAAAGAGGTGCGGAGGAGTCATTCCCGACCTGTGAGCAAGGCAAGCCAAGTGCGGGTGCGGAGGTGCCATTCCCGACCGTAGGGCAAAGTAAGTTAGGGCACCGAAGCGCGAGTGCCGGGTACCGAAGCGCGAGTACCCAGTCGTCGAGTGAGTGTGTGTTTTTCCGGTATTCTACCTTGAGTATGGCGCATGCGAGCGGTAGTGGTGTGAACACGGGTCCCGATGTGGTGCAATTGTTGATTCAAGCGAAAAATTTGACTTTGAATCAAATTAATTCGTCGATAGTGGGGAATTCGGTTCAGGGGTCAGAATGGAACCTTAGTCAGGTTGTGACTCAAACGGTGAGTATTGCCGCTTATTTGTATAATCAGCGACCCATGAGTTCTTTGGAAAATGGGAACATGAGTGATAATGACGAAAAATTAGTGTCATTAGTAAAGTTAGGTGTTGACTGCTATAATTTGCGAAATGATGTGAGTCAAATTGCGGACGCGATTAATGCATTTGCTGAGTATATTCATTTAGAAAAGCCTGATATGCAAGCGATTAATTCTGTAATTAGCGCTGTTTCTAATTCGGGAGGATGCTCTACCGCTACCACACCACCTATACCTGCTGTGAGTATGATTGCTACTAGTAGGGAGGGTTATGCTGCTGCCATGACCGCGCTTACTGGACAGGTGATACCTTTTAAGGGGCGCGCTGATGATAAATTTGCTGATTGGCGTAAAAATTGGGACGCAGTTTGTGAGGCGTTGCAAATTCCGACGGATGAGCGAAAATCGCTGCTTCCGGTTTATTTGCGTGACAGCGCGCGTTCGATTTACATGTCGCATAAGAGTGAATTGATTAATTTAGATTATGAGGAGTTTATGGACACTTTGGAACGTTATTATACTAACCCCATTTCGGAGCATCATGCGCAAAGGGAAGTGATTAGTAGTGAGCAGGGCGAAGATGAAGATGTGTTAAATTGGTCAGTGCGGCTGGAGAAGATTATAAAACGCGCTTTTCCGAAACTTTCAAAAATTGAACGCGAAAAGATGGCAGTGGCGAAATTTGTCAGTGGATTGTATCCTGACATCCGTAGGAATGTATCTATTACTGCTGGGGCTAAGTTTCAAGACGTAGTCAATAATGCGCGCACGCAAGAAAGTTTTCTGGAAATTGATAAGGACAAAGTGGGTGGTAAGAAAAAGTCAAAATCCAACGCTGAATTAGTTTCAGAAGCCACCAATTCGGTAATCGAGCGAATTTTTGCTTTAGGGGGTGCGGGAGCTTTCGGAAATTCCCCGCCCGTTCTGGCGGCGGCGGAAAATCCAAAGTTTGAGGAACAGCGAGTGAAATTGGAAGAACTTTCTAGGCAGTTAGAGGATAAGGATAAGCGTTTAGTTGACTTGGAAAAGCAATTGATAGGTAACAATGCTGCGAAACCAGTTTCCAAATTTAGGCCGCGTAAATTTGATGAGGGCTGTTATGAATGTGGGGCAGATGATCACTTTCGCTCTGATTGTCCTAAATTGACAGAAGAGGAAAAAGCGCGCTTTAGAAATTTTCGGCGCGGGCCGCCGCAGCGACCGATGAATAACTTCAGAGGTCCAGCGAATATGATGCGCTCTGCACAGCAACCTGTATATTCCATGCAAGCGCCGCCTTACCTGTATTATCCCTCTCCCGCGCAAGTGTCAACTACTAGTTGGTCTCCAGTGCAACAAGTTCAATCATCGCAAATGGCCATTGCGGCCCCTCCGTCAACTGAATTGACTGCGTTAAATCCGACGCGCGTGTCTGCGAACTTAGTGAATCATGCACGCAGCGTGCAAGAAAGTAAGGAATATGTGCGCATGATTAGGGTTGTACCGGGTCTTGAAAGTTCAGATGAGGAAGCAGAGGATCCATGCAATCCGCCTGAAATAACGCCGCAAGAACATCAATTCATGCTCGAAAGAGAGGCTTGGATTATGCCTTGGGTTTATGCGCGTTCGTTAGATAGCATGATTTTTCGAACAAAGTGGTGGGCTCAATTGCAACACATGGGTTTGCAGGGGTTGAATATAAGCGGGTTTTGTGAGCATGCTGATGAGCATCCGCATGATGACCCTGAGGACACGTTGACGTACGTTAAGTTAGAAGCGCTGCTAGAATTGACCATGCATACATTTATGTGTGAACCGCCAGACATTAGTTTGTCGCGAACGTCATCTGACTCTGAATTGTATGTGTTGTCCGATTATTGTGAAGCGAGCGTGCCGACTTTGTACCGAACGTGGTCGGAACCGAGTATGTTGCCCAGTGTGTTGAACCGTGTGTTTTTCCTGTGCTGTCTATTTACGTTTTTTGCAAGTGTTGACGCCCTGGGTGTTCCAAGTGGTGGCGTTGTTAAGAAAAAAGGAGTGTCAGATGAGTGGATTTTGACCGTGCGAAATTTTCTTGAGGGATTTATCGCTGGAATGTGCACTTCCGTGTTTTTGAGATATATTCTGCCCGCTTTGTGTGAACTGGTGTTGTATTTAGTGTTCACAGTGTGTGATTGGATAAAAATGAGAGTGTTGCGGGTTCAATTAAATCGCATGTTAGCGATAGAAAATAGGCGCAATCCTGCAAGGGGTGCGACCCCCGTGACACCGCCGCAAAAGTTAAATCCAGTTAGCGCTGACAGTTCAGGGTATGGTGCCGATATTGAAGAAACGCCAGTGAGTAGATTTAAGCGTTTGCCGCCGCTGCGCGTTCCTAAAAGTTCTGCCATCATGGAAAAGGTGAATGTAGTCACGCTGACCAGTGAAGAAATTGCGAACATCAAAAGTATTACGGCTAAGCGTAAAGAACTCGTGCCAATTTACTATAGTCCGTCGATTACGGTAGAAATTGAGGGGAATGAATACAAAAGGTGTCTGTTGGACACAGGTGCGATGAGGTCATTGTGCAGCCCGCTGGTGTTGGCTAGGCATCGAAATAATTGCATAGCGTTTGATGAGGTCACGCCTGTGGGGGGATTGCAAAGCGCGTCTCAATGCAAATTGCAAATTGAGGGTCAGCTGGAACTTCAAGTGATGATTACCGGGAAAGCGTTTTCTATTGTATTTCAGGTGATTAGCGGCTTGTCGGACGACATTTTATTAGGCGCTGATGTATTGAGGCATATGGTTATTGATATGCCTGCGCGTGAGTTGCGAATTGAGAGTGGCGATGCGCGTAAAAAGTTGACTGTGCCTTTTGACAACCCGTCGCCTGTAGTGCAAGAACGGCATGTTTATGCAGTTGTGACTGAACCGACTGAAATTAAGCCGCGGCATGAAACGATAATTAGTGCGAAATTATCTGAACCAATTGATGAATTGACGTTTGCGATTGAGCCTTTGAACGAATTTCATGTGAAAACGGGTGTGTTTGCAGCTAATGCTGTTTATGAAAGCGCGAGTGAATTATTTCCGGTGAGGTGTGTTAATGTGACTGAGGTGCCAGTAAAGTTGCAGGTGGGCCAGAAAATTGCCATCGTAGAGCCAGTGGAGTGTGTTTTACAAGTGCGTCGAGGTGATCCGCCTGCTGAGTGGGTGCGAGAGTGCCGCGAGCGTGATATGAGTTTTACCGATACTATACTTGAAGCTAGTGAGGAAAAAGTACCAACGAAGGGCACTGTACCTTCAAAGGCGGCGAATACGACTATGAAAGTGGTTTGTGCCGATGGGAGAGAAATGGATTTTGAAGTACCGGTTGAATTGGACGAAATTAAGCGCCAGCAATTAAAAGAGTTAATTTTGACTCATCAGGATGCTTTCGCCAGGGATAAGTATGATTTGGGATACAGTGAATTGGTTGATTATCGACTTCAGTTGACTAGTAAAATTCCGGTCGCGTGTCGAATGTATAGGTTGAGTTTGGATGACCAGCAGTACTTAGAAAAGCATTTAAGTTGCCTGCTTGAGCATGACGTCATTGAACACAGTACGAGTCCGTACTGTGCGCCGACATTAGTTGTTACTAAGCCGGATGGTGCCAAGCGCATGGTGATAGATTATCGACGATTAAATGCAGTAGTTCACGCTCCCCAATTTCCGCTGCCCAGATTAGACGATACAATAGAGTCATTGCACAGTTGCAAATATTTTTAGCAGTGTCGATATCAATCAAGCGTTTTACAACATTGCGCTGCATCCGGATGATAGACATATTACGTCGTTTCGTAATTGTTTTGGTCAATTTCAGATGAAACGCTTGCCGATGGGATTAAAGTGTTCCCCGGCTTTAGCGCAGCGCTGTTTTGAAGTTACAATGGCTGGATTATTGCATCGAAATGTGTTGGTATATATAGATGATTTGCTCATTTACAGTAGGTCATGGGAAGATCATTTGAGTGATATAAGTCAGGTTTTGTCGCGTTTGATAAGTAGCAGTTTTAAAATACACCCAAAAAAGTGTTTTTTTGCACGCACAACTGCTGTTAAATTCTTGGGTTATATGGTAGGGCGTGAAGGGATTTGTATACCAGATGATAAGCGAAAGTATTTGAGTGACTGGCCGCTACCTGTGTGTGTGCGTGAAGTTAAAGCGTTTTTGGGTGCCGTTGGGTTTTTCCGGAGATTAATTCATAAATGTGCTGAATATGCCGCTCCTTTGTCTAATTTAACTCGAACAAAAACTGAATTAGGAACTGAAAAGTATAGCGGAAGTACTCCCGTAGATTTAAATGCGAACCCCGCCGCTTTGGAAGCTTTTAATAAGTTGAAAGTGATGGTGGCTGAAAGTCCCTGTATACAGTATCCTGATCCCAGTAAACCGTTCATAATTATTACCGATGCTTCTAAAGTTGCATTAGCTGGCATTTTAGTACAACGCGCTGAACCTGCCGCCGCTTTGCATGCATGTTCATTTTATAGTCGAAAACTTTCTGAAGCGCAATCCCGATGGCCTGCAATTACGCAAGAAGCATGTGCTATTTTTGAGAGCATACGCAATTGGCATTGTTATTTAGCGGGCCGGCCGTTTGAAGTTTGGACTGATGCGAAAAGTATTTCATGGGTGAAAAATCCAAATTTGGAAACCCATCCCCATACGGGTTTGCACCGATTTGCGCTTGCTATTCAATCATATCAAGTTACTTTTAAGCATTTGCGTGGGAAAAGTAACGAATTGGCTGATGCTTTGTCGCGCCGGCGTGATGCACCCGTTGAATTTGATGAGCATGTTAATTTGGACGAAGCGTTTGAAGAATATGCATTTGATATACCTGTTGATGAATTGGCGAGAATTTTGACTGAGGAAATGGCGTTGTTAACATCTGAGGAACATTCGGCTTGTCAAGCGGTAGCTAAGGCCATGGCGCGATTGGCTTCTGCTCAAAATTGGCTGAAACATGCGAAAATGAAGTCTTTGGAACCGCCAGTTACGGTAGCTACTGAACTGCCAGTGGCAAGCGTTGCTACTGTGCGGGCGCCGCATCCAATGACAATGCGTGTGCGAAGTAAAAAGAAGGTGGAGTCCAATTCTGAAAATGCTTTGAAATCGCCGCCCAAAAGTGACGATGCGCCTAAATTAATGGCTGGTGGCCACCGTTCTGTTCAATTAATTAAGAAACCGGAAAAACTCGATGCTTTACCTCCTCCCATTACTCCAATTGAAGAGTTGTCGCGTTTGCAAAAAGAAGAACCGTATATAATTACAATTCGTCGTATGTGCGAGGAATCTACTTTGCGTAGGGCCCCACCGTTTTTCATTGATCAATTTGATGTTGTCAGGCGTGATGCAGAACCGTCAATATTAGTGGGTGAAAGGAAATACGACCCTGCGTGCATTCCCCAGTCACTAGTTGTCACTGTGTTAGAATTGGCTCATAACCATCCCACTGCTGGACATTTAGGTGTGATGAAAACGTTTGAAAGATTGCGCGAATTTGCTTGGTTTACAAATATGCGTCCAGAATGCGCTAGATGGGTTTCTACTTGCCCTTCGTGCAACGCGAAGAAAGGATTGCGCCGCTCAATGAAAACTCAAATTCAGAGCCGGAAAATCGCTAAGTTTCCTGGTGATTTTATTGCGATTGATGCAGTAGGGCCATTGCCAATTACCGAAAAAAGGAATGTGCATGTATTGGTATTTGTGGATCAATGTACGCGTTTTGGTTTAGCAGTGCCTGTTCCTAATTTGAAGCAAGATACTGTGGCTATTGCGTTTTTGCAACATGTGTTACCAATTTTTGGTGTGCCCGCTGTAATCTTATCCGACAATGCACCAAGCTTCATTGGCGGCATTTTTGCGGAATTGCTACGTTATCTAAATACAGTGCAGCATAAGTGTTTCGATTATACGCCAAAGGGGAATGGTTTGGTTGAGCGTAGGAATGGAGTCTTAATGGAAATAATTTCACATTATGTGAATGGCTCGCATTCGGATTGGGACAAACACTTAGGCGCCGCTGTCTATGCGTATAATACGTCTATGCACCCCTCTATGAAAGTGACACCATATGCGTTGCTATTTGGATCAAATTCTCCGTCACTTTGGGAGCGTATGATCGAGCCGACGGGAAATGGCACCGATAAGACCGATAAGCCGATGGCGTACAGTCCTTTTGTGTCAAATTTAGACGCGCGACTTTCGGACGTCCGCACGGCCGCGCATTCGGCTTTACAGCGCGCGCAAGAAAAAGAGTGTTTTTATGCAAATCGCAGTGCGCGCCGCTTGAATTTGAAGCCCGGTCAATCAGTTCGTGTTTATTCGCCCCGAATTCTTCGAAAGTTAGGTCGCGTTAAGAAATTCACGCATCATTATATTGGCCCGTATGAATGTTTAGATTATGTGCATCCCATTGTGACCGTGTTTAATAGGTTGTCTAAGAAAACTTATACCGTTCATGCTGATCGCGTTAAATTGACAAATGAGCCAGTTAATCCCACTTATTCGCAGATTTTCGGTTAAAAACCCTGAGATTTTCCGCTCTTCAACCTAAAGTGTCCCAAGTCAATTATTCCGTACAAAACTTAAATTAAAATTCATTTTCATTTTATTCGGATTATTCGCGTTTAATTTCGGCCGTCAATTCGTGGTGAGTTCGGGGTTGCAATTTTTGTGTTTTTGGTTGTGCGCGAGATAATTTTGTAGCAAAAAGTTGGGTTTTTATGTAAAAAGGTAAAGCGCGAAAATTTCATAAGTGTTATTAATTGTTCGTTTCTAATTATCGCCGCAAGTTTAATTCGTTAGTTGTTCATACCATCGCATTTATTTCGTTCTAAATTTGTTCTTTAATTTCATTCTCATTTTCGCCCGTTTCGCAACAAAATAAAAATTATTTTTGGCGCAATACGTTCAACGTAGTGCGTTAAAAATAATTCGCAACTTTTCGATTAAGGTGTCGCTCAGACCTTCGTGCATTCCGGTGCCGACATTCTGGGTGGCGCATTTTAAGTAGCAATAAGTTGTGTTTTCCGGTGCTCTACTTTGAAGTGTGAAATATGACTAGTTCGGGTGGCGTACCTATGGGTGGGTATGGAGCGAGTTCCAGTTCGTATCGTGGCGGGCGCATAGCCAAAGCGCCGCTCAAGTCGTGGACTTCTCACGGAAAACAGGGCGGTGACACTATTCCGCCGCTGCCCTACAATCCTCCTCGAAACGCCCGATCGACTTGTCCTGAATTTGTCATCAACCAGAAGTTGTCGGGAATAGTGGATCGAGTTCACGTCGGTAACGAGCAGCGTCCTACCAGTTATCAATGCCACATTCGTTTCGACGGCGATGCGCAGGCGCTTTTGGAAAGTTATCCGGAGTGGTCGGAAGCGGAAACGGCTTATCCCTTTTTCACCTATTCGGTCAACAAAGCGGAGCGCGCTCGTGAGCGGTCGGTGCAGAAAATTTTGAAGGAATATCGCGAGGCTAACGAAGCTTACGACATGTTTTTGCCGCTTGTCCGCCACGGCATGCATTTTGTCGCGACTGGTATCAGTAGGGTTAGCGCCAATCCGAAATATTGGGAATTGCGAGGCGTCACAATTATGAAAAATGACGCTCAAATGCCATTGTTTTTGGGCCGCCCTGTTGTTATTGTTTCGCAAGGACAGGTTGACCTCTCCGTTGATGAGCCAACATCGGAAATTTCACAGAGAGGACAGGAAAATCGCGAAGGATATCATCCTTATCCGGCCAAGTGGAGATACTTGCGTTTGAGGGCAGCGTTCACCCCTTCGCGGTACATTAGTGCACCCCCCTTCAAAGGCGCCGACGAGCGGGATCCGGGCCCTGAAAAGTTAATTTTTGCGCACAGCGAAAATGTCATGGAAAGTGACATACACCCGCACGCCGGACAATTAGGTGTGGCGCATGTAGAATATCACGCTTTTGATGACGCCGGCAAAGTCAACAACTTTTATTGGGGTCATGCGTATGGCGTGCGTATTTTTTCGGCGCGGCAAATTGAGGCTGGTATGGAGTGGAAGGGCGAAATGAATAGAAATTACCTCACCTCTCAGCTGCAGCTTCGTTCCATCTTTTTGGCCGCTGCTAACGTGTGTCACGAAGCGCATTTGCGATACACTGCGACTAGGGCGAAAGCGGTGCGCGCGCAGGTGACTTGGCAAAATGGGCCGCGGGGATTAATTGCGATAATTAGGTGGGAGCGCGTGCATTTGAATCCAGCTGCTGCGATGCGCGACACGGCCGAGTGGCACAGGAATAAGGCGCAGGGCTACATGTTGAATTTTACTTCGCCCATGTCGTCGCTACAAATCGTCGAAGCTGATCCCCGGGGGGAAGAGCGCGCTCTGACTGGCCGCCCGCAAATAAATTTACGTACGGTCAGCGCCGACATCACTGCCGAGGCGGTGCAGCTGGTCGCCAAACCGGATGTGTTGGTGCCGCAGGCGCTGTCGCCGCATTTGCTACCTAATTGCGATTACATGGTGCGCGGTTCCGCTTTGTCGCCTAGCTACAATGGCCGTATGGAAATTTTGGAGCGGTTGTGCATAATGGGGCCTAGTGGTTACCGGCCAACCGAGAGCAACACCGGAATGCTCGCTGTGGAAGACCAGGTCAAAATGGCGGTAGTGCTGCACAAGCAGTTGAACCAAGTTGAGACTGATTGGCAGCGCACGCTCGAAAAAATTGAGTCTGACGGGTTGTATGCCGAGGTGCGCAGAGGCACATGCGAAGATTTATTGCAAGCGCAGCAGGGTGATTTTCGGCCGCAGGAGGGGCAGGGGCGTGTGATTGCGTCAGTTATCAAGTCTGTGCGAAAAACTGCGCCGCTATTGTTGATGTGTGATTCACCGTTCGGTTCCGGTAAAACGACTGTGCAAAGTCAGTGTGCGTACGCGGTTGCGTTCAAATTTACTGAGAAAAATGACCCGCCGAACCCGCTGAAGAGGGAATTGCCCTCTGATGCAAACAAAAATGCGCTTTACCACTCCACAATGATTACTTGCAGTGTGAATTCGGCCGCTGATGAGTCTGCCAGACGATCGTTGCAAAGTTTGGCAAACATTGGTCTGCCTAATTTGGAAACGGTCGTGGAAGTTTTGCTGCGCAGTAGGGAGAGGTGGACTGCGATGGATGATAAGCCAAATTTTCAAACACCTGGCTATGCGCGTTTTTGTCAGGTGCGCGCCGCTTTCGCGATTCGCGTGCTGAGTCCATTGTTGGAAGTTGACGATCGCTACGTCGATATGACGCTCCAGCAATTGCCGCTGCTGAATTTGATCGCGCAAAACATGCCCATGCATGTGATCCGATTGAATGACCACTGGCTAACTGCTTATGAACGCTTTACCGCTCAACGCCATATTTGTGACACTTTGAACGAGATCATCGCGAACAATCAGCACCCCGCCGACATTTTCGAAGCCATTCGGTCGCAGTTGCCTTTGGTTCGTTTGTCCATCGACGAAGACGACGAGGATGACTTGGTGCCACTGGACGATGGTCAAGAGGAGGGCGTGCAGGCGTGGGGGGCCGCGGCTGGCTTTGTCGATGACAACCAGGTGTGGGGCAAAATTTACAAGCGCGAAATGCGACGCCTAGTTAGGGTGGCTACTAGGTTGCATAAGGTGGTGTTGAATGTGCTGCAGCCAGGCCAAGTCCATGTGACCTTGGATTCATCGCGCGATAAGCGACTGCAAGTTTTGAAATATGCCGCGGTATTTGTGGACGAGGCGTCTTTGGCGGATGAAACTGCGATTTTTGGCGCTGTTTCAAACGCTCGACTCCCCCACAATGGCTTGGTGCTTTTGTTTGGCGATAGCAAGCAGTTGACCCGAATGGTCAGGCCGCATTCATGGATCGCTCCGATCCTGAAACCTGATCCATCGCTGATCAATAGGTTGGTGGACGGTGTGTTGTGCCCAATTCTGAAGCTCGAGACTGTCTTCCGCGGCCACGACGCGCTGATTCAAGCGAATTCAGTCGCTGCGTACGATGGCCAATTGCGCGCGTTCCACGAATACAGTCAGTGGCGAGATACTTTGCCGCTTATGGCTTGCGGTGCCGATCAGGTGCCTTTGTCTTCTGTGATCGTGCACATGGGTTTTGAAACGAGCGAGGGCGTGTCTGTTAAAAATTTGACGGAGGTAGACATTGTGGTGCGCGTTGTGCAGCAATTTGTCATTTTGGCGCTGAACAGCGAGGGCGAGAATGTCGTTCCGTGGAGTGATTTAGAAAGCGCCGATTCGCTGCTGATTGTGTGTTTCTATTCAGCGCAGGAGAGAAGAGTGATTGACGAATTGGTGCGATTGAGCTGGGCGCAGTTGTTAGGGGGTGAGGGGTTCCCCGATTATTTGGTGACCCCAGCGTTTTGGCGGAAAAAAGTCATCACTGCTGATCGAGCGCAAGCTCGTGAAGCGCACGTGGTGATTGTGTCATGTGTGAGGGGTAGCGCGCCGCGCGTGGACGCTACTGGACACCCGTCGCAGCGCGAGCGCGATGTGATGGACAGAATTGGTTTTTTGGCGATGCCGGAGCGGTGCAACGTGGCCACGTCTCGCGCCAAAACGGCCAGAGTCGTGATCATGAACGCCGCTACCGTGCTGCATTCTGAATTTTTCTGGCGTTTTGTGGCGGTGGAATTAGGAAAGGGACGCGTTTTTGCGTACCACGAGCGACATTTGTGGGAGAGTGACCCGTTGGCTAGGTTTCTGGGCCACTGGAGAAGTGCGCCGGTCGATCTGCAAGAACCCGCTCCGCCCGTGCAAGAAGAAGAAAATGAGGTTCCGCCGTCGCCGGAAGAAGTTCAGGAGGTGGATGTGAGCGAACAGCGAGTGTCCCCTCAGCCAGACGCCGACGTCGTTCCCGCTCCCGATTCCCCAGACGTGCAAATGTTGCCGCCCGAAGAGCAGGAGGAGGAATCAGAGAAAGTTCAGCCGCGCGCGGATGAAAAAGCGAGTTGTTCTCGGTCTCGGCGTCGGTATCGCGGTCGTCGTCGCTCTCCCTCGTCGAGTTCTTCCTCTTCCTCTAGTTCTTCGTCGGGTTCGTCAAAATCGGGATCGAGTGAGACCGATTCGGCCTCGGAGTCTGAACACGCGCCGCCCGTACCGGCACACAAACAGAAAATGCACCAGGAGGAGGAAGTGATGGAGGTGGAACAGGAGCAAGGTGAACAAGGTGCTCAACAGCAGGAACCGGCAATGGAAGGTCA
This sequence comes from Sphaerolaimus hirsutus, assembly GCA_964036195.1. NCBI lineage: Eukaryota > Metazoa > Nematoda > Chromadorea > Monhysterida > Sphaerolaimidae > Sphaerolaimus > Sphaerolaimus hirsutus. The sequence goes on along the minus strand of OZ038450.1, from coordinate 23,383,419 downwards.
ACGGCAAGAGCAAGAACCAGAGCCAGATACTGAAGAGGCCAATAATGCAATTATTGGAGAAAAATTGGATGAGTTAATTCAAATGGCGGGCGAGTTGAACACTGAGTTGGACGCTGAGCGACAGCAACAGTCCATGAGCCCAGACCGGCAGATGCTAAGACAAATGGACGCCATCCAGGAGGAGGCCAATGAATCTGCTGAGCCCATGCAGGAAGATGAGCAGGAGCAGGAGCAGCCTGAGGAAGTGGCCGCACAGCAGCTGCAGCAACCTGTTCAGGTTGTTGTAGTTGGCGCGTCACCGCCACCGCAAGAGGAACAGAGTCCGCCCCCGCCAGTGACTCCAACTTTGGCAGGTTTGGAGCCAGAGGAGGAGATGGAAGCGGAGTAATGGTAATTTAGGTGTACAGGACATTTTTTTTTGTTTTTTGTTTTTGTATTTAGTCGTTTTTGTTAGAGCGAACGTTTTACCAGTAGAATTGAGCTTTTGTTGAATTGAAAATTGAATTTTCATTGAGTTTTACCGGTTCAAAAGTTTTTTTTTGTGTTCTCAACAAATTGTGGAAAAATACGTAATGGTTGTCAACAAATTTAAAATTGGTTTAAAATAGTTCTCAAAAAACGGGAATTTAGTTCAATTCGTTTCTTTAATAGTTTTGCTGTGCTTCGATTTTAGCCGGGAGGTAAAATGTATGGCTGGTGGAGTTTGTGAGCAAAAGTGGGTGTCCAAAAATTGTAAAATTTCAAAAATTTTAAGTGTAAATGTATATATAGTTCACTTAATGAATTTATGTAGAGGGTTGTTTACACTTCCGAGCTTACAATAATTTAAACATTTCAGTTCTACTTCGACGATGGTTTTGGGCGATTCGGTGGGCGAACGTGGCGTTGACGTTTTCGGCTACGTCGCTGCGCTACGTTGGCAACGTGGCAACGTGCATTTCCGTTTTTCCGGTGCCCCATTGTGTTATGTGTGTTTTTTCTGGCCAAGGAAAGGATTGGAGGTATTGAGGATCTGACACAAAGTTGACGCTGTGATGTAAATAGTTGTTTTTATTTGTTTAGATTTTTTTAATTAGGTAGTTTTTTTTTTTTTTTTTTTTTTTTAAGAAAGTGAGACAAGTGAATTGGCAACAATTTTAATTGTGACAGTTTAATTTAAAAGTAATTTTTTACTAGCGGTTTGGATTGCATAACAAAGTTTCAGTTATTTTCTCTAAGTAAAAAGAGTGACGCTGCAGTTACGTGTCGTAGTGCGTGAATGGTCAGTGATAACTGAGGGCACATAGGTTGAATTTTGGCTAACTTTCGTTGCATTTTTTTACGTGAGGGTCGCGGCTATTGATCTAGTATGTACTGTGCATTCCTGCATTTCCGGATTGGGAAACAAAAGTTAATTTACATGCGATTTTACAAAGGTACACTGATTATAGAGGTGCGATGATGATTGGTGTTGAAAATGAGAGGTAATTAAAAGAATCGAGTCTAACTCGACAGGCATGATCGCATGTCTAAATGCCTACTCCCTTGGCTTGTTGTGAGAACAGCCCAGTCCGCCGATCTCATCGAAACAAGCACCCATACAGTGACAAGTGTACCTATTTTTGAGTGAGTTGAGCAGTTCGGTATTTTCGGGGTGTGGTTTTTGCACAGTGCGTATGGGATCAAAAAGCCGTGGCTGACTAATTAATATTCTGGTAGCAGAATGAGTGGTGTAGCAGCGAGAGTGGTCATTTTCGTGATAAGTGCCTTCGGTAGTTAATGGCTGTTGCGTTTCGGCATGTGGCAGTGGATTCACTTGAGTTTGTTTGTTTTTTTTTAGTTTTAAACTTCAAAAAGTCATGCAATCCAAACATGCATTTAAGCTACAAAGATTGAAATTTATAAACTTTCAAGTTGCCAATCATTTGCGTTCGTATTTCTGTTAAGCGTTACACCGACTTCATATTCATTTTAACTTTAGGTTTGGTAGGGAATAGGTAAAACTCGAGTATGTTAATTTTTATTTGATTTTACGTTTGCAACTTCGCTATTTTTTTTATCTACCTAATCCTAGATTGATTTTTTTTGTATTTCCCTTTCCCCTAGAAAACTGATAACTTGACATTTGGATATTTAGGAATTTATGCAAATTTCGTAGTTGATCTTTATTATACAAAGAGATGAAATAATAAGCCGCTTGTTTTTCCTGTTTTTTCCCCGAATATTTTGATAAGTGTAAAGGTGATCTGATTTGAGTGTGTATTTATTTAATCACTCTGATAGAATTTCCGCTAAGAGTCTTTAAAACGGTACCGTAATTCATTTTTTCCTTGACAGTCAGTGTGAAAATCAATTCCATTCGCCTTACCGGTATCCTAATCTTATCATGGATTATCCCGCTTACGACATTTTTTCGTTGTGCATTAATAATACGTGTGCTTCTTACGCTTTGGATATCAACGTCATTTTCGTTTATTATACGCTCTTTTTGCTGATGGGATTACTGTTCGCGTGTTTATTTGTTTCGTTAATTGCTGTGTGTTTCCCCGTTCGTGGAGGTGGTTTTGGGATTTCGGTAGAGTTCGCTGAGTAAAATTTGAATCGCCCGCCATTTTTTTCGCGCTAAAACAAGTTTTTACAGTATCTCGTGTGTTTTTCCTGTTCTTTTTATTCTTGTCGCATTCGTTCATTTTCTTATTTCTCTATTTTTATCCTCGCTCTTGTTCCCAACCCGATTTTTGGCGCGTGAATTCTTTGTGTTTTTGTGTAGTTGATCGACGTATCCTGTAAACTGACGCCGTGAATAATTTTAGGTATGCCCGTTTTAAAATTCCGTGTGTCTGTAAAGTCGTTTGTAAGCATGCTTCTCGTGGTATGTGGAAGTGTTGTCTGGACTTGGCTTATGTTGTTGCGTATAAAAGCGTACCGTAATTTAGAGTAGGGGTCGATTCAGTCGAAATTGCTTCGGTTTCATTTTCTTGGAGTTTTTTCGAAGGTTTTGTGCCGCTGGTTAGAAACTCGCTCTCAGTGTGTTCCCTGTGTTCTATCTAAATGTGTGAATTCTGAGTCTAAAAAATCGCCTAAAATAAAATCTCTTCTAAAAACTTCGGACCCCTTGGTGTAAATTAGACATTCAACTAATTGCTGGTGCGTTGATAAAAACGCCATTCGCTAAAAAGCTAACTTAATTGACGTAGCGTACACCTGTGATATTCACTTCGGTGAATTCACCATTGTGCGTTGCGAATTTAATCGGTAGTCGCTTTTCCGTTGCCTTACTTTGTCGCTCATCCAACGAGTAGGTGTGAGATCGGTAAAACTTGGCAGTTTGCCATAGTGGAATTTGGTTGAGTAAAAAGTAGCCGGTGAAAATTCATGACACTATGACTTCGTCGCGATATACGATGGTATTACGCCGCCCGCCAAAATTTGCGATCAACACGTTGAGGCTTCTATAAGTGGGTGCACGGTACGGGGGCAGCCCCAGGCCCTGTAAAAAGCCCTGTAAAGTGTCATGCAAAGTGTCAAAAGTCATGCAAAATGTCATGCAAAGTGTCACAAGTCATGTAGAATGCCCTGCTAAATGTCATGCAAAGTGTCAAAAGTCATGTAAAATGCCCTGCCAAATGTCATGCAAAGTGTCAAACGTCATGTAAAATGCCCTGCGAAATGGCAACCGAGTTTGACATGACTTTACATGAGCTCTGACTGCATGACCTTTGACATTTTACAGGGTCTGGCATTGGTGCCAGGTGTAAAAGGGTACCTTTGGCAGAAATACCCGGGTATTCACCAACCAGCGGTAGCTTAAGCTGAGTGACATCTGTGAGTGTTTTAAAGTAATCTTTGAAAATGCACAAAGCACTTTTTGCAGAAGCGTGTGGTAGCACGCCGCCAGCCGATTTCGAGACCACTGGATCCACGATCGCGGTGGATTACTGCACGGATGACGACAACACTGAGACTGGGTTCAAGCTCACTGTTTCGCAGAACGCTAACGATCCTACTTCGACTACGTCTGCAGGTATTTATTAAAGCGCTTTAGGTAGAATTGAGAGTGAAAATTTTGTGGGTTTGGCTTTACTCAGTCATGCACAGGGTTGGCAAAATCTCAGAAAAAAATAAAAATAAAATAAAAATAAAATGGAAAATTGGAGAAAAAAAATAAAATAAAATAAAATGGAAAATTAATAAAATAAAAATACAATTTTACTAAAATTTGAATTTTTGTAAAATTTTAGTAAAATTGTACAATAATTCGAATTTTTGTACAATTTTAGTAAAATTTTACAAAAACTCGAGTGTCTATTCAATTCTATAGAAAGTTTTCTATCATGTTGCTTAAGTTTCTAGCTGCCAATTTGCAGAACTAGTGCCTTGTTGTATCTTTCATTGTTGTGATTGAGAAATATTGTTGCTCAAAATTGCCATTTTTCACATTTTTTATAACATTTTCGTTTTTATAATATAATAATATTTTTATAATTATCACTAATTTGTGATTTTTTTCTTATTTTCTTTGTTCCATACCTTGAAAAAGCCTATAAATATATTGAATCCCGCAAGCCCCCCCCCCCACCCAAAAAACAACAACCCACTTTTAGCTATCTTCCCTTGGGAGGAGGAATTAGCTCCCCCTGAGGGTCAAAATACAAAATACCTACCTCGCAACCCGTGTCACAAGTTAACAAAAAAAATTTTTTGTATTCATCTGCATGCTTCTAGCGTGCACATCGTTTTATGTCCTTGCATCCAAGATTTCCGATTTTTTGTAAAATTTTTGTAAAATTTTTGTAAAATGGTTTCATTTTATTTTATTAATGTAATTTCAGAATAAAATAAAATAAAATAAACTGAAACATGAATAAAATAAAAATAAAATACAATTTTAATAAAAATAAAATACAATTTTAGTAAAAAGAATTTTACTAAAACCAACCATGGTCATGCATCAAACTTGTTGAGTTTCTGTGTTTTTGTTTTACACTGAAGCACGGAACTCAAAGATTTCGAAAAACTCAAAACACATGGAAACACAGAAACACAGAAAATACAAAGATAGTTTTATTGGCTATTTACACAGGTACCGGCCGGGGACCGGGACCTGTGTAAATAGCCAGTTTTATTGAGCTTTTTTGCCGTTAAAATCAAAGAATACTGCCGTATTTGCTTGAACAATTCCCCCTCGAATAATACCCCCCCCTGTAAGACGAGTGAGGAAATAATAATCCCCCCCTTAAAAAATCCCCCTTTAAATATTTGATTTATTTGCTGTACGGATTATTCAAGCAAATACGGTATACTCGGCAGACATGATACTCTACAAATAGATATGATTTATGTTTTCGGCTGGCAGACGGCCAACCGAAAACTTATGAACCGACTCCCCACAAAAAGTTTATATACGAGGAATCCTTCGTTCAGTCAGCCGCAGTTCTCTGTGGACTGCGGCTATGACGTCAGGATGGAGTGGTTCCTCCGAAAAAATGTAGGGTGTAATGTCGCCTGAGTATATGTTGTATTTAACCGAAGCCAAAATTGATGTGTATGTGTGCAGATCAATAGATTGATGCACACATTAGGCTCCCAAATTCAAGGACAAAAAGTATCAAAATACAATTGATCATCTATGGGACATATGACAATGATGGGAATTGTGATTGGAACATTGAAAAGACACTTGCACCCACCCTAAGTTTCCAAAAGGATTTGGAAGTAAATTTGCCCCACACAGTTCGCACAATTCACTCTGAGTGTGCTTAGTCTGTCCGTATCAGCCAGTGGAGTAAAATGTGCATAAAGCCGAGATTACAGCTCAGCGTGATTTTGATGTAAAATGATGATGTAAAATGACGTCGCATAATAAATTACATGAGTGTGGATTACAGGTCTACAATTTTTATAAAAAATATATGAATCAATACCTTTATCGTGTTCAATACCGAGTGTTATCAGCCAAAGCTAGTGCCAAGTGAAAAATTCAATTTTTTCCTTTTTACATCATCATTTTACATCAGGGAAATTTACATTTTATGTCAATGGTTGCATGCAATCATTGATGTGAAATGTAAGATTATCTAGTTCCCTGATGTACAATGATGTAAAATACAAAAAATTGATTTTTTTTAATTTGTTCTAGCTGTGGCTGACAATACACAGTATTGGACACAATTAAGGTATTGATTCATATATCATACATAAAAAATTGTAGACCTGTAGCATCATCCACACTCATGTAATTAATTTTACGATGTAATTTTACGTCATCATTTTACATCAAATAAGAGTAAAAGACCCTGTAAAATGTTATGTGTCATGTAAATGACCCTGTGAAGTGTCATGTATTAGGTTGCGAACTAACGTATTTCTTCTAATAGAAGGGTGCCCTTCTATTTTTTTCATCAACTTTTTTTACCCGCCCTTCTATTGGAGACACCCTTCTATTGGAGTCTGCCCTTCTATGTTTTCGCTGATTTTTTAACGACATTTTTTTCGTTCTGCCAAGGTTTTTCAAAGTGTTATGTCAGAGACAGTTCATTGGATGATGATTTATAGAGTTCATTCAACATTTGATGTTAAAATAGCACCAAATCAATGGACAAAAGCCACTAAAGTGTCTGCTGATATTTTTTAGTTTCTTCATGCATTTGGCACAATTCCAGCACTTTGTGTACCTTCTGTTGGAGACTGCCCTTCTATTTATTTGGTGGCCCAAATTAAGTAGAAAAGGTGTACCTTCTATTGGAGACACCCTACTATTGGAGACCCGCCCTCCTATTAGAAGAAATACGGTAAATAAGTTGATTTTTTTGCGATCTCACATTACACATACAGGGTGCGGCAACTTACACCTAGGCTCTAGATTTCGAATAAGTTGTCACCGGGTGGTCGGATTAACGTCAAATTTTAGGTCAACATCAACAACTAAATGGTCCCTGAAAATATGGCTGCAATATCTCCACTTGTTCACAAGTTATTCACACAAACTCGCAACTGTCATTTTATCACCACCTCAAGCGGAGGTTCAAACGGGTTCAAACGAAATCGACTTTTTCGGGATTAGGATAGTTTTTTCAGTTTGTTTTTTATCGTTTTTCTTGTCGCAGCGGAGTGGCTAAATGCGGAATACATGTGTATGTGAGATAGCAAAATTTGGCATTTAGCATAGCATTTTATGACATCATAATGACATCACTGCAGGAACAAAAATTTACAAAATTTACACTTTTAAATTCCCCCCAAGTAAATTTTGCAATGCAGGCATTTTAGAGGTATGGTTGTTTACATAACTTTAAACATCAAACACTTCCCCTTAAAGTATCCTATAAACCAGCTCTTCAAGTGTATAACAAAAAAGTTCCAAAATGTGAATTTTTTTGTCATCCATTTATTGGGGGTGGTTTTTTTAGAGAATAAGTGAAATTTTCAGAAATTTTTCACAGTAATCTGACATTGTTGAATAGTGTATAGTAGGGGAGGGGTGTTGGTAAAACATCCCCAAAATTTTAGATTTATACCCCTCACACATCTCAGAATTCAGTGGGGGCCAGACCTGTGTGGGACACCAAAAAAAACAATAAATATTTTGGCATTTAGGGCGACTGACCCTGTAAGGGGTCGCCGCGACCCCCCCCCCCCAATTCATGCGAAGTAGAGGCGGGTTGCGCCCATATCTCACCCACGTTTTAGCTTCCGGCGCGCCCTAGAACTGAAGATAGGAAGTCAGAAGAAAAATCAAAAATTGGGGGCCGGACTTGATCGGGAAGGTGTTTACTATTGTAACCAAATCTTATGTTTTTGTATCCAAAATTTTTGTCAAAGTAAGATTTGGATACAAAAACATAAGATTTGGATACGATAAAAGAGGTTTGTATACACATGACACATTACATGGTTTTTTACATGTCATTTGACACTTTACAGGCCCCAGGCCTGGGAGTGGCCCCTGGTCACCGGCATGTTTTCTCTCGACATTTTCGCATTCTCTCCAGGTACGACCACATCTTGCGGAGAGCCCGATGCCAACTACCCCCCCGCCTTGATAGTCACCAATCACACCATCGTTGGCATGTCACAGGTTCGGTGTTTGTGACCAGTGGCTGTGTGCTGGTGGAATGGCATTGAACAAATGGGGCAACAAGGAATACGTACACAAATGTCCCAGGCTCCCAGCATGCACTATGTATTGAGGATATTTATACCGTATTTCCTCAAATTACCCCCCGGGGGTTTATTTTTTCAGAGTAAAAATTTTGACAGAAAAACATTTATAGGTAGATATGAATTAAATTATATTAATGTCGGAAAACATCAAACATGTTTGATCTTTTATACTAATATTCTTACTAGTGATGGAAAAAGCGCCAGGACTTCGGCACCAAGCGCCAAAAGCGCCATGGCGCTTTTCTAGACTACGGCGCCAAGCGCCAATGGCGCCAGAGGATGTTGGCGCCAAGCGCCAATAGCGCCAGCGCCAAAAAATTTTTGCCTCTCATATATGCAGCCATGCTAATGCACTGCTATTAATTTGTTTTTGGCGCAATATATAAGTCAACTCCAGTCACTTTTGTTATTTTTGTCTTGATATTTTACAGGTGGGTGTTTTGGCCAACTATAGTAAACCATCTGTAAAAAGTACTAAGATTTTTACGTGTTTTTTAAAATTACTTTTGGAATTAAGTAGTTTTCCCCTAAAATAATAATTTTTAAATGAAGTTTTCAATTTTTTGGAATACTTTCGATTTTTCTACTAGGATATTGCAGTTTCGAGTTTTGCTAGTCACTTTTGAACACAGGATTTTGAGGTTTCAAATTTTGGATTGCCATTGTTGGAATGGCTTCAGAAAGTGATTCCACACCCTGTAAAATCAAGTGTCAGATGTCAAGAAGTAAATGTGGTGTAAAATGTCAATCAAAATAAAAAAGAACTTATTTTGATTGAACTTTTGACATTTCACATGACACTTAACAAAGTTGTATTTAAGAAATTTTGGATGTTTATTACTTAACTTTACACTTTACAGGGTCCTTTGACCCTGCTTTAACAAAACTGCAAGGAACGAGCTCAGTATAGTGATTGAGCTAAAACCTATGTGGAGAGTGTTACCAGTCTGATGAATAGTCACATAAAGCCTTACATAATTCGGATTAGATGGGAAAAGTGTTGAATACTAATGCAATCACAGGGACATTGTTCACAAAGTAATCAAGAATATGGTATGTTGATCTTGGAATACACTTACAGTAGCACATATACTTATGTAAATTGAATTTAACAGGTCTTTCTGCATAAAATAATAATGAATTTTTAGTACTTCTTGGCGCTTTTTTGGCGCTTTTTAAAACACTAGCGCCAAGCGCCAATGGCGCCACGGCGTCATAGCGCCAAGCGCCAAAAGCGCCATGGCGCTTTTCCAAACCTCAGCGCCAAGCGCCAATGGCGCCACAGCAAAAAGGCGCCAAGCGCCAAAAGCGCCATGGCGCTTTTTGCTTTGGCGCTAGCGCCAGGCGCCAGCGCCATGGCGCTTTTCCATCACTAATTCTTACCAGGATTTTCCAGAACAATTTAATTTGGTTTATCTTCATTTTGAGGGATTTTCTATCTATTTCAAAAATGCCAAAAATATCACATTTAATTGTTTTTTTTCTCTCCATACTTTCCTTTAATTTTATTATATTCTCTTTTTGAACAACTCAATGTATATATATATATATATATATATATATATATATACACATTCAATATGCCCCATTTTTCAATGCCAGCCCCATACAACAAAAATAGCAAAAGAATCACACCGCAGTCGATCGTGGGTGGGCAAGAAGCGGTTGCGCACAGCTACCCCTGGCAAGTTTGGCTGGTTGCCCCGGACAGGTGGAGCTGCGGAGCCTCACTCATCGACCCATCCTGGCTGCTCACCGCCGCCCACTGCGTCCAGGATGGCGGGTGCGTTTTGCTGCAAAAATGGAAAGCGCCATGGCGCTGGCGTTCGGCGTTAGCGCCAAACGATGCCCCGGTGGTGAAAGCGCCATGGCGCTTATAAGCTTTGCGCCATTTTGTTGTAGCTTCAATGACATTTGGCGCTGGAGGTCAGAAAAGCGCAATGACGTTGGTGTTTGGCGTTAGCGCCAAAAAAAGCGCCTCGGCGGAAAAAGCGCCATGGTGCTTTTGCAGCTTTGCGCCATTTTGCTGTAGCTCCGTTGGCGTTCGGTGCTGGGGGTCAGAAAAGTGCCATGGCGATAACCTTGGCGTTTCTTCCTTCACTACCCTCCCCCACCCAAAAAACAACAACAACACCAACATCAACTGCAGATCAGCACTGCCAGCATCAGCATTTTCCGCCCGTCTGGGCGCCCACAACCAATACAGCCCAGAACAAACGCGCGCTGTCAGCGAAGTGCCAGACCCGCAAATTGAGAAGGGAGAAGTAAAATGGCAAATAGCATTCAAAAAAAATCACAAATTGTTTTGAAAATATATGTAAATATATCACTCCAAATTTTGAAAAATATATAAATATATAAAAATATTTTTATTATATAAATTATATATATTAAAAATATATGTAAATATATCACACAGAATTTGAAAAAAATCTAAATATATATATAAATTACGGGTTATTCAAATCTATTGTGATTTTCAAAAATATAAATGATGGGTTATTTCTTAAATCCTAATGGCAAAAGCGAAGTGAATTGAGAAGTGAAATGAGAAGTGAAATGAGAAGAAAATTGAAAAAGCGAAGGGAAATGGCATGTAAATTGGCAAACGCGGAGTAAAAAATAAAAAGAAAAAGTAAATTCCCTTCGCTTTTGTTAATTTCCTTCTCAATTCATGTCTCACTTCTCATTTCACTTGCATTTGCCATTTTACTTGTCACTTCTCAATTTGCGGAACTGGCCCCAGGTCCACATGCACGCGCTATATGGAAATAGTTTGGGCAATGATATAGCACTGATCAAATTGGCAACCCCCGCAACGATTACGTGCGTTTTTGCCCAATTTTTGTGGGCGTACATGACAATTTTTAATATTGAAATGTATTTCGCAGGCCAAAAGTGAAGCCGATTTGTCTGCCGACCAGTTCTGATTCGTGGAGGGATGATAACACCACTGTGGTTGTTTCTGGTTGGTTACAGAGTTGTGAAAATACTGGTATTTTTGGATGATAATTAATGAAAGATTGGTATGGTAATTAATGGACACACCCCTAGGAAATTGATGAGAAAAATGTGTTGTCCCATTAATGAGGCTGCATAGAATAAATAACCCTGACAACAAAAAAACGTGGTCTAGTTTTTATGATAACATAATCTATGACATTTGACACTTGTCCTAGACCGTGAAGCTCATTAAATCAAGATCAAGGCATTACATGTAAAATATTTCACTTACAACCCACAAACACTGTTGAAAAATTAAAATTTTTGTTCTCACAGAAAAACAATGTGAATGTTGTAAAACATTTAACAGCTAATTTTCCTATTTAACAATGTTTCACACATTAGTTATCATTGACACTGGGCAGTTGGCATTGCAAACACAAATTGTAGTGACTAGACTTTGCAGCTGTCAGGAGCATTTGAAAAACCCACAAGCCTTTCAATTCCACAGGCTGGGGAAGACTATCCGAAGGTGGCTCCACTTCCCACACACTCCAGCATGTAGTACTTCAATGTGACATCACCCAGTGCGTGTCGGCCTATCAAAGCATGAGGCCCATTGCCGACAATGAAATGTGCGCCTATGGCCCAGGTAAGGACTCTTGCGAGGTATTGGGGCACTTGCATTCCAAAAATGCATATATCCACAATTTTCTATATTTCAAAATCGCATTTTAAAGTTTAGCGATGGCCCGACGGCGCCATGTTAAGGCGACAAAGATTGCCCCGTACTTTTTAGATAGATCGGACATTTCTCTACAAGTTTTGTATCTACCAATTTTGTCGGCCGGCCAATATTTACGGAGTTATTATATTTTAGAAATCACCTAAAATTGGGAACTGAACATTTGGAATTAAAAGTTAAATAACTTCTTAATGGTGCATCGTAGGCAAAAACCAAGTACACCACTGCAAAGCCCGTGTCTAAGAGTACCCCTACCTAAATACCTAAGCGTATTTGATATATAGTGCAAAATAGATTTGGAAATTCACGTGTGTACTTTTGGAAATGAAACTTTTTTTCTATGGGAATTCCGACCTGCCCTTCACGAGCGATCCGAAGCACGCCTGCATTTTTGGAAATGAAACTATTGTTTGGATATGTGCATTTTTGATATGAAGCTCCGGCGGTCTGAGATGGATTTATGCATTTTCGACATGAAAGTCCTGTTTTTCATAGGGGACTGGTCATGTATATGTGAACTTAAGATGTGAAAATTGCGATTTTTCTGAAAACCGGTACCACTGTATCTCGGGAACGAAATGGACTATAACGTTGATTTTTTTTCTAAAATGGACAAAACTATACGTGAATGTCGAATCCACGCCTAACTAGATTTTTATGGATTTGATGCTCGTATACTTTTGGAATTGATCTCCCCATTTAGTCTGCTTCACAGAAGTTATGGGTCTTTTACCATATTGTGTCCAATGGACTTTTTCCAAGCCCGCTCCACATTAGACTAGGGATGGCTGGTGTTTTTTAACCGTATCTAAAAAAATGTATGTGTTTTTTTATTAAAAAAACGACAGCCAAAATTTTTTGTATTTAAGCACCAGGTATTTTGCATTTTTTGTGCTCAGGCAAGCAATTCACAGACACATCACCATTGGTGGTGGTTGTTTTCATTGGTTTTGAGGCATTTTTAGGGTGAAAATAATAATAATAATTTGTGTAATAATGAGCCATGACATTTTATTGTAGAATACAATATCCAGCCAATGTGCTCCCACATACTTCTACAGTGTGAGACATCACTGTCAATGTATTAGCCTTCTGTTATAATCTCATCTAAGCCCTATTCCATGCAAAACTTGACTTGAAGTCACAAACATCCAACAAAAGGCAATATACGTAACAAGTCGATAAAAAATGGATATTTTTGACAGAAATAATGTTTTTTTATGCTATCCCATTGCTCCACAGCCATTCTATGGCTATATTAAATAAACATCACAAAATACAGGCAATTGTCTGATATACCTGTATAGCTTAAAAAAAACATTTTTTTGTTAAAAAAACGTTTTAAATTGAAAAAAAAGTTTTTTTAACAAACAGAGTCGTTAAAAATATAGTTGGCTATCCCTAAATCAGACTGATTGCTGTGAAAATCACTTCACAGATCATCACGGCAGATCGCAGATATTGAGCTGAAGTGACTTCACAATTATTCACGGCACATCACACACACATTGAGTTAAACATAGAAAAATTACCATGAGTGTAATGTGGTGCTTTCACGGACACATGATGCCAATCACAGACCCTGTAAAGTAGTGTCAAACGCCATGCAAAATGTCATGCAAAGTGTTAATTGTCATGGCAAATGTAAAGTTAAGTGCCAATTGTCATGCAAAGTTCAGTAATACAACTTTTTTGGCTTTGATTGACATTTTACATTTACTTTACATAGTCTGGGACTGCCCCATTGTGTAGTGCATTTTATAAACATTGACAATCGTGATGATAGTTGAAGGATGTGGATTATGGAAGTGTCAACATACAGGCCACACCCATCATTCTTCACGGTGCATCACACCCAATTGATAGCAAAGGAAATCACTTCACTATGCCTCACAGCAAATCATACTCACTTGATTTCTAGTCCAGTCCTTCACCTATGTTCACATTCTACCCCACTTGCAGGGTGACAGTGGAGGACCTCTAATTGCCCGCAAAAATGGTCGCTACGTTCTGGCTGGAGTAGTTTCTTCGGGCCATAAATGTGCCAGAGATGGCTATCCAGGTGTTTATGCTCATGTGCCCTACTACAGGGATTGGATCCAACAGAAAAGTGGCCTGTGATTTACAATGTTGGCACTGAGCCATGTTTAGTAAATAGTCTATATAATACACTGGAAATGTGAATTGACGGATAAAAAGCTAGGTAGCATAATTCATTTATTGAGACCATTGTGGTGTGAACGTTTTCTGTAGAATATTGCTTTAGTAATACAGAAACTGTATTCACATTCATACACATAAAATATCTATAAATGGGTTTTAAGGATAATGGCACTACACACACAGCAAAAAAAGTCAGAAGCCGGGAGTCATAATCCATAACCAAAAACGACATCGGAACTCAAATCAATCGAATGTTTCAAAAATGTATGGCGGCCTCTTTTCTATAACTAAAAGCGTTTCAGCCCACTTCTAGTCATTACTTCCAACTTCTAGTTATGATTTTTGTTCAAGTGCTGTGTGTGGTGCGCATTTATGTATGTATTAATGAATATGTATCAATTTTTAAATTGAACCACGATTTATTTCGGTTGACGGTATTTTCAGTCTCGCGCATGGCTCGGCTTGGGTTGCAAGCGAGAGGCGTCAAATGTAGGGTGTCAAAAAATTTTTTTACGGAAAACGGAAACGGAAAAATTTTTCAGCAGCTGGAAAACGGAACAGAAAATGGAAACAAAATTTGCACTTGGTGGAAAACAGAAACAGAAACGGAAAAAAATTTCAGTGGTCGGAAAACAGAAAAACAGGCTGGAAAAACCGAAACGGAAAAATCAAATTTGCACGGAAACGGAAAAACTTTCTGAAATTTTGCCGGAAAATGGATAAAATTTGCTGAAATTTTGCTGGAAGTGGAAAAAATTTGCAGTAATTTTGTTGGAAACAGAAAAATGTTTTTTCATCATTGACAATCTGCATGAATTTTTACCAGTTTGGCTGATCAGAAAACAGAAAGTTGAGCCAGAAAAAGGTAAAATGAGGCGGACAAATGGAAAATTGAGGCGGAAAATGGAAAAAAAGCGGAAAAACTGGAAATTGAGGCAGAAAACGGAACAAGGGTGCAAAAACTGAAAATTTTTGCTGGAAAACGGAAAATGAGCTGGACAAATGGAAACAGAAAAAAAAGTTGCCGGAAAACGGAATGGAAAAAAAATTTCAGCAGCCGGAAAACGGAACGAAAACGGAAAAAATTTACCTGCGGAAAACGGAAACGGAAAACGGAAATTTGACACCCTAGTCAAATGTAGTGATGTAAAAGCGCCATGGAGCTGGCGCCAAAACAAAAAGCGCCATGGCGCTTTTGGCGCTATCTTTTATTAGCGCCAGGAACAAAATGCCTGGCGCTGCCGCTTTTGGCGCTAGCGCCAAAGTAAAAAGCGCCATGGCGTCATTTGCTCTGGCGCCATTGGCGCTTGGCGCTAGTGGTCGGAAAGCGCCATGGCGCGTCATTTTACTTCTCAATACACTTCTAGCGGAGTAGCACTTGAAATGACGCTCTACCGCACACAAACTGAGCATTTCCGCATCATACTAAGTGACTAGCATACTAAATGATGCACCTCCCGCCACAGGCGGCATCGCGCCTGAATACACACATAAAAACAGATGCGCAATGGGTGACAACTAAACGCACACACGCATCCACAAAAAAACAGAGAGACACTCAATCCCATCACACTACACCTTTGGTCTGCGCTGCCACTGAGGGGTTTGCATTTCTACGCACATAAACCCGGCTAGCACATACGCCAGGCACGCACATAAGCCCGGCACGCACATAACTGGTGCTATGTGTGGTAATATTCCATTCCTGCGCCAATGGCAAAAATGATTTTTTTAACGGGGGATGAGCCGATTTTTGAATTATGGAACTTTTGACATTTTACTTGTCATTTCACTTCTCACTTATAAATCGACTTGTCTTTAGATTTTTTTGCTTGCTGTTTCTGCATATACGTACTTAAATAGTATTTTGAAAAATGAAATGCTGGTGAAAATATTTAGGTAATCACCAGTTAATTTGCAAACATTTTTCTCATGCCAACATAACTACCTAACAGCATAATTGTGACATTCATTTCCACAGTAGTGTTCAGTTCTCCTGCCGCCTTTGAGGATGCGTCACAAAGGCATCTTAAGGTATCCATTGAGACCATTAAGAGGCCCCCATGTGCATGACGTGTCTATGTGCGTGTCAGGTTTATGTGCGTAATGGGCCTAGCCCCTGCATTGGTTCATCATAAAGGCGGGGCCATCGACTAGAGAACCTACCGAAGCGCAAGTTAGCAGAACGGAAAGTGTAATTTACCTATATTTCTTGTGTATTCTGTCGGTGATTTTTGTCGACCGTTTTTAACGAGAAGAAAAATTGCGCCGGAATGAATTCAAACCACAGCAAAAAAACGTCGACTAGCGATAGTTCAAGGACATATATCGAATGGGGAAAGGCCTTACCGTATTTCTTCTAATAGAACGGCATACCTCAAATAGAACGGCACCTCTAATAGAACGGCATGTTTTGGCCCGTTTTTGCGCTCACGAAAACAATAGAACGGCACCTCCAATTAACGATGGCAAACCCTCCAAAAAAAAGTGTTTAACTTTTTAAGTGTTTTTTCCTAAATGAATTTTCGAATTTTCGAATTTTTCCTGAAATGAATTTTCAAATTTCGAATTTAATTTTCAAATTTTTGAATTTTTGAATCTTTTTTGGCAATTTTCGAATTTTTTTGGCCATTTTTCGAATTTTTTCAAATAATTTTCGATTTGTTTTGGAAAACGTTTGAATCTGAAGCTTTAAACGCAAAATTTGACTGTTTTGGAAGCGGCTATACTTGGCAAATGTGATACTCTACAAATAGATATGATTTATGTCTTCAGCTGGCAGACAGCCAACCAAAAACTTGTGAACCGACTCCCCACTGCACTCCACTTCATCCCAACTTTGAATCGGTTCAGTCAGCTGTAAGTTCACTGCAGACTGTGGTTATGATGTCATGGTGGAGTGCAGGGACGTATCCAGGATTTTTGAGCGGGGGGGGGGGCTGTTTACGGAGCCCCGCGAACGGGGGGGGGGCTCAGCCCCCCCCCCCCCTAAAATTTTCTCTACATAGTAACGGGATGGCGCCATGGCGCTGGCGCCATTCGTAGGCGCCACGCCATGGCACTATTGGCGTTGACGCTGACGCCAAGAGCAGCGGTATATGTTTATAAATATACATATATACACTGCGACAGGCACACAATTGATGGCATTTTCAGGGATATGCGTGTACAGGGACTGATCTGCTGAAAATACCTATGTGGGATGGAAGATTGCGCGCTTGCGCGCAAAATTTTTTACGCATACCTTCAAAATTACTCCTTAAAATCGCATTTTCCGGGACTTTTCTTGTCTCACCCCGGGAAGGGGGGGCTGCAGCCCCCCCGCCCCCCCCCCCCTGGATACGTCCTTGGTGGAGTGTTACCTCCAGAAAAATGTAGGGTGTAATGTTGGCTGGGTATAGCACACTGAGCGTACTCAGTTCATACAGTGCTAACTTCACAAAATACAGGTACTACTCAAACCAATACTCGAAACCAGCCTTATACTCCAGCGACATTACACCTTACAATGAAATCTACCATATCCCACCTGAATAAAAGAACAAACATAAAAAAAATTTCATCATATTTATCAAATTGCTTTGATAAATATGATCAAAAAATTTTTTATGTTTTTTTTCTTCTTCAGATGAGATATGGTAGATTTCATTGAAGGTGTAATATCGCTGGAATGTATCTTTGATCACATCTCTTTTACTTATAAATATGTGCAGTTCCTATGGGCCATCCCAGACACCTATAAAATGCTCTGTATCAAATGTTATGCAAAGTGTCTGAAGTCATTGAAATGCGGTGGAAAATGGCAAATATGTTAGCCATTTTCCCGGCCATTTTCATAACTTTTGACACTTTGCATGACATTTCACATTTTACAGGGCATTTTACATTTCAACGTTTTTGGACATTCTTTTTGTTTTGTACGCGGTACTGTTTTGTTTGGACACTTTTTCATACGCACCACCGCGTATCAATTGTCGATTTATTTAGCACGTTGAACTTAAGAATGCGTTTTGTTGCCTTGAATTTCCTGAAAAATTCGAAAAGTATTTTCGAATTTTTGAATTTTCGAATTTTTTGAAAAATAAATCGATTTTTAAGTGTTTTTTCTAGGGGTGAAATAAAAATTCGAAAATTCCAAAAAAATTCGAAAATTCGAAAATGTTTTCGAATTTTCGAATCTTTTTTTGCCATCGTTACCTCCAATAGAACGGAGGCAGGTTGAAATTACGTTGGGAGTGTGCCAAAACACAAAAATATATAAAAATGGATGGCGAGAAGGATCAAAGCATTCAAATAGATATTAACTTTCAAATTAATGCTCTCACATCAAAATATGGCTCAAGGTTCATTGAAAAATAAAGCTATGTTCAAAAAAGAAATGGCTGAAAAAAATGGGTGAAAAAAATAGAATGGCAGCCTCCAATAGAATGGCACCTCTAATAGAACGGCAGAAAAATGTTGACGAAACAAGAGAACGGCGCTCCACTATTAAAAGAAATACGGTATTTCAAGTTCCGACATAAAGTACCACAATGGAAATTTCCCTGTCTGTAAACAAAAGATGATTCGAGCAAAATTGCTTTTAAACATCTAATTAATAAGAAAAGAAACCTCCTTGAACATCTTACACAGTCTTTGAGAAGAATTTTTCGGAAATCATCTGAAATAATCAGCCATCAGACGTCTGTATATCTCTACATCTTTGTCCAAGAAAACGCAGAAAATTATTCGCTCAACCTGTGAGAAAAATTGAGTTGTCACACAAAAAAAAATTCATACTGATGAGACCGCATTCTACCCAGAGAATGTTACTATATTTTTATGAATTCAATCACGTGCAGTCAAATAATGCACCATAATCAATCATAGTGAAAACAGTGTAATGCAATGAGGAAAAGTGTAATGCGATTTGTCTCTTTATTCAGGTGAATAAATATATGGTAATATATTCAAAACGTGCCATTACGGTATTTACCTAGTCCTGCAAATACCAAATATCGTCCAAGGACAATTTCAAACAATCACCTCATCTTTGGGCACAAACACGCAGAAAATTGCGTTCAATCTGTGACGAAATTGAAATTTCGTGCAGGGGTATCTTGAATTTCGACCCCCCCTTGAATTTTTCGCAATTTACCCACAAATACGTTTACGTTTCCTCCCGAAAAATACCGGCACTCACTTACTCGCGTACTTTTTGAAAGTACGCGAGTACAGAAAACGTGATTGAGAACATTTTTTGAGTGCATAAAAAGCAAAAAATCACTCACACGAATATCGCGATGGGTAGGGATATCGACGACTCTCGCTTTCACCTATACTCATTTTTACGTTTTCCTAGGTACAAAATCGAAAAACTCCTTACTTTTACGCTTTCACTGAGTATTTACAGATATTGAAGTTTACTCACCTTTAACACAGCGTAAAAGTAGAAAATTTTTACTTAACGTTTTCTGTACTCAGGTGTGACTAAAAATAAAATACTTAACGTTTACGTTTACTTTGAAAAAGTTCAGTACTATTAACAACTCTGCCGTAATGATGCTCGGCCGAAAGTAGCACCCTCTACTTTACGGCCGGACCATCCCCGGAATTTGTGCCCGGAAGTGGGACGCACGTTGGTGCCAACGTGGAGGGAGACAACATGATGCATAGCTGTGCGGTAGATTTTACCGCACGCAGTCATGTTTATAAATAAACTATTTAATTATACTCAGCGGACATCACACTTAGTATGGAAAACTACCATCAACTATCTGAATAATGAACCAAAAATTATACAGTTCGTTATCAAAATATTTCGTTTCTACTAGGGTTGGGGAACCGAACCGAACCGAACCGAACCGAACCGAACCGAGAACCGAGCACTATTTTGGAACCGAGAACCAAGAACCGGAATCGAGCTTGAGAACCGAACCGGAACCGAGAACCGGCACTTATACCCGGAACCGAAAAAAATACCCGAAAGAACCGAAATTTTCTAGGAATCTTAAAGTTTTTAAACAGCGTTTTTTCAACACCTACATCTAAGCCTTTAAACAGCAGCTGAACATCTTGGTGCGTGTTCAGAATTGCAAAATTCATCTGTTTGCAAAATGATTGCGCGGGAGCGTGTAATTTCACATATACTCCAGCGACATTACACCTTACAAATCTACCATATCCCACCTGAATAAAAGAACAAACATAAAGAAATTTTTTCTGTATGTTCGTTTATTCAGATGGGATATGGTAGATTTCATTGTAAGGTGTAATGTCGCTGCAGTATACACATTATCACTGGTAGTAGTTTTCATTGGTTTTGTGGCAGTTTTAACCGTAGTTGGTAAAAGTTATTTATGTTTGTACTCAAAATAATACGCATACTCACTCGCGTACTACATAAATACATTTACGTTTCCTCCAGAAAAAAATACCAGTACTCATTTACTTGTGTACTTTTTGAAACAACTCTGATTTCTGCATTCTACCATGAAATAATAAGCTGTGATATGCTCCTGTAGTATGAAATATCCAACCAATGTACTTACACATGTAAACTTGGGTATATTGTTTTTTAGTTGTTCAGCCGATTATTACCCCATACCCGATTATTTTATTACCCGGAACCGAAAATTTGAACATTTTAGAACCGAAAGAACCGAACCGGAACCGAGTTCAAGAACCGAACCGAGAACCGGAACCGAAAATTTTCAGGAACCGAGAACCGATACCCGAACCGAAATCTTTTGGACCCGAGAACCGGAACCGAAAATTTTGAAATTCCCAACCCTAGTTTCTACTATCGAATAATTAATTTCAAAGTCTTAATTTTTTCCTTCAATTATGATAGAATACTTTGCGGTCCACCAAGAATACATAGTAAACAAACATTTCACTTTATGCATGCTTTCCACGTTTCACACAACGCGAAAATTTGAATTCAAAAAATTCCGTACACTTCGCTAATTGTATACCGTATTTCCTCGAAATACCCCCCCTCAAAATACCCCCCCACTCGTTTGACCCCCCCCCCCCCCCCCTCTCGGGACCACTATGAAACAATCACCCCCCTCGAAATACCCCCCAAATTGAGTGTAAAGGGAACGTACATGACAATAACTGTAGTTTGTGTTCTGTGTACTGCAGAACACACGTTAAAACAATGTCGGTGTCACGTTAGAACAGTACATACCATATACATACTAATATTAGTCTACAGAACCTTATTAATGGCGGTTTTTGTTGCATTTTTTGACGTCTGCGTACGTTTCAGATGACAATTTCGTACTTGGTTTTTGAAAATATTTCTTGTGAAATAATAACCCCCCCCCCTCGAAAGACCCCCCCTCGTTTAACCCCCCCCCCTCTCGGGACCACTATGAAACAATCACCCCCCGGGGGGTATTTCGAGGAAATACGGTATCCGGTTTTTCTAAATGCACGTCTGCTGCTGCACACACCCACCCTGGGGTAGTGACAAACAATTTTTCGCATGACCAGCGCGTACCCCAGCGTGGAAACAACGTAATGACACATCGAAACAACGTGGAAACAAGGCACTGTTTCCACGTTATCCCCATGTTGTTTGTAATTGTCAGCACGTTGCCGAATCGCTGTGCCAGCGCATAAATACACAAATTTGCTAGCGGTTAAAAAAAATCGTAACCAATTATGCGATTTAAAAACACTTGAAAAACACCATTAATTACCCTAAACATACCCGTTTCTCATCTCGGCCTTCAAAAATTCCTGGCAAGTAGCCAAAGCGACGTGCGCAGCTGGCTCGTTCGGATAACCGTATACACCGGTGGAAATGCACGGAAACGCCTGGAACGGTGGTGAATCAAGGTGTGATATCTGACGGACAGAAATAGAAGGGATGCTACGAAGTGGCGTAGCCAGGATTTTTGACTGGGGGGTCGGATTGTATTAGGGATGGCCGGTGTTTGTTCTTAAAAAACGTTGTTGTTTTTAAAAAAAAACAGAGGCATCGAAACCGTTTTGTTTTATTAAAATAGCGGCAGCGCAATTTCACATGCTTATTAGCAGGGACGTAGCCAGGATTTTTGAGCGGGGGGGGGCGGATTGTATACGGAGCTCGGCGAACGGGGGGGGGGGCGGCGCCCCCCTAAATTTGACCCCTGTGGTAAAGGAATGGCGCCTTGGCGCCAGCGCCATTCGTAGGCGCGACGCCATGGCGCCATTGGTGTTGGCATTGCTGGCGCCAAATAGTGCTGTACTTGTATGTATTATTTTACATAGGTACATATACAGCGACGGGGGCGAATTTTCAGTGCTTTTTTGGTCCGAAACCACAGGTATAACTGAAATATACCGTGCGGCGTCGAAATGCGCGTTTTCAGTGGTTGTTTTCATTGTTTTTGGGGCATTTTTAGTGTGAAACCTTCCATTTGTTCACGCTATTGTGTCATAATAAGCCGTGATATGTTAGTGTAGTATATAATATTCAGCCAATGTTCCCTCAGTGTGATACATCACTGCCAATGTATTTGCCTGCTCTTATAACCTTATTTAAGCACTTTTCCATGCCAAACTTCACTTTAAGTCACGAACATTCGACAAAAGGTGATATACGTAAGAAGTCGACATAAAACAGATATTTTTGACATAAATACCCACTTATAATGCTATCGCATGGCTCCACATTCATTATGTGGCTATATATTTATAACATCACAAAGTTCTGCCAGTTGTCTAATGTACCTGTATATGTTGACCCATAACGATAACTGGGAGCTTTTGAAAAAAAAACGTTTTAAATAAAATAACCGTTTTTTGAAATAAAAAAACGTTTTTCAATATAAAAAACAGGGTCATAAAAAACAACGTTTTTTGGCCATCCCTAGATTGTATACGGCCCGCGCACGGGGGGCCCCCCCTAAAATTTGACCCCAGTAGCAGGGAAGTTGGACCGTGGCGCGGGCGCCATTCGTTTGTATTGGCGCCAAAGACCGCTGTATATGAATGATTTTATATAAATATATAGCGAAAATGAACATTTTAGTACATTTTCAACAAGCTTGATGGCCGTTGCAACGGCGGTGCACTTGTACGCACAAATGCCTGGTACGCACAAACGCCCGGTACGCACAAAATTGTGCCCGCCACGCACATCTGCCTGGTACAAAATGACATTATATTACATTTTGATCGTGTTTTTCACTTCACACTTGTGAGTAAAGTGAAAAAAAGTTGCGCAATGACATTAGTTAACTTTTTGTCACTTCACACATATTTGAACATCACTTGAAAAAGTGTCAAGTGAAAAAAACGATGGATAATGGCTGTTTTTGACCGTTTTTTTCACTTGACACTTTTTCAAGTGATTTTCAGATATAAGTTAAGTGAAAAAAGCTGTGCAATAACATTAGTGACCATCTGGCCGGTATGCAAAGATCATCAGCCATGTAAGTACTGGGCAGATGTGCGTGGCGGGCACAATTTTGTGCGTGCCGGGCGTTTGTGCGTACCAGGCATTTGTGCGTAGGAGGCCTGGCCCGTTGCAACCTGCAAAGCGAAATTTCCTGTCGTGCGACGCAAAAATGCGCGCTTGCGTGCAAAATTTTTTGAAAAATGGACCCAAAATCGTTCAGACCACGTTTCCCGACATTTCTCACGTATCACTCCAGAAGGTGGGGCGCCCCCATAGGGGATTTTGAGGGTAGCATTTTAGGGGGGGGGGGGGGGGGGTCGGCCCCCGAGTACGTGCTAATAACTAAGGAATGGCTTGGTGGAAAATGTCCGAGGAAATTTTAAGGAAATAATTACAAGTCCAAGGAAATTTTGCTACGACCCCCCTGACTGGAGATAGGGTGGGTCTATAAAAATGTCGTTTTTGCGAAATTTTTCGGTGTCGCTCAGAACATGTTAACTTTGCACAGCAAATACTCGGTGATTTGTCAACCGATTTTTATCGTTAAACTTTCATAAAGATCACAAATGTTCGGAGAGTTCATTTCTGAAGTCAAATCGGTGATATTCAATTGTGTATATATCGATTTGGCTGAATTTCCGGGTTTTAAGTTTCGCGAAAAATTTTCTTTTTAGACATGCTATCTTATACTCCTGATCGAGAGAAACTCAAAAATAAAAAAAATGAGATCCATAGCTCTTTCCAATCAAAAGTTATGGCACTTCAAACTTTCGCCTTTCATCCACACAAATAACCACATGAAGAACTTCAAAACTCCATATCTGGACCATTTCTTGGCCGATTTTCATCAATTTAAAATGATTGGAATAACCTGGAAATTTCGTTTTCGTTGTCTATTTATCTATATGTATTTTTATCTTGATAATTACACAAAAGAATTGGCGTTTTTTTGTTGTACGGGAAATGTGATTGAATATATACATAAATAGACAACAAAAATGAAATGTTCAGGTTATTCCAATCATTTGAGGTGCTCATTGACGAAAATCGTCCAAGAAATCGTCCAGATATGGAGTTTTGAAGTTGCGTGCATTGTTCTTCATGTGGTTATTTGTGTGGATGGGAGGCGAAAGTTTCAAGTGCTTTAACTTTTGATTGGAAGGAGCTATCGATCTCATTTGTTTATTTTTGAGTTTCTCTCGATCATGAGTATCAGATAGCATGCTCAAAAAGAATTTTTTGCAGGAAATTTTGCATTCCGAAATTGGGCCAAATCGATAGATAAAATATTAAATGTCACTTATTTGACCCAAAAAATGAACTCTCCAAACATTCATGATCATTTTGAAAGTCAAACGATAAAAATCTGTTGAGAAATGGGCAAGTTATTGAGGTGCAAAGTTTGCATGTTCTGGGCGACACCCAATTTTTTTCGCAAAAAGTACGTTTTTATAGACCCACCCTATCTCCAGTCAGGGGTGTCGCAGCGAAATTTCCTCGGACTTGTAGTTAGCCCCGACCTGAAACCATAACATATCAAAATTTCAACATTTTCCACCAAGCCGTTCCTTAGTTATTAGCACGTGCTCGGGGGCCGACCCCCCCCCCTAAAATGCTACCCTCAAAATCCCCTATGGGCGCCCCCCCGCCCCCCCTGGCTACACCACTGATGCTACCGTATTTTGATGAATTAAGGTCACGTGGGAAATTGTGCACCAAATTCACCGAAAGTTGGAGCAATGTGATGTGATGAGAAACAGTTTTTTATAAATATGTTCGTTTATTCAGATGGAATATGGTAGATTTCATTGTAGGGCTTACCGTCAGTAGGCTGTCAATCAATGATGTATTCCACCAGTACACAAAATATGCTTGATTGAAAACGATCGAAAACGTGGTTTTTTCAACGACCAGGTTTTTTTTTAAATAAAATAAAAAACATTTGATAACCAACTATGGTTTTTACATCATTTTCCACGGCCCGCTGCAGCGACTGTTTATAACAAGAAGCCAATCTATTTGGATACTCGCCAACTGGTCCCACGGTGTGAATCACATCTGACAAAATCGACGAAAATTGTTAATTTGGAAAGTATATATATCCCATAAACCGTATTTGGAAGAAAAAAATCACGTCATAAATCATGCATCAAATTCCTCCATAGTGTTTTACTCGGCAGACGGCAAAGTATGCGCCAAAAATTACTTATGTCTTAGTTGATAACGAGCGAGCCGGATACTTAACGGATATGTACGCACTTTCACAAAACGAAAAATATTTTTTAAAAGTAAAACGGCGGATTCGCGTACAAGCGGCGGATGTTTTTTCTCGGAACGTTTTTTTGGAACAATTTTTATTTGATAGATGATGAGTGATGACGCCGTGATAGCGTTTCTTTCGGAAAACGTATATCACTCACTGCCCGCCAAGTATACGTATTTAAGATTACAAGTGTCTCCCGAAACCGAATAGGCGTCGGGCGGCACATATAATTTAAAAAAACTTTTAAAAAACCATTTTTTTTAAAACTGACACTTTGCAGGCAATCTGTATCCCCCAGTAATCACAGCGTGGCCAGTGTCACAAGACGCCAATGCCCCACTTTCGATTTTCAACTCGTCCCCAGCCGCTCGATGAATAGCCCCGTCGACGCCCGAGTTTTAAAGGTTTGCTTTAGTAACCTTTATTACGTCGAATTAGAAACCTAAACTAAAGGTTTATAGCGCATCACTTCCACACATACAAAAAGCTCACGCTGGTGTGATAAAGTTGGGTGAAATTGTACTACATTTGACCACTGTTCCTTGAAGAAACCTTTAGTATACTTCTTTTAAGAGCTCAACCACACTATGTAACATTAAGTGATATACTCCTTTTCATAGCTCAAACTGACAAACACACTGTAGGATAGTGAGTGATATACTTCTTTTCTGCATTCAAATGCATACACCTGAGTGCAATACATTGGTGCAGTGTCCACTTTTTGTTGGCATTAGTCATTTTTTTATGAGATTAAACAATTTGATAATGGACTTTAGAACAAAATAACAGATAAACATAGATACAAAACAAATAAAAATAACATTACTCACAATGAAGGGGCTCAATATATGGGTTTTTTCAAGGTGTAGAAGGAAGAAATGAGGAAATAAGTACTTGAAAAATAGGTATATAATGGTGTATAATATAAAAATTGCTAAAAATAAGCTATAAGGCATGACTGCAATTTGGGAACAACAAAGCATGTGAAAGGGCTGAACATCAGTGAAAACAATGTTGTGAAAATTGCGCATGTGTGCACAAAAAATTTGCAGAACACCACATAAATTGTCATCAATGTATTGAGAAATTTAAGTTAAATCTGAGTAAAATTTATGGTGTCAAATGGGGTAAATGAGTGTGGTACACGGTATGGTATGGTAAATTTTGGAAAATGTGGTACACGGTATGGTACAGTAAATGCTTAAAATTGCGGTAAACGGTACGGTATAGTTCCCAAAAATGAGGCACGGTATGGTAAATTCTGCCACCCTAGTGGGTGATCCCTTTAAATGCCTTGCAAAAGGTCAACTGCCATGCAGTGACGAAATCCGTGGAAAATGCCGTGCAAAATGGCAACTCGTTTGACATTTTGCACGGAATTTTCCATGATTTTTGACACTTTGCATGACCTGTGACATTTTACGGTGAGAACTCGGTGCAAAAGTAGACCCGGCGCACATTTAGACCAGATGATCCGGGGATTGAGCTGTTTGTTTACTGAACCCAGTTAACGGAGGGGGGTCAGCCCCCCCCCCCTGAAATCTTACATACAGTGACAGAATGGCGTCATAGCGTAGAAAATGCAGAAAATTTGGCCTGACTACATGTGCTTTTTGACAATGCCACTTTTTGACAAATGACAATTTTTACTTTGCTATCATGACAAACATTCAAATTTATGTCATATAAGATTAATTCACAAATTGGATCAATGAAAAGTTCAATACAGTTACCACACCAACATTACAAATCTCACCCACATTGTATACTGGATGAAAATAATTAAGAATGCACTGCGGAAAAATGCACCGCAGCTGAACATGCATAAATACGAAAATGTTCCAAGATGAGTCGACACCAAGATGCATGAACACTAGCCCACACTCTACTGGCAAAACTAACTAAGCCAACTCGAGAGTAAATCCACCGAACACTCAATAGAGTGCGGACGTTGTTCAAACGCTTTGCGCTTTCCGCCCTTTCCGAATTAATTTGGCCCGTGGACAATTCAATACAATTCTGCCATTGTCAAAGTGTTTGAACGTTTCATGTGCGGAATTGAAATCGAGGGCGATTCGGATGTTTTTGAATTCCACCCCCGATTTTAATTCCGCCCTTTTGAATTCTGCCCTTGAAAAAGTGTTCGAACCGAAACTAAAAATTTGAGTGTGCCGTGCGACAATGACTTGCTGAGCAATTATGACTTCATAGATTTCAGCTGAAAATAGGGAAAATGGGTTGGAAACTTTGTTAAATAAATCTAATTTTTCATTTTTTTCAACTAGTGGTGCTTTTTTTCTGGCGTCTTTTCATCACTACATTTAACCAATCTCATCTAAAACTCATCTCAAATTATTGTTGTTTTTTCTTCAAAAAATATAATTGTCTACTATCTTGACGCCGCATCTAATTACTTCTGCTCCATACGCATGTATGTAATGTATGCGTGTATGTATACGTGGTATTTACGTTTGTATTGCGGCTTACCAATCGAGACATTGGCTTTACAATCGATATATCATGAGTAGTGATGTAAAAGCGCCATGGTGCTGGCGCTTGGCGCTAGCGCCAAAGCAAAAAGCGCCATGGCGCTTTTGGCGCTTGGCGGCTTTTTGCTGTGGCGCCATTGGCGCTTGGCGCTGTGCTACTGAAAAGCGCCATGGCGCTTTTGGCGCTTGGCGTTATGATGTCGTGGCGCCATTGACGCTTGGCGCTAGTGTTTTAAAAAGCGCCAAAAAAGCGCCAAGTAGTACAAAAAAATAATCATTTTTCTTATGTAAAAAGACCTTGCCTGCATGAGTTACATAAGTACCTAAATGTGTTACTGTAAGTGTGTTACAGGAAGAACAGACCCTCTATCTGCTTATTTTGTAAACCATGTCCATGCAATTGCAAGGATATTCAAAACTTTAACCAAAAAATGGGCCTACACGCACTAGTTTTCAACGACATTTTATGTCAACTGGTTTTCATTCCAATTCAAGGCTTGGTGACGAGCGTTCAAATGCATAGTGTTGCATTATATTGCAAATGAACTTGTATTGTTGCTGTGGTATGAAGTACCGGCATGAAGTACCTTCCATATTTCCTCGAAATACAGCCAGGGGGTTTATTTTTTCAGGGTGCAAATTTTGAGGGGAGTTTCGAGGGGTGCTTGTTCGGGGGGAATTTTTATGAAGGGTCGTAGTAAAGTATAGTTTTTTTTGTACCCAAAACGTAATCAGATAAACAAATAGGATATATTTTGTTCATATTACCATAGTTCGTTCCATAAACAATGCCATGTATAGCTGCGATGTAAATTTGCAGCTATAAATGTATCATGTTCATTGGATACATGATCTACCTTATTCCAGACGGGGTGTATTTCGAGGGGGGGGGGTTAATTGAAGGGGGGTATTTCGAAGAAATATGGTATATGTGTAAGTAGTGCTAGTCTCAGACGTTGCACCACGCGATATACTTTCCCCCGAGTTGAGTGACCACATTATGCTTGTGAAACCTATTTTATTTTATCATGTATACTATCAATATAGAGGTAATCATTTATTCAATGAACATGTATGAAAGACAATGTGCTTGGTAGATAATTTGAGGCAAAAAAGTTATCATCTTTTAGGCACAAAAAATGACAATGCGAAAGCAATAATATTGAATAGCAAAACACAAATATATACAGACAATCACAAAAGAAATCTAGCAGCTGGTGGAACCATTTGTTTTCATTTCATAACATTTTGCACATTTCACATACCCATTGTAAACCAATGATTTATGCTCCTGCTTTTCATCATCCATCCTTTTGCACACTAGAGAGATGGGGATAGAAAAATTACTAGAGTAACCATGCATCTAATAGTGGAAAAATTTAGCTAAAATATTAACAAACTCTTAATTATTTTTGGACATAGCCTTGCACACATGCGCAAATTTTGTTCAGAGCACACTTTGCATTTTTGCCTTTTTGTAAGCACAGATTGCTTGTGTTTCAGCACCAGGTGCTTATACTTTGCACTCACTGAGTACCAAATATAATAACTTTATATATTAATTCAATTTATAGAAGAATGAGCTACTTACTGTAAGCAATTGGTCCGCATTCATCATTGTCATCACCTGATGTCAACGGTTCTAAACTGACAGATCTGGGCAACTCATATTTTGCATATTTCACCCTCAAATTGTTTAACTTGTGAAATTTCACTGGGTGAACTTCAATTTTGACAATTTTTCCAATAATTTTGGTCAGGTAATCAATCCTTGATTTCAAATCATACAATCTGTTTCCAGACCATTTTTTTACTGAAACAAGCTGAAAAAAATATCAAAAATATAATTTATTTCAAATTTGGGCATAAAAAATGTAAATTTTTACTTCATGTTCCAAACGAGTTTTCATTTTTTCTAGGTCGGCCAATGATTCCCCGTTTTCAACAATGGAGTTTAAATCCTCCATTGCAAACATGCAGGTCTGATTAAGGCAATCAGACATTTTAGCCATGCTTTTTTCAATCTGCTCAATTTTCATGTCAACTGGCAAATTTTTGCCTGTTTTTAACACACATGGTGTCAAATTCTGTAAAAGATAAAATTTGACATGTATATATATAAATATGATGTTCTCATTAAAATAGCTACATGCAACAAACTTTTTTGTTCTGCACCATAGATCTGAGCAGTTTGTAGTATGATTTGCGCATTTTTTTCAACTGCCTTATTGACCTGTTTATGGTGACATTGTGACACCTTATTTTTGCATCTGTCATATTTTCTTTTTTCAATCTATATGCAGAATCATCACTATCTTCACAATACTCATAAGTGTGATCTGTGTCATCATCACTTGCTTGAATACCTTCACTCTCACATGTCTCACCATCTGTGGTTTCCTCCATAGAGTTTGAAGGACTTTGTGAACTATAAACCACAGTTGATAAGAGTTGATTAGATGATGAAACCTGAAACAGTCCCAATTAATGCAAATTGTATTGTGAGATATGAAATGTCAATTTATGAAAAAATTGACATTTAATAACTTAATAAACAGTTTACATTAGTTGGGACTGTTACCTGGTCTGACATGGTGTCTGGATGCAGATTTGTTGTGGGTACAATACAAAAGCATAAACTTTTGAAATGGACACAGGTTCAACTGTGAATGAAATATGTATTAAATGAAATGAAATAGTGGAAATACTTATTTTATAATCCAACCAAAAAACCTGTTTTTGAATGGATCAACAGCTTGCATCTATTATTTTTAGAGGTGCAAAAGGGTACACCTTAAAATATCAATTATTTTGACCTTACAATTTTATCTTACAAAATATCTGAAAAAACTGGTTTACTTTTTATACTTTTTAAATATCTTATCTGATATAGTTAATGATTCTCAGGGAAAAACATATTATACCTTTGAAAATAAAAACAGCTTTTGAAGGTGCAAAATGTTGAAAAACCAAAATAACTGGTTTATAAAGCTACATATGTTTGCAACTCTAAAAATAACTGGTTTTGTAAAGGTTATAAGATTTTTATCTTGAAAAATCCTTTAAAAACGGAATAGCATCAAAATTATTTCAAATCAGTCAATTTTTATTTTTTCTCATGCTCAGAAATATGACCATGTTGAAAAATAATTTTTTGCTCTTGTTCATCATTGTGCATGCTAAAGGCATGAATAATGAATTACCTGAAGAGTTTGGAGATATGTTTGATGGATTAGATTTCTTTTACCCCAACCAAGGTGTGATAATATTCATGTTTATCACAATTAGCTAACTATTTTATAAGCACCTTCATTTATGCCAGGTAATGCAAATGGACAAGGTGGAACAAATCCAACCATACAAGCTGTTCAACCATCCACAAACAATCAAGTTGTTCAAGTCACCCAACCTCAAATCACTCAAATGGCTACACAACCACAAACTGTTCAAAACCCCCCTCATCTTGTGCAAAATCCTAACCAACCTCCACCAAGGATTCATACTCAAATAACTCAAGCTTCACAAGCTCCTGGTGCAACTACAAATACTCAACCACAAATTTCAAATGCACAATCAACCCCTCAGCCAAATCTGAGATCACAATATAGGATTAACGAAGGTGCATCAACCTCCCGTCAACCTGATAATCTGATTCCAACTTCTACTGATAGAACATCACT
This sequence comes from Sphaerolaimus hirsutus, assembly GCA_964036195.1. Taxonomy (NCBI): domain Eukaryota; kingdom Metazoa; phylum Nematoda; class Chromadorea; order Monhysterida; family Sphaerolaimidae; genus Sphaerolaimus; species Sphaerolaimus hirsutus. The sequence goes on along the minus strand of OZ038450.1, from coordinate 23,351,618 downwards.
GAAAGTTAATAAAGGGACTTATGCTAGAAGGGAAGATATGTTTAGAAATGTTGGTTTTTTAATATTTAAGTACCTTGAATGAATTTGCAAATTTGTCAAATGTTTCAGAGATTTGCAAGGGCTATTTATGAACAAAATCCAACAATGGGTGCTTTTTATAATGAAAATTTACCTATGTCAACTAGTGAAACTGCAAATCAACCTGGAAGACCTAATGTTAACCCCCCTGGAAGACCTAATGTAAATCCATCTGGAAGACCCAATGTAAACCCCCCTGTGAGACCTGGTGCAAACCCCCATGTGAAATCTAGTACAAATGCACCTGTTAGGCCTGTTGCAACAGTGACCTCAACCAAAAACAAGGTGATAAAGTTTTCTCTATTCAATGTTTTTTGAAAAACTATACCATAAAAAATACCTAGGTGCAATGTGATCCTTGGGATAGAAATTGCCGTGTTCACCGTGAACAGTTGAGGCAACAACCTGAACCTACTGAAGGACTAAGAAGTTTTCAACAAATGTTTGATCAATATCCAGAAGCCATGTCTGAAAATAGAGAGATAAATACAGATGTCCATCCATATTTAGCTAGAATGTATAGACAGGATGTCTTATGCCTCAGTGGATATGGGTAATAAAATTGTTTTTAATAATATCACTATCATTATTTTTATATATTTTAAAATACACAGAACACTTGGACATGTTATTAGCTCTGGTATAATTCCACGCTTTGAAAGATGGGAAAGAAATTTTATCAATGTATTTGATAACATTGATGATTGCGCTATTATAACCTGTTTTGTATGTTGTTTTTTGATATTTTAAGTTAATAAGTAAAAAATAGTTGTAAATGCTCCCCATTTTTCAGGCAATGTTTGCTAGACATGTTGCCCCATTTGTATTCATGCTCATGTTGAATACAAATCAACAGCAACCATGTGGTGAAAGAGATATAATAGAAAGGATTCAAGATGCTATTCAAGTGTTCACCGCAAACTCTCACATAAGACAATGGATGTTCAATAGTTTTTGGGATCCAACATGTCAACCCAATTTGGTGATTAGAAGAATGGCACAAACATTGGTCAGACCATATTCACAAGAATTGTACACTTATATAACAACAAATCTTATTAGAGAAAATGATTCTTTCGGTGTTGATCGTATGAGGAATATTTTTCGCCTAGCAATGCTTAATGTTGAATCTGGTGAATTTAATATGCTACTTTATATACTAGCTATATGTCTAAATAGTCTTGCACTTAACCATTTCAATGCTTAAATCACATTTTTATTGATAAACATTTTATGTGAAACGTAATTGTGAGTATAGAATAAATTTTTATGTAAATTTGAATAACAATTCACATTCATAAAAACACATCTTAAAAATAAATCCACCACAACTTACCATTTGAATACACATCAACTGCGGTAGATATAAGTTTGAAGCACACACTACTCAACCCATTGAAATCTGCGAGAGTATAAAAGTTGACACAAGTAGTTGAAACTGTTCTGTTGGCACAAACAGATAGGTAACTTATGTAACTTATACACTAGCTTACATGACACTTCACATAACATTTCACTTTTCATACATCTAACATTTCACTTTACATAACATTCAATAGATCCTAGGGTATTTCATATAATGTTTCACATTTACATACCTCTAATAGAATGGCGTACCTCCAATAGAACGGCACCTCCAATAGAATGTCAGATTTTGGTGTGTTTTTTTTTTTTGCACTCACGAAATTTATAGAATGGTATACTTCTAATAGAACTGTAGCTTTTGGTACTATTTTACACTCACGAAATGAATAGAACGGCAACCTCCAATAGAACGGCACCTCTAATAGAACAGTAGGTAAAAAGTTGATGAAAAAAATAGATCGGTACTCTTCTATTAGAAGAAATACGGTAACTCTTACTAGCAGGACATTTACACTTTACTTACATTCCATCATGAAACAAATCACTCACAAAATTCATTGGTGATCCGGTGGCCTGCATATCGATTCGTTCAGCTGGGGTAAAACCCTCCTCAAATTAAATGCCGGAACCAGCGAATACTTGAAATTGGTTCCTTGGATCCAACTTTGAAAGCCAACTTCGATAGAAACCTCCTCGATCAAATTACACAGCAAATAACATTGTGTGTAGATCAAAAATGCAATGTTCTGTAAATAAATATAGATTAAGGTAAATAAATACACGTAAATCGAGAATCTATACCTATTTCGAAATATTTTTCACAAAAAAAGAATTTTGAATTGATGGGTACACTCGTACCAAAACATCTTTTTATACCGTAAATTCTGACTTTTATGTGTAAAACACCCAATAAGCATTATCAAAACACGTAGTAAATCTGTAAAATGGATTCAAAATATCTTGAAAATGCACTTGGAAATATGTTTTCTAAGATATTAAAAGGGTGTTTACACATAAAAGTCAGAATTTACGGTATAAAAAGATGTTTTGGTACGAGTGTGTATGTCGGATTCGCGCAAATGTGAATGAAGTCTTATCTGCCGGATGGACACTACACCTACGCCTACGCACATAAGTCTTTATTCAGCTAGCGAATAGGCTTGGGAAGCGTTTTTTATGTATTTTTGCACATAAACAAAGTGATTTTTAGAAACGTTTTTCTACATATTTATATAGCCAGTGGTGGTAACTTGTCATGCTCTGATAATTATTATAAACCTGTTTAAGTAGAAAAGTTTCGGTTAAGAATATTTGGTTTCACATAGTTCATAAAATACAGTATTTTTTATAATAAACTTATCCTTATATTGGAGACGCCCTTCTATTTTTAAAATTGAACCTTTTATAAAAAATTCATTGATAACTGAATATATTCTACCTTTTTTGAGTATTTGATAACTAAAATAATATTTCAAGATGTAACTATTTAATTAAAAAAATACGGTAATTTTTTATCAGATTTTTTTGGTTGTCTCACATGTAATTTGTCGTGACACACCCAATCCAACACACCCTTCCCGCAGGTAATTTTACTTGACACTTGTAGTACACGTGCGGCCGCCGTTGTAATTCTATTCGCGGCTGCGGCGACGACGTGCTAGCGCCCGCCCCGCGCGAACATTTATCAGATATTATCTAATTAATTGAGACAAAGTGCAAATTTAATTGAAGGTGAGTTGTCCGCGGGTGTGAAGGTAGTAATGTGGGTGGCCCAAAGTTTTATTTAGTTGATGGTTGCGGTAGACTGTAAAAAACGTGTAACATATCATTCAGTGTTGTAAAATTTGACTCCAATTTTTGTAGTTATTGGTATCTTGCTTTGGAAATATGGGACACTCTGCAATTTTACAATTTTGGTTAATTAGTAACGGATCGATCTATCGCTTCAAAATAGGAAACAAGACAAGATAAAAAATTTGGATCAAAACTGGTACCATCAAAAGTTTGATCATAAAACCGGATTTGAATATTTTCATCTAAATGTAGACTTTAAAGGGTTTATCTCAAAAATAATGGGTGCCACTAAATATAGAAGTATTTTTATTACTCAGATTCACCGTTTTTGCACGCGCGGCGATTTTTTCAACAAGTTGCTGAGCGGCGTGACCATCGGAGCGGTAATTTCACTCTGTTGAGTGCACCGGTAATTTGAGGGTGAAATTAGGGTTCAAATGGGGTTGACTTTTCGGGATCGGGATCGGGATTCAATTTTTGAGATTTCGGGATCGGGATTGGATTTTTGAGATTTTGGGATCGGGATCGGGATCCGGATTGGTTGGGATAGGGGTCACGGGATCGGGATTGGGATTAGCATTTTTTCCCGAATCGGGATCCCAAACTTGGTAGTTTCTAGCGATCGGGATAGGCATTTCGGGGATCGGGATTTTCGGGGAAAATTTTCGGGATCGGGATTGGGGTTTCAGGATCGGGATTGGGGTTTCAGGGTCGGGATTGGGGTTTCAGGGTAGGGATTGGGGTTTCAGGATCGGGATCTTGAAAGGTCCCGGTCCCGAAAACTGGCCCCATTTGAAACCTATACTAATGGTAAATTTATTTTTTTTCTTACAGTGTTTTACGACGACAAGCTGCTGAGCCGCGTGACCATCCAACCAAGCCCAACCCAAACCCGAAATCGGACTCGGAAGTACGTGTGTTTGTTTTTGGGGCGTACGTTTCGGTTTTATAGTTCTATCATTTATTCATTGTAATATGGGTGTGTAGAATGTAATGCGACAATTTTGAAGTCACGTGAATATTGGCAATTTGCCAGTATTTAAGTGGGTGTGAAAAGTGTAAAGGTTTTGACATCAGTTTACATTCGATATTGCGACAAAATAGACAAAATATCGAGTATAAGTTGACGTAAATACCTTGACACTTTTCATATCCCACTAGAATACTGGTTTTTATCAGATTGGCAACTAGCCAATATTCACGTGAGGTATGAAACGTGTCGTACGTCACTTGACACTGGATATTTACCACTTTGATCAAATATGGAGCGTAAAGTGACGTAAACACTTCAGCGCTTTTCTTGTCTCACGGATACTGGTTTTAATTAGAGATTGGCAACTTGCCAGTATTCACATGAGCGTGAAAAGCACCGAGGTATTTACGTCGCTTCACGCTCGATATTTGATCACGTATTTATTAGCTTGGCAACTTGCCATTGAACAAATACGTGATCAAATATCAAGCGTGAAGAGACATAAATACCTCGGTGCTTTTCACGCCCACGTCAATACTGGCAAGTTGCCAATCTCTAATTAAAACCAGTATCCGTGAGACACGAAAAGCGCCGGAAGTATTTACGTCGCTTTACACTCGATATTTGATCAGAGTGGTAAATATCCAGTGTCAAGTGACGTACACACGTTTCATACCTCACGTGAATATTGGCTAATTGCCAATCTGATAAAAAAACCTGTTTTCACGAGGATACGGAAAAGCGTCAAATGTATTTACGTCAACTTACATTCGATATTTTGCTGCTTTTCATTTATTTATTGGCAACTTGCCATTCTTTACGTGAAAAGCGACAAAACATCGAATGTAAAGTGACATAAATATATTGACGCTTTTTTCGTGTCCCGTGAAAGACAGGTTTTTATCAGATTGGCAAGTCGCCAGTATTCGCGTGGGGTAAGAAACAAGTCAAAGTATTTTACGTCAATTTACATTCGATATTTTGCCACTTCTCACTTGAACACTGGCTAGTTGCCAATAATAATTGAAAAGCGGAAAAATATCGAATGTAAATTGACATAAAATACTTTGACGTGTTTCTTACCCCACGCGAATACTGGCGACTTGCCAATCTGATAAAAACCTGTCTTTCACGGGACACGAAAGTGTCAATATATTTATGTCACTTTACATTCGATGTTTTGTTGCTTTTCATTTATTTTATTGGCAACTTGCCATTCTTTACGTGAAAAGCGACAAAATATCGAATGTAAAGTCACATAAATACATTGACGTTATTTTTTGTGTCCTGTGAAAGACAGGTTTTTATCAGATTGGCAACTCGCCAGTATTCATGTGGGTGTGAATTACATCAAGGTATTCACGTTATTTTACATTCGATATTTTTTACCACCTCTCACTTGAGCACTGGCTAGTTGCCAATAATAATTGAAAAGCGGTAAAATATCAAATGTAAAATAACGTGAATACCTTGACGTAATTCACACCCACATGAATACTGGCGAGTTGCCAATCTGATAAAAAACCTGTCTTTCACGGGACACGAAAAAAACGTCAATGTATTTATATCACTTTACATTCCATATTTTGTCGCTTTTTACGTAAAGAATGGCAAGTTGCCAATAAATAAATGAAAAGCAGCAAAATATCGAATGTAAAGTAACATAAATACATTCGACACTTTTTGTATCCTCGTGAAAACAGGTTTTTTATCAGATTGGCAATTAGCCAATATTCACGTGGGATATGAAACGTCCGCCGTGTATTTACGTCACTCGCGCAAAATATTTTTCATGTGAATACTGACAAGTTGCCAATAAAACCTGTTTTCTCAAAAATATTTTGCGCGAGTGACGTAAATACAGGGCGGACGTTTCATACCCCACGTGAATATTGGCTAAAAGCCAATTTGATAAAAACAACCTTTAATCAAAATCAATTATCACGGGATCTGAAAGGTATCAAAATGTCAAATTATAATTGATTTTGACAAAGTGAAATGATATTGCAGATGGATGTCAAAGTGTCGTTTTTGTTGATGATGCTGTGCGCGGCGCTCTGCGGCGGCGGCATGGACGGCCCCTGCGACCACCAACTGTGCACCTGCATTGGCGTAGAGGCGACTTGCCGCACCAAATCCAGCTACGACCTATCCGGGTGCGAAAATATGAAATTTTACAATCCCAACCCCAACAATCGGGAAAAAAACACTTCCGGTCTCAACCACACACCCCGGTCCCAGTTGAGAAAAATTTTCCACCCAATCCCGACAATCCCAATCCCGATCCCAACAATCTTAATCCCGATCCCAACAATCCCACCCGATAAATTTGTGTTAAAAATCACTGAAATGTAAAAAATTTCAGGTACACCGCAACCAACCGCATTAGGCGCGTCACGGTTCTCGCGCCGCACAACGAAATGTGCGAAGAAATGCGCAAGCTTTTCCAGGGCAATATCGATTTTCGCTGCAATATCGAGGGGGGTAACTACATATTGCCACCCACGTACACCCCCAGCGGAACCCCCCTGACCAAGCGAACCACCCGCGGCTTGACTTCAGTCCTCAACTTTATTACAAACGCGGTTGGTTACTTTTTGCATTACTACGGTGGTTCAAATGAAATTGGGTTTGAGTGAGGTTCAAGCGGGATTGTTGTTTCAGGTTAGGTGATCGGAACTGGGTTCGGGCTGTGTTTTGAGTTTTAGTGGGTGTTGCTTGCCTAGTTTTGGGTTGGGATCATTTTTCTGTTTAGACTATGTTGTGTTGTAAATTGATAGGGTTGGGTTTTCAGGATCGGGTCACGGTTTGAGATTATGAAAGTTTGAGTTTTTTCGGTATTCAACACTTTCTGAATTTATTTTTTGAGTTTTTCATCGGGTTTGGGTGGGGATGTCCTGTTTGAACCTCACTTAAAATAGTATTTTATTTGAACCAACTAGTAACCCTGTGAGATTGTAGAACCCTAGCATATATTTCATCATAAATATGCAGCCCACTGAATCCACCAAGGGTGTTGTTGTTGGTATGGAGAGTGAGCGCACCACATCGTTTGTCACCACCACTACACAGTCGTCCACTGATCGGCACACAGACGACTGCAAAATATATGTTTTTATAAGCAAGATGGTGAAATAAAGCGGTGCAAAGTGTATGACACCACATGCCACTGTGAATCATGTGCTGAGAAATGCCCTTGTGAACCGTGCATTCCACCAACACCGAGAATAATTTGGGTGTGTGAATTTTATGAAATGCGTTACATTTCATTACATGTCAGCAAACACAATGTTTTTTAGATCCCCCCTCGACCCACTACGCCGGCACCCCCCTGTGAATGTGAGACCCCCGAACCATGCTATTTACCAGGTGTCAATCCCAGACCTAGTAAGTGTACAGTAATGTGTCGAATGTCATGAAAAGTATTATTATTCTTCACGCGCAAAATTCATTACCATTTTTCTATTTGATTTAATTCACATTTTTTCATGACATTTTACACATTACTGTACACTTACTAGGTCTGGGATTACCTCCAGAACCCTGCGAGACCCCAGAACCGTGCGAGATCCCAGAACCCTGCGAGATCCCAAAACCCTGCGAGATCCCAAAAACCCTGCGAAACCCCAAAACCCTGCGAGATCCCAAAACCCTGCGAGACCCCAGAACCGTGCTATTTACCGGCACCCTGTGAAATTTTGCGAGACTTGTGAAATTTGCGAGACTTGCGAAGTTTGCAAAACTTGTCAACCGTGCACTACTCAAGAACCTTGTCCAACAGAAAAAAATGTGCACTACTCCACTTCCCACCCCCACCACCCCTCCCAAATGTGGTTTTTGCTGACTGTGAGAGCTTGTGTCAGCTCTATGCTGTTACGCACACATTGTGAGTCGATCTGTGATGATTTTGATGTGTTTTACTATTTTGACACATTATCCAATAAATATGTTTACATTGCTTATAACAGAGTGGCTACACCCTCAACAACATCTGTTACTAGCACTGTTCACACGGGATCTGTGGTGCACATTAAAAATAGTGGTGGTGGTGGTGGTGGTGGTGCAATGTCTGAGGAAGATGTGGCGATGGAAAAAACGAAAGGTACTTAGAGTAGATAGTCCACTAACTAAAACACTCTACCTACTCACTCACTTACTCACTCACAACCCTCACTCACTAAAAACCATTTTTATTTACATGTAAATGGTTAGATATTTATTAGTGGTTCAGGGGTTGCGGCGTCAAATGCGTACATTTTTATGTACCATTGAAAATGAAACACTCAATGCATTGGGATGTAGGTACATAAAAAAATGTACGCATTTCACGCCGCAACCCCTGAACCACTAATAAATATCTAAAGTTCACCTATCAAAAACAATTTACAAATTTCAGCTGAAGGATATTGAGGAAAATCAAGTGAATTACTCAAAGTTTTTCACCTTGATCGGGATGCTCAGGCTGTTTTTGCAAGCGATTTGCACTAATACTACTGGGTGGTTAGCCGGCATGGCTAGGTACTACGGCGCGGTGAGAAATTTGATAAAATTTTGTACATTTTTGAATCAATTTTAAAAACACGCATCACTCAGGAGCTTTACAAATGGGCAAAAGGCAAACGCAATGGCTTCAATTTGGGTGAAGATCGCGGCGGCGTGGAAATGAAAGATTTTGGCGCCGTCAGTATGAGTGATATGGTAAAATAGAGTTGGAGGAAATAAATGACATTTCAATATCAATATTCGATGCTTAAAAAAAACAATACTTTTTACAGTTGCAATTTTCATGGGTTTTTACACAAAACTTTTGACACTTTGCATGACATTTTACATGACTTTTGACACTTTGCATGATGCAATTTTCTTGGAATTTTTACACAAAACTTTTGACACTTTGCATGATATTTGTCATTTTACAGGATATTACGCATGATATTTGTCGTCATTTTACAGGACATTTTACATATACGCATGACAACATTACTCGATAAGCTTCTTCTAACTCAACCCTCCCTTGTCAACCGGCTGCTGACCAACCAGGAAACACATGATGCAGCTGCAGCAGAACCAACAGGAAGAGCTGAACATGCTCAGGGGTTTCTGTTTACTTACAATTTTTATCACCTGTGAAAAGTGCCAGTAACCAAAATGGTATGACATTTTTTTATTTTGGTGTTAGTCGGAAAAAACTTATGTTTTTTCACCAAGACTCACAGATACTGGAAAGTCACCAATATGGGTTTCAAAAAAACCAGTAGTGGCTTTCATGAGTGAGACACAAAAAGCGCCGAGGTATTCACGTCGCTTTTTGTGTCTCACAGATACTGGTGGCAAGTGACCAATTGACTGACACCAAAGTAAAAAAGTGTCAACTGGTGCTTTTTAAATTAAATAAATAACAATGACTCAGACGAGTTCGCGCACGTCTCGAATAGGGAGGCCTATTTGGTCGATGTCGACCAGAATTCCTCTATCGGTGGCGGCAGCAGGGTGGGCGGCAGCAGGGCGGGCGGCAGCAGGGCTGGCGGCAGTAGGGTGGGCGGCAGCAGGGTGGGCGCCCCCATCGCGCGTTCGTCCAGTGTGGGGCACCAGGTGCCGCGCTTCGTGGGGCCGGTCTCGTTGATGCCCGGGCGGGAGGAGCGAGGTTCAAAATTTGTCGCTTTTTAGTGTGTCCACTGCTGCCATTACAAAATACCGTAATCGCAGTGTGAGCGGCAGCGGCGCGGGAGCGTGTGTGCAGCGGCGGCGCGGGAGCGTGTGTGCAGCGGCGGCAGCGGCGGGCGGCGGGCGGCAGTCAGAGTTTCGTTGTTTGTGCGCGTGCGGTTGTTTGTTTTTTTGCCCCCCCCGCCAGTTGGGTGGGCGGCTGCCGGTTGTTTGTGTGCGTTTTTCTGGCCGCCCCACCCCTTCGTGGTGTAGTTTGTGTGCAGTTTTTCTGGCCGCCCCGCCCCCTCGTAGTTTGTGTGCGTTTTTTGCCGCCCCGCCCCTTTGCGGTGTATAGTTTGTGCCTAGTTGTTTTTTTTTTCGTGTAGTTTGCATAAATGTATATGCATAATAGTTTCCATGGTATTTTACAACATGACTTTTGACACCACCATAAGTAAATATTTTGGCATTTTACATGACGACATTTTACAAAAATACCTTGGCATTTTACATGACTGCACTGCTGAAAAAATATCACCACTTATAATAACTGCATATACATTTAGTCTCGTTTTTGTTGGTGGTTGCGGTGTGGTGATCATTTAGTCAGTATGCTTTTTGTGAGCATTTTTCTGCTGCGAAAAACCCCCCCAAAAAAACAGCTCACAAAAAGTGTGTTTGCGGGCATTTTTTCTATCATGTTACATGGCTGGATCTAAAAATGTACCGCGGCGTGTCCCCCCACTCACTCGAAAAATTACCGCATACACGCCCAATTCGTGAGCCCGCGTGTGGGTCCAATTACATGCAATCTCGGTTCCGATATGATTCTAGTTTTCTTCAATTGCATTCTAGTTTCCATTGCTTTAAGTGTCATATTTTTTATTTTCGCGTTGATGTTTTGTGGCATTTATGATGGTGTTTCACTTGAGATTTTACTTAGGCATTCACTTGATCATTTCTGATGCATTCAATTGATGATTTTTGTTGTTGAGTTTATTGATGATAAAATGAATATGTTGTAAAAATATTGGACAATTTATTGAATCACCATTGGTAGCGATACCATTACCATACCTACAGTACATAAAAAAAACTCCGGTATTTTTTTTTTCAACTTCAAAGGTTTTTTATAAAATTGGGGAGTTTAAAAACTAACTAAAACTCCGGTGGTAAACGTGGTGGGGTACAAAACTGGGGGGGTGGGTGCTCAAAACTCTCACACATTTTTGTAGTATTTTCGTAAAACAACAACTTTTTGGTGGTACAAGTGGTAAATCACGTATCACTTCGGGGGGGAGGTCACAGCATTCCTATAGCGTTTCACTGCGTTGGCGGTGGTGTTTTTGTTTTTTAGGGGTTTTTTTTAGGTTTTTTTAGGTTTTTTTAGGTGTTTAGGGGTTTTTTAGGTTCTTTTTTTACCTTTTTTACTGGTAAAAAAGGTAAAAAAAGGTAAAAAAGGTAAAAAATAGGTCCTAGTAAAAAATAGGGGCGGCGGCGGCAGCCTATTTTTTACCAAAAAAAAAAACCCTAAACACCTAAAAAAAGAAAAAAAGAAAGAAAAAAGAAAGAAAAAAAGAAAAAAACACACTCGCTCTGTGCCATGGACATGTCCCATTGCATGCCATGGCATCTTTTTCTTCTCCAGTCATAGCGTAGCAGAAGGGTAGGGAAGTGTCAAAAAGTGGGTGACACGCGTGTCCAGCCAACATCCAAGCCTTCACTATAGCTCTTCTACCATCATTCGAGTCTACTTCCGCTTGAGGCCAATCGTGAAATATACCATCACCAAAGTCGTTTAAGCTGAGGGCCAAAAACTTGTCCGCCACGTAATTTCTAGCTATGTGTAAATTTATTTCTGATTTTGGCCATTTGTTAATAATAGATTGTAGATTCTCAGGGGACGTGGCACCCATGAGGTAAGAATTTTGGAATGGTGATAATGCATATTGTAAATGTAGGAATCGTTGAGCTAGCAGGAAACCAGCTCGGCCAGAGTAGGGACAGCGCTTATTACCACGAACTGCTTGAAAACACTCAATATGTGTTGCTACATTTAATTCCATCAATGATTTTAGACTCAAATTACGTATGTCTAAAATTTCATTAGTCACAGTGTACACGATCATTTTTAAGCAGTCTAATTGACTACTCGTAGTGTCAGTGCGAAGGTACAAATCTCTGGGATTTGTTAAAAGAAATATTGAACCTCTCCTATTGAACCAGAATTTTGGGAAAATTCCTGCAAGAGGGGGAAAATCACTTGTTATTGTTTATATTCACAACTATATTACCATAATGCCCCCCAGCAGGATATTCATCACATCTAGATATAGCAAAATCATCCATCATATCATTAATTTTATAAATAAGACCAAACGGTACCAGCTTACTTTTTATATTACGCATCTCATCATTCTTATGATCACTCAAGGCATCCCATTTAGTCGTTTCCGTGTCTGCATCCGAGGTGGTTTTTGGTGTTGCGGTGGTGGTGGTGGTGGTTTCCATAGTACTATACGTAGAGTCATCAGCCCTTTTCATCTTTTTAACCTTTTCCAGCAATGTACCAACTGATGGAGACCCTTTAGAAGAGTGTTCGTCTGTATTTGTTCGTGGGGGGATATTCAGGTGCCTTGGGGGTTGGGGTGGCTGCTCCTGCTGGTGTTGTTGTTGGCGGCGTCTCATCAGTTGGTCGGTATCTGATGGTGTC
>OZ038450.1:23258439-23338852 GCA_964036195.1 Sphaerolaimus hirsutus | reverse complement strand
AAAATTACCACCCCTCTTGTCGAGCACCATAGGCATGACAAAATTCAAAAAAGGTCGGGGCTCATGCATAACGTACTACCTTTATAAAATACCGTATTTCAAAATTCAAATACGCTCCGCCCACCCCACGCAGAATGCATGAGGCCGCATTCAAATGCACACTGCAGAAATTTGCAGTTTCAAAATCCACCCAGACAAAGTCCAAACATTTGGAGAGTGTGTCTAGTGATTTTCAGAGAAAATCTGTGAAAAAAAGCATGTAATGCCATCGTCTGGCCTGTATTTGTTTTCGCTAATCAATATTTCAATAAAAAATGCCTCTTCAATCATTTTATCATTCCATAAAAACAGCCACAAAATTACCTATCAGGACCTTTAACCTATGAGAAGGGCTTTAGGTGTGCGCTACACTCGTTCCAATAGTACCCCACACAAAAACTTTCATGTTAAAGATCTGACGCAAAATTAGGTTACGGTAGCGACGCAAAAAAATCTGACGCAAAACCCAATCTTATCCCACACTACCATAAGATTTGGATACGACGACACAAAAAAATACGACGCAATACTATACGACGACGAAAGTCTCGCGTCGCTACCGTAACCCTTTCTTGCGTCAAGTCAACAATTATGACGTCATAGGGACATAAGTTTCCAAAAGTGGGACATAAGTCTCACAAAACGGACACTTTCCGGAACTTTTCTACCATATTCCCCTCATTTTCTTTACTGGGAACGAGTGTACCGCACACCCCCCCCTCCCATAGGTTAAAAGGTCCTTATATTCTGCTGCGATTGTATATGGTGATGGCCAGGGAAGGCATGGGGCGACCGCTAGGGTGTCAACTTTCCGTTTTCCGTTTCCGCTTTTCGCAGGCAAATTTTTTCCATTTCCGTTTTCCGGCTGCAAAATATTTTTTCTGTTTCCGTTTTTCTGGCTCATTTTCCGTTTTCCGGCAAATTTTTTCAGTTTTTCTGCCTTTTTCAGTTTTCCGGTTCAATTGTCTGTTTTTCCAACTTTTTTCCACTTTCCAGCTCAATTTTCTGTTTTCTGTTTCAGCCAAACTGGTAAAACTGCATGCAGGTTCTCAATGAAGTGAATTTTTCCTATTTCTAGTGAGTTTCAGCAAATTTATTTAATTCAGGAAAAATTTCAGCAAATTTTTTTCCGTTTCCGGCATATTTTGAGCAAATTTTTCTTTTTCTGTTTCCGTTTTCTGACATACCATTTTTCCGTTTTCTGTTTTCCAGCAAGTGCACAAAATTTTCCGTTTCTGTTTCCGTTTTCTGGCATGTGCAAATTTTTTTCCGTTTCCGTTTCCGTTTTCCGCCAAAAAGTTTTTGTTGACACCCTAGCGACCGCCCTTCCTCCTGCGTACCTGCCTGACCACAAGTAGGGTGTCAAATTTCCGTTTTCCGTTTTCCGTTTCCGTTTTCCGCAGGCAAATTTTTTCCGTTTTCCATTCCGTTTTCTGGCCACTTTTTTCTGTTTCTGTTTTTCCGGCTCATTTTCCATTTTCCGGCTAAATTTTCAGTTTTTCCGCCTTTTTTTCCGTTTTCTGGCTAAATTTTCTGTTTTTCCCCAGTATTTTGCCAACAATGTGTTTTAGCTATTCTTCCAGTGTATTTTTTGTTTCACTTCACTAAAACAATACCTTTGCCTATCATATTTCACAGTTGAGCTGTTTTGTGCCGCTTCTGATCTATTTCTATATATCTAACTCGAATGAAAATATTTATTAAAAAAAACTAAAAAAATTGTTTTGTGTTTTAAGTAAGTTTAAGTTTTTAAGTGTTTTGGTAGCGGACTGGCAGGGGTTGGAGTTGCGCGCGTGCTGAGACTGGGCAGTTAGTGAACCTCAATTTCTCTTTTAGATGAGATACTTTTAATAGATTTTGTTTTATTGAAAAAGTAAGTATGTACAACATGTACCATTTCAGCCATTTTTCCGTTTTCCGGCAAAATTTCATCATTTTTTTCTGTTTCCTTGCTAATTTCATTTTTCCGTTTCCGTTTTTCGACCCATTTTTCCGTTTTCCGACCGCTGAAATTTTTTTTCCGTTTCCGTTTTCCGCCAAGTGCAAATTCTTTTCCATTTTCCGTTCCGTTTTTTGGCCGGTGAGATTTTTTTTCCGTTTCCGTTTCCGTTTTCCGTAAAAAAATTTGTTGACACCCTAACCACAAGTAGAGTTTGTCAACTACTGATGGTCGAGATTAAAAACTATTCGTTGGCCCTGTACACACTAGTTTTCACACAAAAATTTGAAAACTAATAAATGAGCTTTGAACGTGTTGAGTTTTCCACAATGAATCGATGAGTTTTTCATCTCGGTCAACTCCGCCGACGGTGCACTATTACGCACAAACGCCCATCATGCACAAACGCCCATCATGCACAAACGCCCATCCCGCACATTGTGACGACGCCCATCATGCACAAACGCCCATCACAACATAAACACCTTCCCGATCAAGTCCGGCCCCCTATTTTTATTTTCACTTCGCATGCCCTATCTCCGGTTGCGTGAGGGGTGGAAAACTAATACTTGTGGGGTATAAAGGTGCAACCCCCCACTACCCCTCATGAATAAATGGGGCAGCGGCGACTCATTATAGAGGAGGTCTCCATATACGTGAAAAAATTTTGCGGCGTTTTCACTGTCCCGCACAGGTCTGGCCCCCAGTTTATTTCTTTCGAATTTTCGAATTTTTTCACCATTTTTAGCTACCAATTGTGTGCAAAACGCAGAAACGCAATTCAAATCATTACTTTTCATGAATTTATTTGTTGCGGGAGAACAAAAAATCTGCAGACTTATCTGTGGTAAAAGCTTGAAAGGCTGTTAAATATAAAGACATATTCAAAATTAAGCAGAAAAAGTCGAAAATGGAGTAATTTGATTGAAACAAATTCGAAAAGTCTTTAAAAAGATTCGAAAAGTAATCAAAAAGATTCGAAAATTTGAAAACTAAATTCTAAAATTTGAAAACTACTTTGAGAAAAATTTGAAAATTCAAAAAGTCATTTTAGAAAAAATACTTGAATACTTTTTTCCAGAGGGTTTGCCATCGTTATTGATTAGAGACAAAAAGGTGCAATGTTCATAAAACTGTACCATACTATTTGCTACCGCTTCAAAAGACAACAGCGCAATAAAATGTTTTTGCATTTACGACGGGCATATCAACTGCCAGATAAAGAGCTACAAAAGAAAACGGATAAAAACAAAAAATTCTTCAGGCGGTCACCCTGTAATACACAACATAAGCATCGTCATACTGGAAAAATCCATGCTGCTCAGTCAAATCCACAGCCAGGTGGCACACTTGCAGGGTGTCCGAGAATGAAACTGCGCCGCACAGCGGATGGCGGGCACAGAAGTCCTTGCAAAACAGAGCGGAGGCGAGGCCTTCCTTTGTGCCCAGCACAGTTGGATAATATGTAAACACCTTCCCGGACAAGTTCACCACCCTGTTTTTTATTTCACTTCAAATGCAATATCTCCGTCCATGGGGGTGTTATAAGGCTGAAACTTTGTATATATTAAGTTGTAAGACCCCCTTACTCCCCAACAATGGGGGGAGGTGCGGCGACTCACTACAGGGTGGGTTGCCCTATATGCAAAAAAAATTTGTGGCGTTTTTGGTGTCCCAAGCAAGTTCACTACCCACTTGATTAGCTACACTTTGAAGGCTATATCTCAAGCTGTGAGGGCAGTAGAAAGCTGAAATTTGGGGGATGTCTTGCCAACACCCCCCCTCACAATACACCAGTGGGGCGGCTGCAGACGACCCACTAAAGCATGGGTCACTGCATATAAATTTGATAATTTTTTTAAGAACAACCCAAGTGTCCCAAACAAGTTCGCCACCCAACTGCATTATAACAAAGTGTTGTGAGAACATACCTGATATAAAATTGAATCAGATATGAACCCTAGTTCTGCTCATTAAAATTTTTTCAGTAGGGCACCCACCCTGTCCCATAAACAGCAGATTGAAAATTTTACTTTTAACCAATTTTTTGTATCACACTTAAAAAGTTGGTTTACAAAGTTCACTAGGGGAGGGTCTAAGGTTCAAAGTTATGTAAACAACATAACCTCTAAAATGCTTCCATAAGGAAATTTATTTGGGGTGAATGAAAAAGAGAAAATTTTGCCAAATTTTCTTCCTGAAATGACATCATTTTGACATCATAGAATTCACCCCAAGTAAATTTCCTTATGGAAGCATTTTAGAGGTTATGTTGTTTACATAACTTTGAACCTTAGACCCTCCCCTAGTGAACTTTGTAAACCAACTTTTTAAGTGTGATACAAAAAATTGGTTTAAAGTTCAATTTTCAGTCGGCTGTTTATGGGACAGGGTGGGTGCCCTACTGAAAAAAAATTTTTTGGCTGAAATAGTGTTCCAACCCGATTCATTTTTATATTAGGTATGTTGTTGCAACATTTTTTTAATGCAGTTGGGTGATGAACTTGTTTTGGGACATTTGGGATGTTTTTAGAAAATGTTTAACTTTATATGCAGTGACCCATGCTTTAGTGGGTCGTTGGCAGCCGCCCAACTGGTGGATCGTGAAGGGGGTTGTTGGCAAGACAGCCCCCAAATTTCAGCTTTATACCACCATCACAGCTGGAGATATGGCTCTCGCAGTGTAGCCAATCAAGTGGGTGGTGAACTTGTTTGGGACACCAAAAACGCCAAAAAAATTGTTGCATATAGGGCGACCCGCCCTGTAGTGAGTCGCCGCACCTCCCCCATTGTTGGGGAGTAGAGGGGTCTTACAACTTTATCTTTACAAAGTTTCAGCTTTATAACACCCCCATGGACGGAGATATTGCATTTGAAGTGAAATAAAAAAATGGGTGGTGAACTTGTCCGGGAAGGTGTTTATGAATACCATAAATCCAAGGGAGGTCTAGGCAAACTTTATTATCAGTTTTTTTGACTGTGCAATTATAAATAGATGGGGGTGGTTGCTCAAAGAACATAATATATATTGTGTCAGAATTTTCAGTGAAATCCCTAATCAATTTTGTCGTTGTGTTCCATTAACTGCTTGCTTAGCAATACAATGGATATTTGTGAGCATACTGTTTTTCCTCGAGATACATCAAGGGGTTTATCTTTTCAAAGTGACAATTTTGAGTAGGTTTAAACAAGGGAGGGGGTATTTCGAGGGTTCTTTTATTACACCAGGAATTTTTCGAACTGCCAGTACTAATTTGTTGTTTGTAAAGCCAGAATTACAGCTCAGCGGCATTTGACGTGAAATGATGACGTTGTAAAATTGATTACATCAAAATAGACAAATGTACAGCATTGAAATTGCATAATTAGATAGTTCTAGTAATTGTGAGTGATGTCCCAAAAAATTTCACCAAATAATCATTATTTAAGTAGTTATTAATTTAACGTCAAAATTTTTTGGTGACGTACAATGTTTGATGTGAAATGTTGACGTAGAATGTGTAACTTTGATGTAAAATTAATAACTTATTAAATTATAATTATTTTCTTTATTTTTTAGGACATTACACACAATTACCAGAACTATCAAAATCTGAAATTTCAACGCTGTACCTATGTCTATTTTGATGTAATCAATTTTACGACGTCATCATTTCACGTCAAACGCCGCTGAGCTGTAATTCCGGCTTAACGCACGTAGCCATACAAAAAAAGCAACAATAAGCAACATGTATAAGAGTCTATAAACTTACCGTATTTCTTCTTAAGGTGGATTTACAGCATAACGATAAATATAAGGTAATGCGACAAATAAAACGTCATCGAAAAATTCATTATTTTCATTTTTTCAAATTTTTTCATTAAAAATTCAATTTTCATACACCATTTTTCGAAAAAATTTATGCTGTAAATCCACCTTAATAGAAGAGCACCATTCTATTTTGTCGTCAACTTTTTACCTGTCATTAATTGGAGGTGACGTTCTATTGTAGGCTGCCATTCTATTTCTTTCACACATTTTTCATTTGTACACAGCCTTCACATGAATGAAAATTGAGCAACATTTTAATATCAGAGCATCAATTTGTAATTAAATATGAATATTTGCATGCCTTGAGCATTTTCGCCATCAATAATGAAATATATTCGTGTTTTGGCACTCTTCCAACGCAATATCTAACTGCCGTTCTATTGGAGGCACCATTCTATTGGAGCCTGTCGTTCTATTGTTTTCGTGAGTGCAATAAAAAGCCAAAACCAGCCGTTCTATTATTAGAGCTGCCGTTCTATCGGATGTATACCATTCGATTGGAAGAAATATGGTAACAATCTCCGTGTTCTTTCATTTTTTAATACAAACGTCCCTACCTATTTTTTGGTTCCCAGCGTGCAGCTCATCCAATGGAAAAAATGTGCAATGAGTGGCGCCAGACACAGTAGCCATTCAATTCGAGCCGTTTTTTTGAAACCTAGCATAGCACCCCCGGGGTGCTATAAAACTATATAACACCCCGGGTGCTATAAACGGAGAAATACGGTAGTGCATTTCAGCCAGAGTTTTGAAAAAACCGTTTCGATAAAATTACCTGCATTTAAAAACCACGTTTGGCCCACCCCTACAACACAAATTCTAAGTTTTCCATAAAGCGTTTCAAACGTTTTTGGATGCAAAACCGGGATTCAAAATCTCCAAAAATTCTATTTTTCGCTATCTTTAAGCAATTCGCATCTGGGCCTAACTTTTTCACTGTATACAGGTTTCAGTAGATTTCTGATTTCCGTGTTTTAGTTCCGCTTAAAAATTTACCAACGTTCTAAATAACGCATAAACCTAGGGGTAAGTATTTTAATTGAAATATTTCTCAACAAACGTTTAACTGCACCATTTTATTGCCATGTGTTTTGCTCAAAAGGTGCTGGCAATTTGCGAGGCACTGAAATTGATTCGTCATTTAAAGTAAATTTAACGATCCCTTCTTTTTGAACCTGACTTCCTGTCGTAACGGTTTTGTCAATGTAAATTCATTGGTCGTTTTTCACTCAACTCGAGTGTTTATTAACGCAACTTGTTGATAAAAACACAATGCAAAAATTGCAAATATGCACGGTGGGCAAAATAAAAATATTTTTCATTTTTTTATTTCTTTCCCAAGCACGCTGCTGTGACGAAAATCGGGCGCTCAAGGGTCTGGACAGTGATTTGTCGCCAGGTGGCAGTCCCAGACCCTGCAAAAAAACGTGTAAAATGTCAAATGTCATGCAAAGTGTCAAAAGTCATGGAAAATACCCTGCAAAATGGCAGCTCGGTTCCGGTTGCCATTTTGCAGAACATTTTCCATGACTTGACACTTTGCATGACATTTGACATTTTACAGGGCTTTTACAGGGTCTGGGATCGGCACCAGTTTGTCACGGTGCAGATGCTGGTTCATTCTGCGCTGAGGTGCGTTGGTTGAATTGAATGAGATGTTGGTTATGTTCTATTACAAGAAAGGGTTTACCGTATTTCTCGAAGTACCCCCAGGGGGTTATTTTTTCAGAGTGGAAATTTTGAGAGAAAAACGTGAAAAATAGTAATAGAACACAGTATGTGTTTTGAACGTCTGTTATGCATTTCCTGGACCACAAATACATAGTGCCCATTTTGAGGGGGGTATTTCGAGGAAATACGGTATATAGCAAAACTGTTGGCTTATCCATATGACCATGTACAACATACCTGTTTAGCATCCCCATTTCTAAATTCAGGAATGTGTATGGGCAGAAAGCTGTAGAAGCTCGAGCATTGCGAGTCGATACAAGGACAGGCTTTTTGCCGCAGGTTGGCCCTTTTCCCATTGCCCCTTTCACTTTAGTGTTTTCTGTTATTTCTGTTATTCTTAATTACTTTTGAAGATTTAGTCAATATTATTTTTTTCAAAAGTATTTATTTACATATCATGTAATTTTATTCAGGTTATGAGGATGGACAAGTCAAATGCTGCAAGGCAGCCAACCATGAGATGAAGGAATGCTATTGGCAAAATTCGAAAAAAGGTTTACTTGGAGGTGATGTCGTTGTGGGTGATGTAATGACAATGAGGTAAGTATAGCTAAACCAAAATTGTAATCATATTTGGTGGTAATGGACAACATTACAACAACAGATAAGGAGCAAAATCTGACAGAAAAATTTTATCATACTGTAAAATTGGAACTCTCGGATTGGAACAATTATTACTGATTTGATGATTTTTTTTATTAATGAGCTGGGCAATTTGGGGGGTAGCCCCCCCCCCAACCCCTCTGGTAGACCCCGGGGGTTGGGTGCAGTGTGTCTTTTCACATCATTAAAAGGATACAGATGGGCTATGTGTCTTTCTAAGGTATGGCAGATAAATTAAATCAGTGGAAGATAAAAAATTTCCCTAACATACCCAGGGGTTCTCGGAGGGTGTTTGTTGAGTTGTGCAGGGTTGAGCAGACCTCTGAACCAGATTGTGAGAAATCTGAGGAAAGTTATTACAGTGATGAACATGGCGATTCACCAGACAATGCACAGGATAAGAAAAATGGCAGAGGAAACAGTGATGGGGGCACTGGCAGTGATGGGGTATGTTCCAGTTTTTTCACATTGCTCCATACATGCATTTTATTCTCCCACATTCACAAACAGAAACCGTATAAAATGCAGCTTGTACTAAAATATGTGAAGAAAATATATATTAAGCTAATGCATAATATGAAGTCATTTCACTGTCGCAGAATCCAGTTGGAGCTCTGATCGCAGGGAGTGTAATTCGTAATGTAGCCGTGCCTCTGGCACTGGCCGCCGCCGATGCCGGAGGCCCCCCGTAACTGGCCCGATTTTTTTGTGGAAGATGCAATGTCTACATACCATTTTACTTTATTTCATCAGAGTACCCCCAGGGTCATCGACTCGTTATTATTTCGACAGCAAATTTTGAGGGAGGATTATTATTTTGTCAGAAAATTTCGTGAATGATCATAGTGATTATAAGGCTTTTTACATAAAACTGGTATAGTAAATGTGGAATTTCACATGGATCTATATTTTGCAACAAAACAAAAAAGTGAAATTTTTTGAAAATTTGAAGTCATTTTTTAATTCATTAGAATTTAAACACTTTTTCCTGTTGATTCGCCATCGTTAGTGTAGGCGTAAGGCCACTCTAGCAATTTTTTATGACTCAATTAAAATACCTCTACAAATAATTATCTGGATTTGTACTTTTATCCGATATCGTAAAAATCTTCATAGGATAAAAAATATATAAATATTTATCAAAAATATATTCATCGAATTTGTAGAACAAATACAAAGTACAAATAGTAGGTGTTATGAAATAGATGTGTACAGAGCCTTACATGAGATGTGACGATGAACGACGGAAAAATGGCAAGAACAAAAATTGCGCGACTGTGACCACAGATTAGTACCATAGGAATCGGTCGCATCACACCTTCAAGCATTGTATTTCTCTTTCACAACACACATTTTCGGTTAAAATACGCTAAAATGAAATCAATAAAAATAATTAAAGAATAAGACGTTAAGCTTACACTTGCTAATGCAATCTCTCAGAAAAACTGGACACATGCCTGTGATTAGCACTCCAAAATACTTATAGGTACCGTATTTCCTGTAAATAGCCCCCTTGAATTGACCCCCATGATCAGCTGTTGTGCATGCACCACCATATATTTACATGCTTTTGCCCCATGCACAATTTGGATTTTGGCACTGAAAGCGATGCCAATCAATATGCATCTCTACAACACCACCTCACATGTAGGGGTATTTAAGACAGTGTTGTGTGCTCTTTTAGTTAGTTCAATTGATTTTCCCTTTGTTTCACCTTCCCATTTCCCTTGCCCCAAGAGTGCAAATGAAATGGAAATGTTGTCAGTGTGAAGCCTACCGTATTACCTTGAAATACCCCCAGGGGGTTTATTATTTCGCCAGCTAAATTTGAGGGGGGAGGAATATTCGAGGGGGGTTTATTTGAGGGGGGGTCTATTATTTCGCCAGCTAAATTTGAGGGGGGAGGAATATTCGAGGGGGGTTTATTTGAGGGGGGGTCTATTATTTCGCCAGAAATTATCGGAAATTCCCCATACGCAGACATAGAAAAATCGAACAATCACGTAGATTTATATGTGCTTATAGGCATATATTACTGTATATACACAAAAACCCTTCCCTAACGTCACTTAATCATCAGTTTTAACGTGTGTTCCGCATTGTACAGATCACAAACTGCGGTATTTGTCATGTACGTTCACGTTACACTCAATTTTAGGGGGGGGGAATTTCGAGGGGGGGGGTATTATTTCCTCAGCCGAAAGTTAGGGCAGGTATTTCGAGGCGGGGGTTAATTCAAGGGGGGGGGGGTAATTCGAGGTAATACGGTATGACCCGTGGCGACGGTTTGAACTGGAAATCACTGCACCCAATGCAGATGTCCCTTCTCCTTGACCGCCAGCCTCTGAGAATGTGGCACTTGCTCGACCAGAGTTCTCATTGCTGGTTTTCTTGATCAGAACTTGGAACTCACTTGTACAATGAATGTGAAGACTGCCTGCCTGCTAAGGCACCCATGTGTACAACAGGGCATTCCCTCGAAATACCCCCATGTCTGAGCAAGCTGAGGAAAAAATACTCCCCCACCTCGGAATACCCCCATCCCATCTGGAATAATGAACATCATGTAAAGATGCAATGTACCTGATGTATAAATTTCTGAAAATTTGCATTGCAGCTACACAGTCCAAAAGAACCTGTTTAGACATATTTATCGGCAGGTTTGGGTATATACAAGGCCATACTTTACTGTAGTCCTTCACAAAAAGTTGTGACAAAAAAATAACCACCCTTGAATAAACCCCCCCTCAAATTCTGCTGGTGAAATAATAAATCCCCTGGGGAATTTCGAGGAAATACTTTATTTATACATAGGTATATTTTTGCCAGTTTTTGCTGAGATTATTAATGATAGTCTCATTAGACAGAAAAATGCCAGAAGCAACTAAATAAACCTGGAATGAGGGTGTAAAAGTCTCGATTTGGCAACAATCGGCCCACAAAATTCTTATCAGATACTGATAATACAAACTGCTCTCGCATAACCACAATATTTACACCAAACCTTCACGAAAACATCACGAAAAATCGCTTCACAAGGTAGATTCATCACCCCTTTCTATTTTTCATCATTCTACCGAATCCACTGGCGGACTTTTCCGGCTTGTGGTCAACGACCATCGAGTTGTTGTGATTGTGCGCGTACGCCGTGCCGCGCATCACCATGTGCGACTTGTGCGGCGCGCCGATAGGGGGCGCTCGGGTGGTGGGCGGGTCCTTGTCCTGATTGCCGCTGCCGTTGCCGCTGTTGTTGTCTGAATTGACGCGCGACTTGCCCGCTGCGGGTGTGGGTATTGTGTAAAGCCCAGTAAAGTGTAAAGTAAAGTGTCAAATGTAAAGTAAAATGCAAAGTAAAGTGTCAATCAAAACAAAAAAAAGAAAACATTTTATTACTGAACTTTGCATTACACTTGACAGTTTACTTTGCATTGGACTTTAGATTTGACACTTTACTTTACACTTTACAGGGCTTGGGACTGCCACCTGGGCGCCATCCACCCAAATGAAAGCCCAAAAACCCAAAGCCAACAAACTGGGAGAAACATGACCACTGCCATCATTCCCCTCCAAATCACCATCCTCTTCCTCATCACCATCGCCAGCCTGCTCCTCAGCGACCTTGACGAAGTTGTCCACGATGATGGTGATTGGCAGCGCCAGCACAAGGACCCCGCAGGCTATGGCACCAGATGCGACCAGTTTGCCCACTGGAATGGGTGTCCGGGGGGTTAGGCTGAGCCAGATGTAGTGGGCAACGAACACCCCTGGGAAACTGCGCTCTGTGGACAATAGTGTGTGTGCAGTGGGCAGCAAACCCCCCTGGACAAGCGCAGTACGCGCGTTACCACTGCACAGTACCTGCCGGGCCGGGCTAGTTAATGAGAGGCTGCCTGCTCACACAAAATATAGCCGCCGTGATTGCCGCGCCTCTCACGCCTGTTCCCACACAGTCACGCGTTTGTGTTCAAATTTGAATTCAAATTGAAATTTATGACATTTTGGCGCAGTGCCAATAATGGGAATGGCGCATGCAACACAGGCAGCAAAACGTAACCCTGCTGCAGCACAGATTGTGTTAGTTTGGCTATCACCATACACACAGTATGTAGACATGAACCACGGTACATGAATGTAAACACCTTCCCGATCAAGTCCGGCCCCCCATTTTTGATTTCACTTGTGACATCCTATCTTCAGTTCTAGGGCGCGCCGGAAGCTAAAACGTGGGGGAGATATGGGTGCAACCCCCCTCTACTTTGCATGAATGCTGTGATTACAGCTCGGGCATAAAATTGACCAGGCGTAAAATTGATTTTGGGCGTACAATTAATTACTGATGAATGGATAAAGATACGATATTGTTATTTCAGTCAAAGATAGCTTAGATGCAGATGTTTCTTGTGTCCAAAAGTCATGAGTTTATTTTGATCGTACTGGGAGTTATGAATTTAGGCACAATTTTTTCAATTTTTCGCTGTAAGTTGCGTAAAATTAGGGTGTAAAATTAAAAAAATTTGTGCCAAAATTCATAACTTCTAATACAATTAAAATACACACAAGGTTTGGACACAAGCAACATCTGCATGTGCACTTTCTTTGACTGAAATTACAATGCCATATATTTATCCATTCACCTGTAATTAATTTTACACCCAAAATTCAATTTTATGCCCGGTCAATTTTACGCCCGAGCTGTAATCGCAGCAGAATTGGGGGGGTCGCGGCGACCTCTTACAGGGTGGGTCGCCCTAAGTGCCAAAATTTTTATTGGCTTTCTTGGTGTGCCACACAGGTCCGGCCCCCACTGATTTCTGAGCTGTGGGAGGGGTATAAATCGAAAATTTTGGGGATGTGTTACCAACACTGTTGGATGCTAATTATTTCATCATAAGCATGTCAGTGCGTTGGCGAGGGTTTTGTAGTTATTTCGTTGTTCATTCCAAGCTCTCGATGCGCGGCGTTACACAATTAAATAGCAATAACAACAGAAGTCAAATAGACGTGCACTTCACAACAACAAGTTCCCCCCTTAACAGAAACGGGGGTATCACTCAAAAAGTTTATTGATCTTCCGAGATCTCAGGAGTTTTGGGATTTTCTAAAGGTGTCTCGAGATCATTTTCACTATCACCCTCAACCGCGGGCGTTTTGGCAAACACCTCCTCAACGGTTTTGTCGAATTTTTTAGAACACTTAACAGTACTTTTTAAAGTGGAAATCAACGCCTTATCATCAACATTGTGCAGCGGGTGATCCTCATATTCATCTACAGCATTTTTATAAAATTCTAAAGTAGCTTCCGAGACAGAAAGTTTTTTCTTCAAAATTTTCATTTCACTCTTTAACGCCAGCAACTCCGAAGAAATCACAGGGTCCGGTTCAGCTGGCTCAGCTAACTTGGACTTCAGCTTTTGGTTACGGGCCTTGGAACGGTCGTATTTGGCGCGCAGGAGGTCGTACGCTTCCTCTAAACTTTGATTGTTGACTTGCGCTTCTTTGATCTCGCCGCCCAATGAAAGTTTGTCCTCCTTGAGCCTCGAGATGGTCTTGCTGCACTTTTCCAAGTGTTGACGCAGAGTAAAGATTTTCTGAAAATGAAAAAACGTCTGCTTAACGCAAGATACCGAGAACGGACGTACTTATGTATGACACAGGCTGACAGATTTCAACATCAATTGAAAACGATGGAATTCCGACTGACAATGATGACAATCAGTTGATAACCGCTGGTCGACAACTGTCGGTCGACAATAACCGACCGCTGGACATAACAAGTACTTTTCAGAGAAAGAAAACACTAGTAATGACGAGAAAAGTTTCCAGGGAAAAATCGAAAAGTACACAAAGTCAAAAAAGTACACAAAGTCGATAAGACCAACGTCTTTGTCATGGTCGCTATCGACTTTCAAGTCAAAGTACTTCTTGGCGTAGTCGACAGGGGCTTGGGGCGCAACCACGGGTACACTCGGGACCGGAAAAACGGGCCGCGGCGCGGGATATCCCGGATGCTGGCCATATACAGGGTTAGACGGCGGGTAAAACGGCTGGTTAATGAATGGGCGACCCATGAAATCACGTGCCAGAGGGTTGCTCATGATTTCGATAGAAAATTCGACGACTTTACAACTTGTTTACGTGTCAATTTTTGATATTGTGCCAAAAAACATCAACTTAGGAAGTTAGGAAGCGCGGAAGTGAGTGTAACCAAATTTGGCATTGGACATGATGAAAATCTTTCAAAATACGTTATTACTGGGATTATAATGGATTGTGAATTACACTTGCTAATTAGTTGAAAACTTGGGTAATTTCCATGCCACACGTTGTGGCACAGAAAACGTTTCTCCCCCCTCATCCCGCAGAAGCAACGTAGAACCGAATACACTCAAGATTAAATATGGTCCCGCAAATTTCGGAGTGTTCTTTTCGACCGACATTAGTTTAATCATCACTTGATCATTCACAGAAAATATTGTGGCGTGTTTTTGGTCGAAGTGACGCTTATACATCGCGCGATTTTTGTCGCTTTGGGTTTGGGCTAATAAACGTGCTGCTTGTGGGTTGATCTTCCGCGCTGCGGAAAAAAATAAATTCCAATGCGGAAGATATCCAAACACTAGAAAGAATGGGCAACATCCGGTCATCCTGTTCATTGCCATGTTGCATTTTAGGGTGGCTGCAGGTAACAATTCCCACCATTTTTGACCTGGGAATTCACGTGAACAAAACAGCATGGCCTCACGCAATGTACGATTGGCTCTTTCCACTAAACCATTGGCTGCAGGATTTTGGGGTAACGTGGGACTATGTGTGACTCCAAAATTGTCACACAGACATCTCAATTCTGAATTGACAAATTCTCTCCCTCTATCAGTGACGATCACACGGGGAGCACCACAAAACATAAAGACATGCTTATAAATTGCTTTGGCAACTGATACAGCAGGTTATGAGCGAACTACTACAGTGATGAGATAACGAGACAACGTGTCGATCACAACCAAAATTTTCCGCGGCAAAATTTTGTCAAAATACATGACATCAATATGTAAAGTGTCAAATGGCTGTGACGGCGTCGCAACATCACCTAGAGGCGTCGCATTTACTCTGTGTGATTTTACCGTCATGCATTCACTACACTGTTGGCAGAATTCCAAAATATCATTTTTCATATTTGGCCACGCGAAATACTGGCATAGCAAGTCCAATGTCCGAGCTTGACTGCCGTGACTAGCATACACCCCTAGATGTGCCTGCACCAGACACGCATGCTGCCAAGATTTTGGCGGCCATATAGAGAGGTGTTTTGAAGCAACAGGTGCGCGAAAATACAGCACATCTTCAATAAGATATGCATCAGCCATGGAATCAGGATTTTCACGTAAAGCCTTCATGATTTTTTGCAATTTTTCATCATCCGACTGAATTTTCACCCAATTGATACTCGTCATGGTGGACAAAATAGCCTCGGTCCGAGCACAAATATTTTTTTCAGAGCGGACAATGTCAGGAGATTGACCTAATACGAGTTCTACTGGCTTCCGTAACTCGTCCTCTCCAAATTCAGTTTCTGATATGGGACTTCTGGACAATGCGTCAGCAACTGAATTTTGGATGCCAGGACGATGTATGAAGGAAGTCCCTTTGTCCTGGACAAAGATTGCCCAACGGGCCAATTTTGAATGATGTGGGCTGCGGAGCACCTGTTGTATGCCCGAATTGTCCGTGATGACAGTCACTTTTTGGCCCTCCACGTAATCTGCCAAGCGACGGAGCGCCCAGCAAATACACAAGGCTTCTAACGAAGCTGCCAAATATGTGGAATGTGGATGTGTCAGACGCTTGGAAATATAACTCACAGGGTGCAATTTCCCATCCTCTCCATATTGCGACAACACAGCACCCAACCCCAAACTACTAGCATCTGTTTCTAGGACAAACCCGTGTGGATCATCAAAAACTGGGTGGATTAATACAGGAGAAGTTGACAACAAATATTTCAGAGTGTCCCAAGCCATCAACATATCTTCTGTCCACTCGAACGGAGTGGCGCCACATTTTGGTACATGTCTCTTGAGCACGGTGTAAAGGGGTGCCGCAATATGACTGAAATTAGGAATGAAGTGAGAATAATAAATACATTTACCCAGAAAGCGCCTGAGATCCTGCTTTGTATGCACCTTAGGTTGTTCAATCACTGCACGATAGCGGGCCGGTGCTGGAGAAATGCCTTTGGCGGATACATGGTGACCCAAATACTTCAATTCCGAAGCGAAAAATTTGCATTTGGCGGGCTGAATCTCCAGATTTGCCCATCTCAACCGTGAAAACAGCCTCTTCAAATGCACAAAATGTTCGTCAATATCGAAGCTACTGCACAGAATATCGTCAATGTAAGCTCGAATCCACGGATTAGCAGGGTCGTCATTCAAATTAGCTAGTAATATGGACATGAGCCTTTGAAAGGAAGCACCTGCGTTCACTGTACCGAATGGCATTCTGGTGTATCTAAACTGTCCTAAGCTACACACGAAAGAAGTTCGTTCTCTAGTCGATTCATCTGTCAAAGGTACATTATAATAGCCATGCCGTATGTCAACGGCAGAAAATATCTTAAAATTCTTGCCAATGGGTAAGAGTCAATTTTGGTGATCAAATTCACGAGCTTGTAATCAACACAGAATCGGAAGTCAGACGTTCCTTTGGGCGCAATCGTGATGGGTGAAGCCCACGCACCATTCGATGGCTCAATAATACCCTCTTTAAGCATGGAAGCTATCGTTTTACGGATAAACAAACGTTTGTGGCGTGCCTCATAGCGTGCGGCTTGTTTAATTGGTGGTTGTGTTGGATTGGTAACTATAGTATGCGAAATCAAGGTAGTTTTACCCACATCGTATTGCGCGCAGCTAAAAACATTGTGAAATTCTGAGATTAATTTACGGAAACATTCTTTTTGCCCGACACTCAAAGGGATCTGCAAGTCATTTTTCAATTGGTCCCAAACATATGCACCCCTTTCAACGGCTGTCAATGGTGTGTCAACTACTTCACCCTCCTCTGAGTGGGGTGGATCGGGCAAAACGATGCCAGGCGCCATAGTGGCCTGTGTGCAAGTATGGCACCATTCTGGTGACGAAATGTTGAATAATGAGCAATAATCGGCAGAAGAAAAAGGACTGAAAAATTACTGCCGGGCAAATGTAATGTGTCATTCTTGTACACATCATAAGAAACTAGAGGTTCTGCGATCGCAATTTGCACTGGATACAGGTTGGAATTGAAAAAATGTAATGAGAACTTCTGGCAATTCTTGATGGCCACAGTTGTGTTGTACATTGACAAGCCACTATACTCTAGGTCTGTGTTTGAAAACAATAAAAAACTATCCTGCCAAATTTCGAGTGGAATGGATTTTGGTCTCAAAGGTACTGCCATGGCATGCGCAACCATACCATGTGCTGGGACAAAAATTGATTTTGAAGCATTCAATATCTGGGAATAAATTGAAATAAATTGTTTTTCATTATGCATAATTTTGTCAGCCAAGCCGGGTGGCTCAGCCGGTAAAACAGCATCACACCCACGATCGAGAGTCAGCGGGATAAGCCACGTCATTTTTAGAAATGGCATGACATCTGTGCCAAAGAGTATTTCTGTCAAAGCTCCGGGACTCCGATTGACG
The DNA here is from genome assembly GCA_964036195.1 of Sphaerolaimus hirsutus. Classification (NCBI taxonomy): domain Eukaryota; kingdom Metazoa; phylum Nematoda; class Chromadorea; order Monhysterida; family Sphaerolaimidae; genus Sphaerolaimus; species Sphaerolaimus hirsutus. The sequence goes on along the minus strand of OZ038450.1, from coordinate 23,321,044 downwards.
AGGAAAGTAGTCAAGACTTTTCTGCGGATTTTGTCAATGGGAGAAACATGTGCCACTAAAAGCTTGATCTCAGAAAGTTCGCCATTCGCGGTGGGTCCATTGACAGTGTCTAACTGTATTTTAGATTGAGTCATTTTTGCATCATAATCTATCCCTGTTCTCTCAGAAATCTGTTGAAGTAACTTTAATGGAAGTAAAGATCGGGTACAACCACTATCTAAAAGCACGCGGCATGGAATGTCATCGATTGTTACATTTGCATAAACCAAAGGTCCATTTGTTGGCTTAATCTTAATACACAAATGTTGGTCATCGCCTACCGAAGAATTGGCACAAATTCCATTGTCAACTCGAATGACACCATATTCATGCAATGAATGACCCTGGCACAAAGTTCCAGACAACGTCAAAAGTTCGCAATTATCAGTAGAGAAAGTTTCAGGAAAATCGTTCACTTTAAGTGAATCATCAACATTCAAATCATTCTCCCTCACCACTGGTTGCATTGCAGAAAACGCTGGTGAAAAACTGCCCGACTCTTGAATCGCACAATTCTGTGAAAGAACAGGCAACGCATGGATAAAATTTGATGACCACTTCGTGAACGAACCAGGATCAGAATTGTACAACTCTGACACTCGATGCTGGAACTCGTTAATATATGCGGCACTGGATCACTTTCAGAAATGTCAATCGTCGCAGAAACATCATCATTTTCGGGCGTATCATCTGACATTTCACTTTCCCCCTGGAAATCAACTTTCGCGGCCTTTGCGGTAATCTTCGGCATTGAATTATCATGGGTTTGCTGGGGGCTAAACCGCCTAACTTGACAAAAGCCCTCCGATTTGTTACTGGCGGGCACTCCGCTGTTCTGGGGCGTGGGGGGCATTTGAGGTGGGATTTTGTCTGCCCTACACTGACTCTTATGATGCCCAAAATGTCCTGGCCGGGGACACCAGGGATCATTCGAATTTTGGCCCTGAAACATCTGCCTGAAGGTGGAATGTGTGGGGGGTGTATTTGTCTTGGGTGTCACTTGAACCACTGGCCGGACAAACTCCATAAAATACTCCTCGACCACGCGAACAATTTTCGCCATTGGCATCGTTTTATGGGCAAATTGTTTACGGAAATTTGCCATCACGAAACGATCAAAGCGCGTGGCATCATACCTCGACCAGAATTTGGCTGCCACCAAACGCTCGATACAGTCGCGTGAATTCAAGACACAAGTTTTCATTTCGGCCGGAACTTTCGAAAGCAGTCGGATGTAAAATTCTGTGAGGGACTCAGTGCGGCTCATGGCGGCATTGTCCCACTCCAGCATGGTATACACTTGTGATTTATCCTTGAAAACGTCCGATAACGCAGCCAAAATATCTCTAGGGTCTGGCATGTTTTCCGGTTGGAACAACGTCGTGAAAACTCGATATGCTTCCCCCCCCCCCAATTTTGTGGAAAAAATGTCACGCCAGAAATGATTCAACAACTGCTGGTCCGATATTGAATTCGCTGTAGCCAGGGCATGTCTTTGCCACTCTGACAATTTGATGGTATTGCTTTTTCCTTTATACAGCGGAACTTTATCCAATAAATGGGATTTGATTAACATCCATTGATGCAATAAATCTAAGTCGGTAGATTTCAACATGGCCTGAGGAGCTTTCGAAAAACCATTCAAAAACCATGGATCTGAACTAGGTTCCTCACATGGTAAAGGCAAAGTTGGCCTGACAGGTTCAATGATAGGTCCAGCAGCAGGTTTTATGGCAGTGGCGTCAACTATCGCGTCATCAGCCTTCTCGTTGAATTGCTGACACTCTCTCGCTACCGCCTCAACACTTGACACATCATTCACTTTCAAATTTTGAAATTCACTAATGGCCTTTTCAAAAAGGGTTTCCATCCTGGAAATTCTGGCATCAAAATGGGATACAATCTGCTGGGCAGAAGAACTGGACAAAATACCTGCCTTGGGAGTGTCGTCTGGTGAAGAAATGAGCGGCTGTTCCATAACAAAATGATTTCCCGAAAAATGGTCCACAAAATCTACCTCCTGTAAATACTTTGGGTTGCTGTTGCTGTTGGGTTACTGTTGGGTTTGAGGGTTGAGTGGTTTTGGTTGGTTAGTATTCATAGTGTTCTCACAATGGCTGCAATCACACAGCTATATTCAATCAGATGTGGAAGTAGTATCACAGAACAAACATCATGATTCCCAACATATTCCCCCTTTTCTCCCTTAAGAAAAGGATAATAAGTTTAGGGATAAGTTAAGTAAAGGGAGAACAGGGTTAACCAAAACCATCACACTTTCACTCTCTCTCTGGCGAGGCCACTGCAAGCAACAGACTGGTACCTCCCTTGCCAGTGTGCTCTTTTGTTTGTCTGGATCACTCCGGTGTGACAGTGGACACCGCGAGCTGACAGCACTGAAGGAGACCTCTTTCCCACCTGTGAAGCGTTTCTGCTGTTTGCCCAGCGGATGGGTGAGCAGGTGCTGTAGGTGTAGGTTCCTTTGAAGCTGGATAGAAGCAGCTAGTTGGCACTCGTTCTGCTGTGTGCCCAGCGGATGGGTGAGCAGGTGCCAATGAAGAGCTTGGTAGGTCAGCACAGCCATGCAGCAATGATGCAGCCATCCCCAGGTCGTCCACCATGTTGGGTTTGAGGGTTGAGTGGTTTTGGTTGGTTAGTATTCATAGTGTTCTCACAATGGCTGCAATCACACAGCTATATTCAATCAGATGTGGAAGTAGTATCACAGAACAAACATCATGATTCCCAACAAACACCCCTCCCCTACTATACACTATTCAAAAATGTCAGATTATTGTGAAAAATTTCTTAACATTTTACTTTTTCTCTAGAAAACACCACCCGATAAATGGATGACAAAAAAATTCACGTTTTGGAAGTTTTTCGTTATACACATGAAGAGCTGGTTTAGGATACTTTAAAGGGAAGGGTTTGATGTTTAAAGTTATGTTAACAACCATACCTATAAAATGCCCGCATTGCAAAGTTTACTTGGGGTGGGGGAATTTTATGACATCATAATGACGTCATTGCAGGACGAAAAATCTACAAAATTTACACTTTGAACTCTTCCCCCCAAGTAAATTTTGCAATGCAGGCATTTGAGAGGTGTATAACAAAAAAGTTCCAAAACGTGAATTTTTTTGTCATCCATTTATTGGGGGTGCTGTTTTTTTGGAAAATACGTGAAATTTTAAGAAATTTTTCACAATAATCTGACATTTTTGAAAAGTGTATAGTAGGGGAGGGGTGTTGGTAACACATCCCCAAAATTTTAGATTTATACCCCTCCCACAGCTCAGAAATCAGTGGGGGCTGGACCTGTGTGGGACACCAAAAAAGCCAATAAAATTTTTGGCACTTAGGACAACGCACCCTGTAAGGGGTCACCCTGACCCCCCCCCCCCCAATTCATGCGAGGTAGAGGGGGGTTGCGCCCATATCTCACCCACGTTTCAGCTTCCGGCGCGCCATAGAACTGAAGATAGGACGTCAGAAGAAAAATCAAAAATGGGGGGCCAGACTTGATCGGGAAGGTGTTTAGACCAGTTTTGCAGGCAGTTATTTGCAGGTATATAGGCAGGCCTTGTGGTCACGACTTGCTGTTCGCCGACCCAGTGCACACACACAATTGTCCACTGAGCGCACTCGCACTGTAGTGTTTGTTGCCCAGGGGTTATACGCCATTGTGCCTACACACACTAGTTTTCACCATGACTTCGTGTGAAAACTGAAATTTTTTTGAATGCAAATTGATGAACACCGTTAAATGATATAAACACCTTCCCGATCAAGTCCGGCCCCCCATTTTTTATTTTACTTCTGACGCCCTATCTCCTGTTCTAGGACGCACCAGAAGCTGAAACTTGGGGTAGATATTGGCGCAACCCCCCTCTACTTCGCATGAATTGAAGGGGTCGCGGCGACCCCCTACAGGGTGGGTCGCCGAGTGCAAAAAAAATTTGCAGCTTTTTTAGTGTCCCACACAGGTTCGGCCCCCACTGATTTCTTTCACTGCGGGTGCCGTACCTCCACCTGTGGGAGGAGTATAAATCTAAAATTTTGGGGATGTGTCGCCAACACCCATCCCCTACTATACACTGGCCAGGCGGTCTTTGGCAACTCACCACAGTGTGGGGTGCAAAGTTTAAAATTTATTAAAATGTTACTGTCCCACACAAGTACAGCATCCAATTGAATTTCAAAAAATGGACACTTTTGTGTTGTTTTAACACTAATGTGGTTGACAATGTGAAATAAGCATGAAATATCCTCTAAAAAATATCTTATCCAACCTAAAACTGCCCACTACATGAACCCCTCCCTCCAAGTGGGTGACAAAAAATAACTTTTTACAACTTTTTCATCAGACACTTGAACTGCTGGTTTACAATGATTTATAGAGGAGGGTTAAAGGTTTCAAATTGTGTAAAAAACCATACCTCAAAAATGTTTTCATAAGAAAATTTGCTGGGGGTAAATTTAAAATTGTGAATTTTGCCTATTTTTGTTCCTGCAATGATGTCATTTTTACAATTTGAAATTCACCCTCAGCAAATTTTCTTATGAAGGCATTTTTGAGATAAGATTTTTTACACAACTTGAGACCTTTAACCCTCCCCTATTAATTATTGTAAACCAGCCGTTCAGGTGTCTAATAAAAAAGTTGTAAAAAGTGATTTTTTTGTCACCCACTTGGGGGAAGGGGTTCATGTGGTGGCCAGTTTTAGGTCGGATAAGATATTTTTAGAGGATATTTCATGCTTATTTCACATTGTCAACCACATTAGTGTTAAAGCAACACAAAAGTGTCCATTTTTTGAAATTCAATTGGATGCTGGACTTGCGTGGGACAGTAACATTTTAATAAATTTAAAATTTGCACCCCACACTGGTGAGTTGCCAAAAACCGCCTGGCCAGTGTATAGTAGGGGAGGGGTGTTGGCGACACATCCCCAAAATTTTTAGATCTATACCTTTCCCACAGCTGGAGATACGGGACCCGCAGTGTAAGAAATCAACCGGGGGCCGGACCTGTGCGGGACAGTGAAAACGCTGCAAATTTTTTTCACGTATATGGCAACCCCCTCTATAGTGAGTCGCCGCTGCCCCATTTATTCATGCGGGGTAGTGGGGGGTTGCGCCTATATACCACCCAAGTTTTAGTTTTCCACCCCTCCCGCAACCGGAGATATAGCCTACGAAGTGAAAAAAAAATAGGCGGCCGGACTTGATCGGGAAGGTGTTTAATTAAAATAAAATTTGAATTAAGATAAAGAAAAGTTAAAATTTGAGAATTTGAAAACTAGAACACATTTAGCCTAAAATAAGAGTAGGCTGAATGTCGCCATGTCGCCATTTCAGTTTTCACACATGTCACGATGAAAACTAGTGTGTGTAGGGCCATTAGGGGAGTTGATGAATGGCATGCATCATCCAGTGACTTTACACTATGCATCCACGGGCATTTATGTTTTACGTTGGCATAATGCCAAAGATAACTAACGCGCTCAACGCGATCAGTAACACATGCAAGTAAGATAATGAGAAAATTCCTTGCTGGTAAAATGTGAACGCAGGCCGCAGAAAACGAAAACTCAAATTCCACCAGAAAACTCACACGGAGTGATGGGGGTCAAATCGCCATACCCCACAGTGGTCATGGTGACAATGCACCACCAGAAAGACGCGGGGATGCTGGTGAAACCTGTTTGGTCCTCGTCTTTCTCCAGGAAGTAGACCAGGGTTGAGAAGAATATTACTCCTGCGCGAGGGAAATACCGCATTTGCTCGAATGATTGTCTTGCGGAATTTTTTTTGTGTCAGACTTTTTGAGTGGGGAACCATTCGGGGGATTATCAACATATCATGGAACAAATTGCGGTTTTAGGCAGTGTTTACAGTCAATGACCGTGTGACGACCATGGCTTGATTTTTGAACAATTTTTTGGGATGAGAATGAAATCTTTTAGATGTGTGATGGCTTGCAGGACCTTTCAAAAAGTACGTAAGTAAGTGAGTACTCGTGAGTAACCGGTCTAGATGCATAATGGGTAGAATTAGGTACCATATTACCTCAAATAATTCCCCCCCCTTGAATCAACCCCCCCTCTCGAATTAACCCCCCCCCCCCTAAATATGGGCTGGGGAAATAATAAACCCCCCTCGAAATCCCCCCCCCTCAAATGATGTACATCATGTATGCAATGTATATGAAGTATTTATTACTGCTAATTTGCATTGCAACTACACATAGTTTGTGTAGCTTTTCTACGTTTTTATGTCCAAATATATCCTGTTTGGACACAGTTATTACCTGTTTTTGGTATGAAACTGCCTACTTTTTACTACGATCCTTACGAAAATTTCTGACGAAATAATAACAAACCTCTCGAATAAACGCTTCCCTCGAATTAACCCCCCTCAAATTTTGCTGGCGAAAAAATAAACCCCCATGGGGGGTATTTCGAGGTAATACGGTCAATACATTGAACCCCCCCAAAACTTAAAAATTTAAAAATGCAAACAAACCAGTCATCAAGACCATACTCATCATACCCAACTGCTTCATACTATTCATCAAAGTTAAGGCAAAAGTTTGCAGCCCGCTCGAATATCTGCCCCAATTTGAAAATGCGCACCACTCTGAGCACCCTGAGAATTCTGATCACGAGAAAAGCTCCTTTCAAATCGGCTAGACTTTCCGTGTCGATGCCGCATAAATACAGTGAAAATTCGAAGTAAAATGGTGCGATCGCCATCAAATCGATGATGTTCAATGCCTGGAATATTGAAATGAAGAGAAGTTAAGCGAACTGCAGGTGGCAAGGCAATCCCAAGCCCTGTAAAGTGTAAAGTAAAGTGTCAAATGTAAAGTCAAATGCAAAGTAAACTGTCAATTGTTATGCAAAGCTCAGAAATAAAATCTTTTGTTTTTTAGTTTTGATTGACACTTTACTTTGCATTTGACTTTACATTTGACACTTTACTTTACACTTTACAGGGCTTGGGACTGCCCCCAGTTGTTAAAATACTGGTGCTTTTGGAGAATGTAAGCGTAAACGTGGCTACATTCCTAAAACTGGCTACTGTAAAATATCGTTCTTATATTGTTTAGTTTCAAAATAGAGCTCGATGCAAGTATTAGGTTGTAAACTAAATAAGTTTAATTTTTTGGAGCTTAAACCCTTAACCCCAACATACTCAAACGGCATCATAATCGGCCAATGTACAACAGAATGGGCCTCCACACGCTAGTTGACATCACATTTTTCGCATGTAAAATGTCAACTCAGAGTCAACTGAAATTTTTTTTAGTTGACTCCAGTTGACCGCGTACACAAATTGATAATGTCAACTAGTAAATTTGGGCAGTACAGATATGTGTGTCACTGGCCGAGTCAACTAAAGCATACGCATATGTTTTTTTGCGTACGCATATGTTTTTTTGGCATACGCGAATGCAAAAAAACGTACGCGTATGAGATTTTGCATACTTATACAATTTCTTGCATACGTGTACACAATTTATTCATTTTGAATTGCCAAAATTGGATAACTTCAAAAGTTAATGATGAAATGTGGTGATAGTGATGTATTTTTTCATGTTTTCTTGCATACACATACACAATTTGCAGTAATTTATTTATTTTGATTTGCCAAAATAGGATAACTTGAAAGGTTAATGATGAAAGTAGTGATAGTGATGTATTTTTTCATGTGATAGTGATGTATTGTTGCCTTTTAAATGTTGCTTTATATTTCATGTAATTTACTGTTGTTTCCAGACACAATTTGTATAAAATAAAAATTTAATTTCTTTTTGATTTACATTTTCATTTAACTACTTTATTTAATGTAATAAATTGAAAAATCACAAGCTCAAACGATTTCATGTATAGTTACTATTACAATTACATTCTGCCAACAAATCACGCAAAGTGAGTAACAAGACAGCAAAAAAAACCCAAAGTATTTTAAGCAACTAAAACAACAGAATACTTGGGTTGACTGACAAGTTAAAAAATTTTGAACCAGATAAACTTTACATATCAAATTTTTTTAAGAAAAACAAACAGAGGAGATTCATTTTAAACTTGAACAATTTGGAGATTGAAAATAGCAAACATGAAAACTTTAATTGTTGCATTTTTGCATATATTTTCAAAAAAAATTTACAGCTTTTGACACAACTTTTTGAAATTTTTATTTTGAAAATTCAAGGTAAAAAAAATTCAAAATTTAGTTATTCTTTAAAAGTTGCACTTTTGTGTCTAACAAAGAATTCATATCTGCTATCTATTTACTATTAACAACAAAACAAAAAGTTTCCAAATTATTATAAAAACAAGCACATTCAAATCTTTCCAAAAATTCAAAAATACTCAAAAATCATCGCGAAATACCAAACAAAACCACTAATTCCAGAAAACATTCAAGCCATTTCACTTCGGACACCGCCCCCTGCTGCCACTCTCCTGAAAGTATCAATAGAGTTAAGAATGGATTAGTCTATAAAATGTCAACTTATATATTGTTTACTTTACTACTATGCCCCACACAGGCTACTTGACAACGACAGAAAATGTCAACTGTTTCCTGTCCCAATCCAAAGCTTGCTTTTCAAATCCTGAAAGCAAGCTTTGAATGGGGATCAGTTTGGTTTGGGACTTTACATTTGGTGTCAATGTCAACTAGCCTGTGTGGGCCCTTTTTTCAATTATGAGGTGGAGCCAACCACTTACACACACACTCAAACTTATATAAGTTGACATTTTCAATCTATAAATATAACTATAAGCAACATAAATGACAACATGCAACCATAAATGTCAACTTATCTGTGTTTACATTTGCAGTTGACATTTTCATTTACAGTGTTCATTGAATTGACTTTTTGGCTGTTTCAAAAGTTTCAATAAAAGTGAAAATCATGATCGAAAATGTCAACTGAGCTGAAAGTGTACGCTGCGTACGCTAGTATACGTTTTTTTTCATTTCAGTTGACACAAGTGTTGTGCGTACGATGTCAAGTACCCAAAATCGTATGAAAACATCAAAAAACGTATGCAAAAGTGCGTATTTTTGGCAGTTGACTCAGCGCTCGCCGACTTTCCAAAAGTAACTTTATTTATCCAATTTACATTCTATTTATACGAAATTTTAGGTACACATAGAGAAAAATAATGCGCATCTTTCATAGAAGAACTTTTTGCAAAGGAACAGTTCAAAAAAGTGTGAGAATTTTTTTTGTTTAAAATTTCCAAGTCAGTTGACATCGCGTTTTTTGTATACTATGAGTGCATAAGCATATTGACATAAGCTACATAGACATTTTGTCAACTTCAAATTTTTTTCTACACTTCATGTGTTCAGTAAACAATGCTTTTCAATATTAATGTTCTGATTTTGTTGATGCAGAGGCAGCTGCACCAGATATTACTATCACAAGGGACACTACTTGGTGATTCTGTTCATTTCTGCAAGTGCTGATTTGTGTGTGCAGTATGTGCATCCTTAAATTTATTTTTACACTTATATTTTTTGCTATATTATTATTATTTTTTAAAAAAATTTTTATTTTTATTTAAATTTTATGTTTTTATTTGTTTAAATGTTTTTACTTATATTTTAATGTCCATTTTTTAAATTTTTTTTTTCTTTAAACTTTTAAAGTTTTATTATATTTATTTTCATGGGTAATTTATCTATGTTTTATTTTTCAATCATTTTTATTTATTATATAAATTTTATTGTTTTCATTTTAATTTTTACTAATTTTTTTATATTTTTACTTGAATTTTATAATTTTTATTATTATTATTTCATATTATAATTACTTTTTATTTATGAATTTTTTCATTTTTATTTTTATTTTTTTCTTCCTATTTTTATAACTTTTTTATTTATATTTCAATTAAATTTTCCTTATTTGATTTAATTTTTTATGTTAATAATTTATGTTTTTTTATACAAAAAATACTGTATACTGGTAAGATTTCTGAGTTAATGAGTCAGATTTAAACGTTATGTCAACTGATCCATTTCTAGGTGAAATGAATCAGTTGACATATTTTCGTAAACTGTCAGTGTCAACTCATCAATTTTTTTTCAGAGTTTTATATTTAGGTGTTAAAAATTGACAAAAGCTGCAGTTTTTTGAAATTTCTTGTGTTACTTGCTTCAATAGTTTTAGTATATCAAATTTCACATTCAGTGCTGTCATAACTTGCCAGGAAAACTTTTTAAAATTATTGAAGTTTGAAATATTGAAAAATTCATATCTTTCTTTTGTGTTATGTGATTCTTTCAAAAAAATACTGCTGTGTTCGCATTTATTTTGCTTTCATTTGGTTATGTTGGCATTATGATGTGATTCCGTGTTGCGCGATGAAAAATAAATTTCCGTTTAAAGAAAAAGATTTTTTATTCTTTCAAAAAAATTTATTACGAATGAGAATTAGTACAGAAAAATTCACAGACATTTATAGTACATGAAACAACTATCTAATTAACAAGCATTCACACATGTAAACAATAAAAAATTTTTGAATATGGAACATGCAAATAATTTTTCATTTGGTTATGCTTCACACAATATATAATAATTAGGTGTCAAAAAATCAGATTAATTATGGTCTATCACATAACACTCTTTAAATCACACAAACTGCATCGTAGAAAGCAGGGTCAACTCGTTTCTGAGAATGGATTTTTCCAGTTGACTTTTTCAATGAAATACATGAGCTAAATGCCAAAAATATGGGTTAACGCGTATGCTCTTTTAAAAAAGTCAAGTGGTGAGTGATTGCGTCAACTGAAACACTAGTTGACTCTGAGTTGACTCTGAAATGCGATGTCAACTAGCGTGTGGAGGCCCAATGGGACGCATGGATGTATGTGTATGTGAGATAGCAAAAAAAATTAAACTTATTTAGTTTACAACCTAATACAAAGTTTTGATACAATGTCTATCGGATCAATACATCCACATTCTGTATCCACATAGTGATGTCTCAATTAGGGTTGGAAAAAAAACGTTTTTTTTAACTCGATGTTTTTTGTTTTTTTTAAACGTTTTTTTTAAAAAACAACGTTTTTTTAAAAAAAACAACGTTTTTTTTAAAAGCTCCCAGATATGACCTAGTGTCAACATATATAGGTATATCAGACACTGGCAATACTCTGTGATGTTAAGTATGACCATATAATGGCTGTCGAGCCATGGGATAGCATTATAAGTGGTGATTTGTGTCAAAAATATCCATTTTTTGTCGACATATCGTTTGTATATTGCCTTATAGTTTAATGTTCGTGACTTCAGGTAAAGTTTGGCACGGAATGGTGATCAAACAAGGTTATAAAAGGAGGTTGTTACTTTGGGAGTGAAGTTACACACTGTGGAGGTACATGGAAGCACATTACCTCAATATTATATATTACAGCAACATATGTCGGCTTATTCACCCATGGTAGCACATAGAAATGGATGTTTTGATACTAAAAATGCAACAAAACCAATGAAAACAACCACCAATGTCAATTTGTGTGTGAAATTGCGCGCTTGCGCAAATTTTGCAAAATACCTAGTGATTAGTACTAAAAATTTCGGCCGATGTTTAAAAAAAAAAAAAACATTTCGGATGTCATGTTTTTTTATAAAAAAAAAACGTTTAAAAAAAAAAACGTTTTAAAAAAAACATCGGCCAACCCTAGTCTCAATTTCATACACTTCTGCTGAATATTCAATCATAAAAACACTCAAATTGATGCTGCGATCAGACACACTGACCTGTCTAAAAACTTGACATCTATTAGCTGCAGCTGCCATTTTTCCAACATATTCCATTGTAAACCACATTATGCACACATACTCAAGATACTCAAAAAATGGGTGGGGCACCATAATTTTTGACTTCTTTTCTGTGTTTTCAAGTTCCTCTTGCTGCCTTGAAAACCTGTGCATTCAAACGAAATTACTCCACTCAAAGACCAAAACCTCAAAGACCTCAAATTAGTCCAAAATTAGTCCACTCCTTTAACCTGTGCAACACAAACTCAAGTGCCCAAGCAAATGTAAATGATGCATCTAATTCTAAAAGTCGCATTTTAAGTTTCATTTCCAATTCGAGGTGCGTGTCGAATGGGGCTCTCTCATGCTCAACATTAAGTTCTAAATGTTAACAATATAACGTGTCAAATTTTCAGCCCCTGCTCTCAACGTATATGTGAAAAATTTGGTGTCTATAAAATTCTACTCAAACAGAACAAAACTGTTTTGGGGAGGGAAATGGACTTGTCGACTTCTTGCACTTGAAAAACAGTTTCATAACAGTTTTGTTCCCGTCCAATTTGCGCCTGCCTTATGGGAAATTTATGGACTTGTCGACTTTTAGAAATCGGTGTCCATGATGGACTTATCACATTTCTTGCGTTTTTTTCAAATAGAAAACGGCGGCGGAAGGTGGACTTGTCGATTTTTAGCCCAAAACTAAGTGGACTTGTCGACTTCTTGCCCAATTTTTTTGCATTTTTCCCAAAAATGTCAAATTTGGCACTTTGCCATATGGGCATATGAGGTCAAAAAATTTATGGAAAATGGTGAAAAATGTGCGGAAGTAGCCCCAGATGACGTATTCGGGCATAACTCGAAATTTTCATAATTTGGACTTGTCGACTTTTAGAATTGGACGCCTCAAATAAATTTGCATGTGCAAACACAGGCAGTTAGTAAACCATTTGGATGATTATTTTTGACAGGTTGTTCCACTAGGTACAAATACCCTTGTGTGAAATTTGAATTTGAGAAAATGGGTATCATTTTTCTCAGTCAAAACTTTTACATGATAATAACAAGTGTTTACGGCTCACTGCCAACATGTTGTTTTGGGTTTGATCCAGCATGGTTCCAAGGATACTGTGCGCATAATGTTAGTCTGTTTTATTACATATAGAATTGCATACCAAAAAATCTGTCGACTTTTACTTGTGTTTACTTGCTGGAATTTAGCATCAAACATTTCAAAACTTCAGTTTGAACATGCAAATAAATTTACACACCCATCTTACATTTGCACATGCAAATCCAAAAAAGAAATGCACTAGCAACAAAAAACACACAAGTCCTCACTTATTCTGTCTTTTTTTAGTCAATTCTTTATAGGTGGCAGTGCTGACGGTGGTAAAAACATCATTTATCGCTGTCGCTGTAGCTGTAATCACATCCGATAAACTGCTCGTTGTATAATTCGGGAATGCAATGGTTGTCAGTGATAATGTTTCTGCAGTTGTGCCGCTCTGAGGTTTCTTGTGCTCCACCTAAATAGGGTGTTTATTATGAAAGAATACCCTGAATAAATACCCCAGTGGGGTTAGTTTTGATCTGTTTATACTGGGGGTTCATTCAAAGGTTATCTTCCTCCAGTCAGTTACATGGGGCTTTTTTCAGAGAGGGGGCTAGGGTTAGGAATTTAAAAATTTCGGTTCGGGTATTGGGTATCGGGTCCAAAAATGTGCGGATATCATGTTCGGTTTCCGGTCGACCCGGGTCGGGTCGAGTTCCCAACCCTTGAGGGGGTAGTTTAAGGTAGTCTTTTTTTAAGAGTATGCATAAAAATACACATTGTAAGTTGTAACGCACCTGTAAATCAGGTATACTCCCCAAAATTAGACCGCAGTTACTCAATAATACAAATCCAATGCTGGCCGCAGCGAATATTCTGGCCGCCTTTGAAGATTCTGGCACCTCTATCAAATTCCACACTCTTTTTCTCAAACTTCCCATGAAAACTGAATCAAATTCATGGGTTGACTCGACCTGTGGGTAAATTTTTACTGTGGCGTACCAGAGTTGTTAGAATTACTGAACTTTTTTCCAAAGTATATGTGAATGTAGGTATTTTTTACTGATCACAAACTATATACCTAAACAGTAAAATTACTTTTTTTACTCGTACTCATGCGTAAATATGTGAGAAATACTTTTTTCCGAGGAAAATGTAAAAGCTGGTACTTTTCCCCGGAAAACGTAAAAAGTACTACTTTTTACATGTGAGAGTGTCAGTTTTACACTGGATAGCATAATAAACACCTTCCCGGTCACGTCCGGCACCCATTTTTTGATTTTACTTCTCACATCCTATACCCAGTTCTAGGGTGCCGCAGAGGCTGAAACTTGGGGGAGATATTGGCGCAACCCCCCTCTACCTCGCATGAATTAGGGGGGTTGCGCCAATATCTCCCCCAAGTTTCAGCTTCTGGCGCGCCCTAGAACTGGAGATAGGGTGTCACAAGTACGATCAAAAATAGGGTGCCGGACGTGACCGGGAAGGTGTTTATATATCGTCTTATAGTCATTAGTTAGTATTTTTTAGACAAATGATATTTATGATTTCTTCTAAATTTTTGTATTTTAGCAACAAAAATACATTTTCTCTGTACGCGTGTACTTTTAAAATGTACATTGAGAACATTACTTTTTTCAAAAGTATATGTAAATGTATTTACCGCGTACTCGCGTACGCGTATTTTTCGAGTCAATAAATGTATGTTCATTTTAACAACTGTGCACAGATATTTATGTTGAAGAATTTTTTTCGTGGTTATTAAAAGTGACAAAGAATAATGCTGTGGTAGCATGAATATTTGAAGGGTGTGCTTCTAAAAGTACCGATCTACAAATTTTTCAAATTTGAGTGAGGACCATTTTTGGGGTCCCCATAAAAATGCGCTTCAAAAATATATATAATATGGAAGGGGTATGAAATTCAATTTTTAGATATGGGGTCAAAAAATGCAAAAAAATCGCAGAATACAGTTTCTGAAATTTTAAAAGTACCGATCTACAAGGTTTTTCAGCTTTTGTGTCTTTAAAACTACCGATCTACACACTTTTTTTCAAAATTGCTCATTTAAATGTACCGATCTGCACATTATTTTTTGTGCTTCTAAAAGTACCGACGTCAGATCGGCGTCAGATTGAGCAAAAATTCATTTTGTGCTTTTTTATTATGGGTAAAAGTAACGATCTACGTTCTTATTTTGTGCTTTAAAAGGTACCAATCTATTACCAATTTGTTCCTTTAAAATGTACTGTACTACAAAAAATACAATTCACTAAATTTTATTTAGCTAGTGTTGTGTATAAACAATGATTACACCCATGCATGTGGATACCCAACAATATGGCCAAAATACCCATACCCAAAATTCCCATACCCAATACCCATGTATGGGTATTGCATACTCCAAAGTTTCAATTGTGATAATCTCAAAATCGTTTTTTTTTGTAGATCGGTACTTTTAGAAGCACACCCTTCATTTATGCCATGGCACATGCAACAAAGTGTCTGGTGCCGGTGCTTGGCGCTAGCGCCTGAACAAAAAGCGCCATAATGGTGCTTTTATCACTTTGCACATTTTCGCTGTGGCGCTGGGGGAGCGCCAAATGCGCTTTTTTACTTTTACCTTTACCAAATCTACCCACAAAATAAGGCCCAGCTAACATTAATACTCCTCATCGACCCGGGCGGTTTTCTGGGCTTTTCAAACTCGTCCCCATGGGCCAAATGCGCGCCAAGATGGCTCCAGCAGCAAGGCGCCAATGTGTTGACGGGCACCTCCCAGAATTCTAATTCTTCTAGGAAATCGTCTAGACACATGTCGGGCGGCTTGTGCAGCACGCCGGAGGTGTAGTATCTGAACGTGGTGGACACAGGTATTGAGTGTGTTTTTTTTAGAGAGACAATAAGTTGGAGTCAGTTTAGTTCGTTGGAGACAGTATAAGTGTGTCTTGTGGGAGGTGTATATGAATTTTAGATATCGATGTTTGATATTCGATATTTTATCCGCAACGCGATATTCGATATCGATATGGACCGTCGATATCGATATTCAATAGAAAAAATCGTCCATATTGTATATTCGATATGAAAAAGTGGTCGATATCCGATACGATATACATATCATCTCAATCTTACATAAATAGAAATGCAACACCATGCACCTGTAAATCGGTTCGAAACTGAACGCGGACCGTTCGAAAAAATACTCATTCTTCTTAGGAAAATAGCCGTGGCACAGCGACATTCGATCCTCGGCTAATAAGAGTCGATAAAGTCGAGTAAAGACGCATCGGCGGAGAATCGTTTCCACGCGCAGCATGTAATGGGTGCCGGCCAAGTTGAGGTTGATCATCGACTGCGTGATCGCATTGGATGTAGCGGATGGAGGAATGGCGCTGGCGCCCTTTTGGGAGCGCCGCACGATGATGCCGTTGGCGCCAATTTGCCATGTCACTGCGCCATGGTGCCCTTGGCGCTTGGCACCATTGGTGCCCCTTGTGTCTGGTCTGGTGGGCATGTATTGCCAGAAAAGCAACAGATGAGGGAGTTTGATTTCAAAGCCAGTTATCTCCATGTTTTTTTCTTCAAAATTGCACTTGAAAATTTGACATTGGCCTGAGTGCTGCTTAAGTAACAACGTTTACTAAATTTGAAAGTTTGAAATTTAAAACATTTAAAGTTTCACGAATTTCTTTGCATTTTCCATATTTACAACTAAACACCTTCCCGGACAAGTTCACCACCCATTTTTTTATTTCACTTTGAATGCAATATCTCCGTCCATGGGGGTGTTATAAAGCTGAAACTTTGTATATATAAAGTTGTAAGACCCCTCTACTCCCCAACAATGGGGGAGGTGCGGCGACTCACTACAGGGTGGGTCGCCCTATATGCAACAATTTTTTTGGCGTTTTTGGTGTCCCAAACAAGTTCACCACCCACTTGATTGGCTACCCAGCTGTGATGGCGGTATAAAGCTGAAATTTGGGGGATGTCTTGCCAACAACCCCCTCACAATACACCAGTGGGGCGGCTGCCGACGACCCACTAAAGCATGGGTCACTGCATATAAAGTTGACCATTTTCTAGAAACAGCCCAAGTGTCCCAAAACAAGTTTATCACCCAGCTGCATTGAAAAAAATGTTACAACAACATGCCTAATGTAAAACTGAATCGGGTTGGAACATTATTTCAGCCAAAAAATTTTTTTTCAGTAGGGCACCCTCCCTGTCCCAAAAACGGTAGAATGAAAATTTCACTTTAAACCATTTTTTTGTTTCACACTTACAAAGTTGGTTTACAAAGTTCACTAGAGAATTGTCTAAGGTTCAAAGTTATGTAAACAACATAACCTCTAAAATGTCTCCATAAGGAAATTTACTTGGGGTGAATTCTATGATGTCAAAATGATGTCATTTCAGGAACAAAATTTGACACAATTTTCACTTTTTCATTCACCCCAAATAAATTTCCTTATGGAAGCATTTTAGAGGTAATGTTGTTTACATAACTTTGAACCTTAGACCCTCCCCTAGTGAACTTTGTAAACCAACTTTTTAAGTGTGATACAAAAAATTGGTTTAAAGTGAAATTTTCAGTCTGCTGTTTATGGGACAGGGTGGGTGCCTTACTGAAAAAATTTTATGAGCAGAACTAGGGTTCAAATCTGATTCAATTTTATATCAGGTATGTTCTCACAACATTTTTTTGTAATGCAGTTGGGTGGCGAACTTGTTTCTGACACTTGGGCTGTTCTTAAAAAAATTATCAAATTTATATGCAGTGACCCATGCTTTAGTGGGTCGTCGGCAGCCGCCCCACTGGTGTATTGTGAGGGGGGTTGTTGGCAAGACATCCCCCAAACTTCAGCTTTCTACCGCCCTCACAGCTGGAGATATAGCCTTCAAAGTGTAGCTAATCAAGTGGGTGGTGAACTTGCTTGGGACACAAAAAACACCACAAAAATTGTTGCATTTAGGGCGACCCACCCTGTAGTGAGTCGCCGCACCTCCCCCCATTGTTGGGGAGTAAGGGGGTCTTACAACTTTATATATACAAAGTTTCAGCCTTATAACACCCCCATGGACGGAGATATTGCGTTCAAAGTGAAATAAAAAAATGGGTGGTGAACTTGTCCGGGAAGGTGTTTATCTGGGTGGGATATATGCCTAGAGTTATAATGATTTGTTTGACTTCACATGAACATCAAAACTTAACACCAATACGTGCATGGAGATATCAGTAGTGATGCAAAGTCACCGGTGCTAGGCACCGAAGGGCACCAGCACCGGTGCTGGTGCTGTGCCATTGCAATCTTCAGGGGTGCCATGCCGGTGCCGGTGCCATTTTTTCAGAATAGCACCGGTGCCGGTGCGGTGCGGTGCCATTTTTTTGCTGGTGCCAAAGGTGCTAGCACCAGGGCCAAAGTAAAAGTCACCGGGAAAGGCACCGGCCAAGGCTTCATGTGCTGTGCAATTTTGTCCATAGTATGTGCTTATTCATATTTCAAAAAACAGCAATATATTTACCCAACCGTTTTTGCCTATTTTGTAAACCTCCCATCAAATAAATATACCTACTGTGAAATCCATTATACCCAATACATGATCTGATGAGCGAATCTAAAATTTTGTTGAATTTTAAATCATTTTTATATTTTATATTTATCTTACTTTTTTGTTCAAAATTTGTTGTCAGTTTATGACAGAGATAGTTCCATTCTCTGTACAGCAACGACTCCGATCAGTAGACAATAGTGGCTATGGACATTGTAGTGAATTAAATATTTGATCTTTTATGTGTAATCATTGTAATTGCTTCATAAAAGTGATTGCCACATCATTCTGATCATTTTAAGTGCTCAACCATCAAAATCGGTTGAAAATTCATGGAAATATGCACTTCCAAAGGTGAGACCATTGAGAAACTGCCCGATATTTACTTCAGAAATTCCAGCCCGGTGCGGTGCCTTTCGGTGCTAGCACCGGCAACCCGCCGGTGCCCTTCGGTGCCGGTGCCATTTTTTCCAAAAGGCACCGGTGCCGGTGCGGTGCGGTGCCATTTTCTGGCCGGTGCCCCAGGGTGCAGGTGCCCTTTTCTTGCGTTGGCAGAGGTGCCGGTGCGGTGCGGTGCCATTTTTCCCGGTGCCTTTAAAATCACTAATCAGCACGCGGGTGCGAACTTTCACCAGAATTCTATGGAATGGTACAGCAGTACCAAACTCGAGCTGTTTCGATGGAGGTGCATCATTCGAAAAAATCAAAACATTTAAAAAATATATTTTTAATGTTTATTTTTGTAGATCTTTTTAAAACCGGAAATGTTATAAAATCCCCGAAATAAATAAAAAAATACATTTTAATTTTCATCAATTTTTGTTTAAAATCAAAAAATTTCAAATTTTTCAAGAGAAAGTATTCGATTTTGTGTATTTTACCTAGTATTGGAGTAAAATATAGGAAAGGCCAAAGAATTTCAATTTTTTAGAATTTTAAAATATCTACCGTATTTCCTCGAAATACCCCCCCCCCCTCGAAATACCCCCCCCCCCCCCTCGAAATACCCCCCCTCAAAATGGACACTATGAACTTATAAACCCCCCCCCCCCCTCGAAATACCCCCTCCCCAAATTTAGTGTATAGAGAACGTAAATGACAAAGGCTGCGGTTTGTCATCCCGGCAGTGCAGAAGACACGTTAAAAACGATGACTCTGTTATGTGAGAACAGTGTTTGTACGTCTACACACTTATAAATGTCTTTAGAGTCTTATAAATGGCGTTTTATTTTGTTGCATTTTTTAACGTCTGCGTACGTTTCAGACGACATTTTAGTACTGGGATTTCAAAAAATTTCTGGCGAAATAATAAACCCCCCCTCGAAATACCCCCCCCCCCTCGTTTAAACCCCCCCTCAAAATTCTCACTCTGAAAAAATAAACCCCCCGGGGGTATTTCGAGGAAATACGGTATTAACCATCATCACCCACAAAACATCGCAAACACACCTCGTTGGGGTGGAGTTCCTTGTGTTTCTGGGTGGCCAGCGTAAATGGGTCGTCGATCATCAGCGGTTCTTCCCCGCCTAAACGACCCTGCAAAATGCAAATGTGAAAAAATTTTGATTGAGGGATATTGATTTGATTTGCGGTATCTGTTATGTTGTTTTTTCTTCAAAAATGAACTGTTTTTTTCAGGGAGGAGGAAAGTTTACAATGTAACTTGCAAATATTTTTCAATTAAGTATAGAAAGAGCAAAATGATAAAAAAAGACATAACTAAGAGTAGGTAATTCTATAGAGCAACAATATGTTAAACTTGTTTGTTCCTGAATCCTGGTGTAAATAGTAATGTAAAAGCGCCACGGCGCCAGCGCCTGCAGCCAGCGCCAAAGCAAAAAGCGTCATGTCACTTTTGGCGCTTGGCGGTATTTTTTCATGACGCCAGAAACAAAACGCTTGCGGCTGGCTCTGGCGCCACAGCAAAAAAACTGCCACGGCAACTTCGGTGCCATTTTGCTCTGGCGCCATTGCCGCTTGGCGCCTGGCCATGACGCTTCTGGCACTTGGCGCCAAAGTCCTGGCGCTTTTAACATAGCTACTGTAACTAGTATAGTATATCATAGGAACGTTTAGAAGGATAAAAAATTAGTAAAAACAAACTTCAATCAAGTCGATTTCAGTGTTACACGCATCGCGATTCTTTTCTATTGGCGCAGCGACCGGTGTTTGAGCTGCCGATTGTGCTTCGGCTGAAAAAAAATGGAAACGATTTTTAGATATCGTATTCCCAACTATTTGGGTGTCGAGCAGATTTTCGAAAATTTTAGTTTATAGCTACCTAATCGTGACTTTAAATGTGTCTTAAAATCGGCCTGTGATTCCGGTTTTCTAAGATCGACAAAAGGTGTGTGTAAAAAATACCTGGCATATATCCAAATCCCGAAACGAAGTCAAGTTAATAAAAATAGTAGTTTAAACGTCATGCTGTGAAAAGACGTAAATTTTGAGGAACTGCCCAAATTTCGGTGTCTCGTTCAGTGTCAGTAAATTTTTGTCAGTTTTAAATCAAACCTGAAATTTACATTTCATTTCAGCATTTTTTTACTTTCCGTTATACCTACCGTATTTCCTTGAAATACTTCCCCCCGTCTCGAGACCACTATGAAACAATCACCCCCCCCCCTCGAAATACCCCCCCCCCACCTCTCGGGAGCACTATGAAACAATCACCCCCGGGGGGTATTTCGAGGAAATACGGTATCTACAAAACAATTTGGAATGAAAGAGACAAATCTGTTGCATTGGCGCTGCACACATTGGATGTCAACTGTTTCGGTGTCAACTAGATTTTGGTTGAATTAGGTAGCAGTACTATTTTGAAGGACACATGCGGCAATGGCGAAGAGGAATTTATATTGCCAAGTGCATTCGAACACGGTTTCGCGGCCCATAAACTACAAATTTATGAAAAACAGTCGGCCCAGTTCAGTTTTTCATAAATTTTTAGTTTATGGACTGCGAATCCGTGTTCAAATGAACTTGGCAATATAAATTCCTCTTGGACATTGCCACGTGTGCCCTTAAAAACTGTCCTGCAAGCTACAGTGTCATAAAATCGAGTTGACAAAACAGTTGACATCCAGTGTGCGTGGCACCAAACCGACGAAGTTTCATCGCGGCCACGGGTATAGCCGCCGACCGCAGCAACGCCATTGTAATGCTGCCGCCATTTGGTTGCAACTGCTGGCCGAACGCTTTTTTCTGCAGTTTGATGTAGAATTTTTTTTTTGCAACGATGATAAAGCATGCGATTTTTGTATAAAAAGTGAAATCAAGTCATTGGTGTGAATAAGTAAAAAAGTTAAAGCGTTATAACAGAGATGACTTTTTACAACTTTATTATGAAAATCGCATGAGTAAAAATCGTTGGCACGCTTCCAGCACGAACCACGCGTGCAGGGTATAAAGTGACTGGAGTATAACAAGATCATGTGTCATTAGTTATACCATTCTCAAATCAATCCAAAACCTGTCACTTTATCCAACCAAAAGCCACAGTAGCGAAAAAGTGTTTATTTTAGGCGAAAAATATACCGTATTTATACTCGGCGGACCACAAAGTATGCGCAGAATCCTACCAAAATTATATGAATTAAATCTTGTGATAAATTACGTATTTAATTATTCCGTAGTACAAACGAACTATTATGATGAAAACTGTATAATTTTTGGTTCACTATTCAGATTGGTTATGGTAGATATTTCCATACTAAGTGTGATGTTCACCGAGTATAACAAGATCACGTGTTATTAGTTCTACCATGCTCAAATCAATCCAAAACCTGTCACTTTATCCAACCAAAAGTCATAGTAGCGAAAACGTATTTATTTTTGGCGAAAAATATACCGTATGTACCGAATAAGCCCCTGGGTGGGTTATTGTTTCATCAGACTTTTTCGACTGGGGGGTAATTCGAGCGGAGGAGTTATTTTTTCGTCAGAATTTTTAGTAAATATCAATATGAATATATTTTATGAATGATATGTGATTTAGTTCCATTAACCTGTAAACCTGTAACAAATTCCATTATTCATGTAAAAGAATGCATAAACGTAAGAAAACATGCATAAAACGTTTTTTTTTTCTACACATGGACATCCATCAACGACGGGGGCGGGGGGGGGGGATCGAAAGGGGTGTTTTGCGCGCGAGGACTTATTCAAGGAAATACGGTATATATTTACCAAGTACCGAGTAAAGCCGTCAACATTTTCTCCCAAAGTACATCCAAAATACTTCACATTAACATATTTATAGGTATTTTCAAACTCCAACACTTTCCCAACCCCACCCGCAACCTACCCTTCTCCTATGCCTGTGCAGTACTTCGAACATGCTGTGTCTAGACGCAGATGGAGGAATTGAACCGGGGGTCACCACCGACAGCTCGTGCAGATTGTGCTCGGATACCGATTGTTGGTTTTTGGGGGTCGCAGGGGTGCTCGGATGTAGGTACTGCGGGGGTGGGGGGATTAACTTCACCCCAAACCGCCCAGCTAGTTATGCATCTATTTATCTATTCCAGAGGTATAGACAAAAAATACCAAATTCATGAAGTCCAGTTCAGGGACCAGTGCAGCATAGTTTACAGGATTCGTGAAGGGTCTTGAAGCATATGACTCACAGTGAAGTGTCTTCACCACCCATCACACACCCATTTAACTGAGGCTGTGACTCCACCTACCTGCGGCGTGTGACTGTTGCCGTAGGCTCGATTAGTACCTCCGTGCGCCGGACTGCTTTCCTGTAACAGGCGCTCTTTTGTCGACTCTTTCGCCTTGTGATATGCGCTGCGTGTGATAAATGCGATGGTTTATGGGTGGTGATTATTGTGGTGGAATGGATGGCCAGTTTACGTTGTTTAGGTGCCACTCCCAGACCCTGTAAAAGACCCTGTAAAGTGTAAAAGACCCTGTAAAATGTCATGTGTCATGTAAAAGACCCTGCAAAGTGTCAAATGTCATGGTAAGACACTGTAAAGTGTCACGTGTATCCAAATGAAACTTATCGTATCCAAATATTATGTTTTTGTACCCAAATATTATGTCAAAAAGTAAGATTTGGATACTGAAGTATACGATTTGGACACCATAAAATAAGATTTGGATACAAGTGACACCATAGGCGGCTTAAGTGCTTGTACGCTTGTGAATGTCACAAGCGGAATTTTTGGTGTCACAAGCAGAAATTTCACTGTCACATTGTGACATTCACAAGCGTGTATTGTACAAATGAGAGTGAAAGTGCAAAATTAGCTCAAAATTGTAAAAAAATTGCTCCATTTTGCCAATTTTCACCTTTATAATAACTATTTTCCTGTTTATACATGGTTTTATATCTATTTTTAGCCAATTTTATTTATATTTATAGCGATTTTGCAATTTTTGGCTGGCTGCCAACTTCACATAAGGGGTCCGATAAAAAGGTGTCACAAGGTGGAATTTAGGCTGATGTGAATGTCACAAGCACAAATTTGAACCTTACGCCGCCTATGAGTGACACTTTCCAGGGTTTTTCACCTGGCATTTGACAATTGACAGGTTCTTTTACATGACACATGACATTTTTTGGGTCTTTTACATTGCTTGGGAGTGTCCCCTGGTGTGCTTTTAGAGAATGTCAGTGATAATGGATAAATCATTGAAATGCGTGCGGACGAAATGTGGAATTCAGTGCTTATGAGCGTTGATTACATATGCCGTATATTTTCAAATAAGTTCCAGGGGTGGTTTTTTTTCGATAAAGCACATGATAACCAGTCGTAAAAAACGCAAAAAACAACAATAGCAAATTGGTAATTGGTAAAAAATTGCAAAGAGGTGACGGCGGCACATTAATTGTCAACAAATATCCACTTTACTGACGATTAAAATTTATTTACATGGAATCACTATAAAAAAATAAAGGAAAAGTATGATTAAGTGTTATCTAATATGTGAACAGAGTCTGATGGGAAATCCGCAAGTCGTAATGTATAATGAAAAGTGATAAGAATAGTCTCGTAATACGTCAGCTCTAATACGTTAGCTCGGGCTTTATAACCAACAGAATGCTGTAATTAACATTGAAAATAAACATTATAATTATATAAAATAGCAAATACCAACCTCATTGTCACTCAGAGTCAGAAGGAACTGACCACGTAAAATCTAATTAAAAGAATAAAAAATTCTTTTTTTTCTTCAATTTCATGTCACGTGCGCGGCGGACGCATTCCACAATAACCTATCACACGCATTATTGGTACTTTTCAATGCTACCCGGATGGCACGCTGATTATTTCATCCAATCCAAGCACCGGCGGTAAATCCATGCGAATGCGGCAAAATTACATGCTACCGTAAACCGTCGTAATTTAAACACGGTGGAGTTGGTGTCTATCACTTGCACTTGAGTGTTTAGTCACGTACTTTTACTATTTACGAAAGTATTTAAAAAAAATTACAAGTTTTTATACGTATTTACGTACGTTTACTCAAAAGGGTTACTCGAGTATGGAATTGGAATAAATGTATTCTCACCACAAAGTACTTCTTGTCAGCTCTGTAAATACTTTTTAAAAGCATCCGAGCACAGAAAACATGATTTTTTACATTGATTCACTTTGATTTGGGGAATCTAGCATTTTTGTATATTTGGTACTTCCCGAAAGAGTGTTAAAAAAATACTCAAGAGTCTCAAGTTATTCTGAGTTTGACTACAAACTTTAAATTTTAGACAAAAAATTATCACATTTTTGTGAATAAATCTGGTTTCAATTCCACAAATGGAGAAGTAAAAAAAACAAATTAGGTATATATGAGAAGTCATTTGAAAAGTGGGAAGTAAAAGTCGAAAAGAAAAGTCTATTTATATGTCAAATAACTTTAAAAAAAATTAAATTTGAAGTAAAATATGGATAGTCACTTATAAATTCAATTTACTCTGGGTTTTTTCCACTCGCCTCTCGATTTGCTACTTGTGAAATACTTAGTTCACTCATAATTTATTTTTCACTTCCCCACTTCCCAAATTAAACCTGTTTCGACCCCCATTCCATCCCCACTCCTCAAAATAAAACATTTCCATCCAAGAACCAAATTCCCAATCTTACGGTAGCCCAAAGAGAGCAGAAAAGCTTCCGCTCATCATGAAAGTTGATCACAGAGAGCAGATTGAGAGCAATCTCATGCGTTAAGGAGGCTGCAATTCAATATGGCACACAGTGGCCACCGAACGCCATGGGGTATTTTTGCGGGGTTTTGTCATGGCATTTTCGCATGGCTAGATTTAGGTGAAAGAAGCTACCGTATATGCTCGATTAAGGGCCCGCGGGAGTGATTTTTTCGTCAGATGTTTTTGAGGGGGAGGGGACTCTTTTCAAGGGGGGGGGAGTAATTTCTTCGTCAAAAAACTTGGACGTAATTCATTGTATGGATGCAGTCTGTCAATTCACGTATACATGCATACACATCCTGTATATGCTGTCGCTGCCATAGGCTAATATTCTTATGTATTTTTATATTGTATCCTTTTCATACAGAGGGGGGAGTTATTCGAGGGGGGGATTTTTTCTTCACCTCGCCACCGGGTGGGAATGATTCAAAGCGGGGAGCTATTCGAGGGGGGTCTTATTCAAGGATTTTCGGTAGAATACGTAGTTGTGGAAACGTACTCACGTTTACTCGAAAAATATATATTCTCAAGAAATGAGTTAATATTTGAATCTTACGTTTTCTCTGAAAAAGTACTTGTACTCACAAGTATACTTTTTGAAAGTACTCGAGTACGGAAAACGTATTTCAGATTATATCTAGAGTACACTTTATACCAGCTTTTTTAAGGGATTAGAAGAAAAAAGTATAAAAAAGACAAAAATGGAAAATGGGTATAAGCGCATAGAAAAGTAGACAAATGGTATATGAACTAATCAATTTAAAGGTGACAAATGGCAAAAAGGTATGGAGATTAGTTTGAGTGGAATTTGGACCAAAATTTCTCAAAAATACTCACTTTTACGTTTTCCAGGGAAAAGGTATTTTACTCACATTTACTCATGAGCAAAAGTAAAAAATTACATTGTTTTTTTTGGAAATTTTGAGGGGGGTATTTCGAGGGGGGGGCTTATTCGAGGGGGGTTTATTATTTTGTCAGAAATTTTCGGTAAAATCGTACTCATGAATACGCTTTTAGATACACCAAACCCGTAATAAACGTGACCAAATAGGGTATTTAGGGACATAACAGGGAAGTAAACGTACATCGTTACACAAACTAGCGTATACGTATAACCGCGATGCAAAAGTGTCGCAATAAATGCATAGGTAATGTTCCTTGCTGAACATGATGTACCTTATTCCAGAGGGGGGGTATTTCGAGGGGGGGTTGTTTTTCCTCAGCTCGAAAACACCTGGGGGTATTTCGTGGGGGGGCGTTAATTCAAGGGGGGGGGGGTATTTCGAGGAAATACGGTATGTTGAAATGAGAAATCTGTGAAAAAAAATGTTCTGAATATGTGAAAAGAAATCTGGCAGCCTGCAATAGAACGGTACCTCCAATAGAACGGCAGGTAAAAAGGTTGACGAAAAAATAGAACGGCGCTCTTCTATTAGAAGAAATACGGCAACTGCGTTTTTTGTATTTTAATGAATTTTTATTTCACCCCTTGGAAAAAAAATTGTAATCGATTTCATTTCTAGAAAAATTTCTTTTTGGTATTTTTAGTTGAACATGCGTATTTCAGGTGATGATAGTTACGTCAATTTACCATGGATCTATGCATAGCGATATAACAAAAATGTGCAGTTGAATCTGCGGCAAAGCTTAGAAAGCTGTGTATTCAAAATTCACCAGAAAAATTCGAAAATGAATAATTAGATGCAACCACATCGTAAAGTAGTAAAAAGGGGCCTGTGCCTCTGTGCATGTTTACCCGCTGTGCATGTCAGGGGTATTCTAGATTTTGACCCTCCAGGGGGTCGGAAAGATGGTTAATCGCTCCTCTGGAGGGATAGATAGCTGGCAAATAACTTTTGGGTGGTTTGGGGGTTCGCGGGGGTTCAATATATAGGCTTTTTCAAGACGTAGAAAAAATGCAGAAAATTGCTAAAAGTAAGTGAAAAATTATTAAAATGTGTATATAAGCACATATCTAACAAAAAATAGCTAAAAATAGACAATTAAACACTTGAACTAGTGATTTTGAAGGTGAAAATCTATAAAAAGGGCATGAAAATTAGCGATTTTGAGTGAAAATTAGGGTCCACATGCACACCGGGTAAACATGCACAGAAGGCCTCAGTCGTAAAAAGCTTTTAAAAATTCGAAACAAATCAAAAAGATTCGAAAAGTGAATTGGAAAATTTGAAAAGTACTTTCGGAAAATCTCCGAAATTCGAAAAGTCGTTTTAGAAGAAAAGAAACCCGTAAAAATGAAACACTTTTTCACTTTATTATCTTTGTGTGGATTTGGGTGGAATTTCTTGATAAAAAACAACAACTTTTTCTTCCATTTCTATGAAGCACTACTAGTGTAAAAGTGAAAAAGTGCGATATAAAAACCTATTTCCAACCTCTGTCTCATAAATACAATAAATATATAAATATTTAGTGTTAAACTAATGAATAGTGTACTAAAAATACAAATAAATGGTAGACTAGACTGATACACGAGGTGAAAGTTTCTGAAATTTCCCATCACAAATGCATTACTCAACCTTTGTCGTCAGTGTGTAAGCACCCATTATGTACCCTCAAAGTAAAATATATAGGTATTAGAATAGAAAAGTGATCACATAAAGATGCATAAAAAGTGCATGTGCAACTTCCAGAATGAAACATGTGGAAATTGAAAGTCACATTTGACGAAAATAGCAAATCCTAAAAGCAGAGAAACAGGAAAAACAGTGTTTTTATGTTTTGAGGTTTGTTTGTCAAAAAAACTCTGTTTTTGTAAAGAAACAAACGCATTTCTCACATTCGCACTTAGAAAGTTACTCATTTCTGGAGAACTCAAAACACGGAATTTATAAATATGCAGAACTCTTCTCCGCAGTATCAAATGTCAGGGAACGTGTTCTGTTTGTTTTACAGCATTAAACCTGTCACTCCACTGTTAATTCTAGCTAATTCTAGCTAAAAAAGGTTCCATCCACAGCCCCCCCCCCCCCCACATGCTGAAAGCATCACTCACTAGTAGGAACTAGGGATGGCCAAATAATGTTTTTAAAGACCGTTTTAAAACAACAGCATTTTTTTCTTAAATTAAAAGGGTTTTTTTAAATTAAAATGTTTTTTTTAAAGCTCTCAGATATGGTTAAGGGTTATCAGACAATTGAAGGTACTTTGTGATGTTATATATAGCCACAGAATTGCTGTGGAGCCATGGGATAGCATTATAAGTGGTGATTTTTGTCAAAAAGATACATTTTATGTTGACTTTTGTCGAACATTCATGACTTCAAGTGAAGTTGGGCATGGAATAGTGTTAAAATTAGGTTACTCTAGAAGGCTAATACATTGGCAGTGATTTTTCACACAGTACAAGTATATGGGAGTACATTAGCTGTATTATACACTACCATATCATATCACGGCTTCTTACGACACAATAGCATGAACAAATGGAAGCTTTCATACTAAAAATGCCTCAAAACCAATGAAAACCACCACCAAGAGTATGTGAAATTGCACGCTTGCGCGGAAAAACTTGCAAAATACCTAGTGCATCAGTACAAGACATTTTGGCTGATGTTCAAAGAAACGGTTTCGATACCCATGTTTTTTAAAGATTTTTTGAAAATAAAACGGTCAAAAAACATCAGCAATCCCTACTAGGTACGAACCCAGTGTTTTTGAGTGGGGGGGTGTATGGAACCTGGAGACATTGGGGGGGGGGGGGGGCGGTGGCGCCGACAGATGACAGATATTGCACAGTGGGAATATGTGCAATTTATTTATGGGAAAATCTATAAATAGTGCTTGAAAATCGAGTAGGTCGGTGCCATTCCTTCCTGCCATCTTTTGTGTCTGGCCCGGGAAGGACGGGGGGGGGGGGCGGCCACCCCCACTGCCCCCCCTGCCCTGGGTATGTGATGGCTGGCTTACCCTCTACCATATTTCCTCGAAAGAAAAGCCCGTGAAAAATGTTAAAAATACACCTCTAGAAGATTGTTTGTGGAAATGAGTTCAAGGTTGATTTTTGAGTGTTTGATCAAATTTTTCAAATGTCATTGATAAACTGGTGTGCGCAGCGACGCAGTGTTATGTAAATATAAATACGTGTCTACCAACACATAAAATATAAACATAAAAACATTTTTAGCATTGCCCTTTTGACTGGGTCGTTATGTTGCATTTGTATGCTACCCATCTCAGCTCCAAAACTACACAGTGATTGGATTAGCTAAATAAGATACTCATTTGGTATACACACGCTTTTGGATTATGCTGCTGGCATCTTTACTATACGCTTGTGTCACTGATCAGTTCATCACAGAAATATGTATGAATGTAAAAATATATCACAGAGATAAATGTGTTTTCATTCACAGAAATATTAACTGTATTTACCAAGATTATTTACCGTATTTGCTTGAAATACAACCCTGTCAGATGAGTTCAGCGAAAAGTGACATGAATGTAAGTATACTCGGCAGATACCACACCTAGTATGAAAACCTACCATAACCCATCTGAATAATGAACCAAAATTTATACAGTTTTTCGTCATAATATTTCGTTTTTACTATCAAATAAAAATGTATAACGAGATTTATCATAAGATTTTATTCATTAAATTATGCTAGGTTTTCATACTAAGTGTGCTGTCCGCTGAGTATACTCAAAAACTACCAAAAGTTAGGTAGAAATAGCCATGGCGCTTTTCTGACCCCCAGCGACAAGCCAGAGTTGCGAAAGTGTATTTACACTTACCCGAAATACCCGGGTAAATGGGTATTTATATTTACACTTACACTTACACTTTCATAAAATACCCATACACTTTTTTGACACTTTCCTGAGAAAAATACCCGGGTACAGAAAGTGTATTTTTTTCTTTCAGTTGGCCCTGTTTTATGCTTTTGAGAAAGCATAAAATATGGTCATGTACAAAAAATAACTGCACAGTGCACACATGCAGTTATGCATTGAATGTAGAAAATACAGCAAATGTACAAACTAGCCTTTGATCTCCTACCTTTGATCAGTACTCATGGTATTCTACAGTTTCATCATACTTTTGTAAAAAGAACACGATCAATGGAAATTCACCAGCTGGACACAAAGTAAACTGGCTTTTGCATTGACATTTGCTGCATGTCCAATCTTGCATTTAAGCAGTGTGTATCGCATTGCTTAATCAGTAAAATATCAACACTGAAAAAGTGCCATTGAGGGAACTTCATACCACTACAGTATTTGTTACAGTCTGAAATGTTTCATAAAAGGCAGTAAAATGTGAAATAATGCATGAAAATGAGAAATAATTTGATCTAAAGGTGAAAACAGCGGTGTTTTCTAATGCTCAACAGTGAGAGCTCTTTCTAAAAAAAAATTTTACACTTACACTTTTTTTTACACTTTCCCAGGTATTTTTAAAATACCTTACACGTTTTGTATCCATACTCAAAATTTGGAAAGTGGTGTTACACTTACACTTACACTTTCCAAAAATACCGGTATTTTAACAACTTTGCGACAATCGCCAATGGCGCCAGAGCAAATAATGGCGCCAATCGCCAGAAGCGTCATGGCGCTTTTTCGGACCCCAGCGCCGAGCGCAAGAAGCGCCATGGCGCTTTTTGCTTTGGCGCTAGCGCCAAGCGCCAGGCATTTTGTTCCTGGCGCCGGGCAAAAATAGCGCCAAGCGCAATGGCGCTTCTCGTGGAGATGGCGCCAAGCGCCAATGGCGCCACAGCACGACAGCGGCAAGCGCCAAAAGCGCCATGGCGATTTTTGCTTTGGCGCTAGGGCCAGGCGCCAGCGCCATGGCGCTATTACATCACTAGTCATGAGGATAGTGAACACTGACAAGTAACATGTGAAGTGACACATTTCATGAAATATGGGGGAGTAGACCTATAGGATGGATAGAGACATGGAGTTCAATAACTGAAATATATGATGGAATGTTAAATGTGCAAGTGGAGTGGCAAGCAATGTGCATTAAAATCACTCTTCTGAAATCTGAAATTTGAAGAAAAATGGTATTTTTGATTAGGTGGTGACTAATGGTAAGGTATGTGGCAATATAACCACACTTTTGCAACCAGAATTAGTCAGTTATAAAAAGCAGCAGGGATCAAAAAAGGTCCCTCCCAAACGACACACTTCTGCCAAAAACAAAAACGCACAAAAACACAACCCAACCAAACAAACCTCTGACTTCTCTGCAAACTCAACTCAGCGGAAAAATTGGCCGGCACCAATTCCCCAGGGTCCAATTCCACCGCCCCATCCCTGACCCCAAAATTGTCCAACGTGGTGGTGAACTTCCTCCTAGCCGGCGTGCTATTCAAGCCCACCGTGATTTCGGGGGGCGGAGTTTGAAGGGAACTTTGCTTTTGGACCGCTAGGGAAGAGCGGGTGTTCGTGCGGCGGCCGCCTCCCAGGACCATTTTGAACGGTTTCGGTATGTCCCCGCGAGTTGTGGAGTAGTGATTTGGGTGTTTTGGAGTGGTGTGGACTGTATGTTGTTTAATTATGATGTAAAATGCATTTTTTTACATTTTTTCAGACTGTTGACGGATACTGTGGAGTGTGTGGATTCACATAGCGTATTATCTCTAATTATCCATCCACGTTGAATAACCCCCCCCCCCCGAAATACCCCCCGCCCCCTAAAATTTTGCTGAAGAAATAATACCCCCTTCGAAATACCCCCATCCAAATTGAGTTTAAAGAGAATGTACATGACAAATACCACGGGTATGATGCAGAACACATGTTGAAACCACGTTGAGTGACGTTAGGGCAGGGTTTATGCGTATATACACAGACAGTTATATACGTCTATAAACAGGTACATCTATGTAATTGTTTGATTTTTCTACGTCCGATGTGGAATTTCACAAAATTTCTGGCGAAATACAAGACACCCCTCTAAGTATCAACCTGAAAATTTGCTGGCGAAATAATAAACCCCCTGGGGTGGGGGTATTTCGAGGTAATACGGTAGGTATATTTACAGCATGCCAGTTTGCACAGCGTAGGGCCAGTCCCTTATATCGGTTTGTTCTATAACTCGGCGGACCGCATGCGGCATGCTATGTATTTTTCTGAAGGAAACACTCCATCATGACGTCATCATTAATGCGGTGAAAATTGTTTAAAATCGTAAAAACTTTTTAGGAAAAAACATCGCTTGTAGCGCGACTTTTTTTCCTAGTATACTCCGGTTACTTTACACCCTGCACGCCTGGTTCCCGCTGGAAGTGTGCCAACGATGGTTAGCGCATGCGAGTTACATAAAAAGATGACAAAATTGATTGTTGTTATAATGTTATTCATTCACATTCACATCGATGAATTTTTTTACATATTTTTACGGAAATCGCATTATTAAATAATCATTGGCACGCTTCCAACACGGGACATAAATCAGTGCGAGGGCAGAGTATCACGTACGCCGAGTATACCGCATATCCTTGAATAAGACCCCAGGGACGTTATTATTTCGTCAGAGGTTTTGTTTTGGGGGGGGGGGGGTTATTCAAGGGGGGGGGGGTACTATTCAAGGGGGGAGTTATTTTTTCCTCAGAACTTCCAGGAAAACTTTCACTTTTTTCATTGTTTGTATTCATTCCGTCAACACATCTAATGCAGAAAATGACCAGTTCAACAAGAACAAAAACAACGTATCCATCCTAAAATTCGTGTTCATCGGCGTCTGAATCATTCAAATACACATTGTCGTTTTACCCAGAGGGGGGACTTATTCAAGAGGGGGGAGTTATTCAAGGGGGGCGTTATTTTTTCCTCACCTGGCCAACAGGGGGGTGTTATTCAAGGGGGGGGTATTATTCAAGGGGGGGTCTTATTCAAGGATATACGGTATACGATTTTTTTGTTAAGTGCATGCATAAGTATCCTGCCCGTTGGCTAAATCAAATCTTTCAGTGATTAAGATGTCAAAAAATATTAAATTTCCACAGTAAACAACGGATTTTCATACCTAAATAAATATACCGTATTTGCTTGAATAATCCCCCTGGGTGATTTTTATTTCGTCAGACATTTTTGAGGGGGAAGAATTCGAGGGGGGAATTTATTATTTCGTCAAAATTTTCAAGCATGTTTCTATCAACTCATTTCAAGAAATATGCTTTATAAACACAATAATGTGCCATTTTTGTTTTAAAAAAGTACAATAAATTAATCAAATCTTTAAAGGGGGGATTTTTCAAAGGGGGAATTATTTTTTCCTCACTTGTCTTACAGGGGGGGATTATTCGAGGGGGAATTATTCAAGTAGGGAACTATTCAAGCAAATACGGTAAGCGTAATGACTGACTCACTCCTATTAAAAATTATATTAACAGTGATTTTAGTTCCTGTGCCAGCAAAAGGGCATGCTATAAAACACGGAAGGTGGGTGAGCTGCAAATAGACTTAGCATTTATTGGGATTAAAAATGGCGCACAGTAACTAGCTTGTTGCTCAGGCAGCTAATATACACCATGTACAGAATTATCAAAATTTCTCACTCATACTTTTTAATCCAGACATGAGAAACTAAAAGCGCAAAACTTTGATCCAAACATACGATCTAAAAAATGCACACTTGGAACATCTTTCATGCATATTAAAAATTGGTACACAGCAGCCAAATGCCACAAAATTGGTAGAAAATCATTCAAGAGCAATAAGAATGCCCACTGAATTGTTGGTGAATAGTGATGGAAAAGTACGAAAATAGATTATTGGTGTAAATTTTATCAAAACCAAAACTTGGGAACCGCATGTCCAAAATTGTTGATATTTGAGTATGATATGGCTTTCTGCCAAGGCTAACATGAAATTCAAAGTCATTTTTCTACAACTCTCCTTGCTGGCTCGCTCAAACTGAATTCAAAGGGCCCTGGAGTTTTCATTCTTCGGGTTGATCAATTTGGGATGTACAATAAATATTAGTCATATCATTTCAAAACAACATCTACCCTCCTCGAATAAGACACCAGGGGAGTTATTTTTTTCGTCACATGTTTTGGAGGGGGGACTTATTCAAGGGGGGAGTGATTCGAGGTGGGAGTTATTTTTTCCTCAGAATACTTGGACTCAAATCATTGCAGATGCGCCTGTCAAATCATGTTATTCGGGTATTAAACTGTACACAACAAAAAGATGTGTAAACACTGCATACACATCATGTATTTATCTGCTGTTGCTTTCGCTGCCATTGGCTTATATTCTTGTGTATTTTGTATTGTATCCTATTCATACACATCGGGGGAGTTTCAGGAGGGGGAGTTATTCAAGGGGGGAGTTATTCAAGGGGGGAGTTAATCAAGGGCGAGTTATTCGAGGGGGGTCTTGTTCGAGGATTTGCGGTAAATACCAAATTTAATTGCATTTCTTTTATATACACTAAATCCTCGAATAAGTCACCTAGGGACTTATCTTTTCATCAGAAGTTTTTGAGGGGGGAGTTACTCAAGAGGGTGAATTGTTCCGGGAGGGGTATTTTTTCCTCACCTCGCCAACAGGGGGAAGTTATTCAAGGGAGAGTTATTCGAGCGGGGGACTTATTCGAGGATTGGCGGTATAGCATTTTTCTAGGTGTAGAACAAATCGGGGGAAGAAAAATCAATAAAAAATAATTGGAAAATAGCAGAAATTAGGCAATATGTAACATGAATTAGTGATTTTGAGTGTGAACTTCTATAATTTTTTAAAGAAAATTCTCAAAAATCGCTGTAGATTTTGGCTTGAGCTGGCCAATTTGGGGTGGTGGTAACCCCCTACCCTCCAACCCCCATTTCCTACCCCAATCTTCACTACTCATTTTTCCCAACACTAAACAACAACGATCATGCATGGATGAAAGAGGGGCCGCTCGACACACTTGTCTGTGTGACAAGAAACAACATAACATCAGCAAGGAATAACACGTCTTGAAATCGACTGGCAACCAAACTCTATTCATAATAAATGTGCCACCAGCAGTGGACTTTTCTGTAGAGATGACAACCATTTTCCAGTCTGGTTGACTGATTGTGTCAAAGGGGTTGAACGGTATGGCTTTTCGGTGTTTGTAATTCATTTTTCAATATTAAAAGAGTGCCATTTCCAATATTATTCAATTGAAAAGAGTTCAATATTAAAAGAATTAATGAATATAAGGATGCTTGACAAATTTTCTAAGTACCTAAATCAATTGATTTACATAAATACATGCAATGGAATCGATCATTAGAAACCAGGGGTCTCCCATGGGGGCAGGCTGGGAGAGGGGGATTCCCCCCCCCCCCAAACGCTCCAAATATCTATTCCGAATCCCCCTCGCAAATCGCCCAGACATCAATGTACGCTAAAAATAATTACAGCGATTTTTCCCCTTCTCTCACCCAAACTATCACTTTCACTTTCACCCAAAATCGCTCATGGTTGTTAAGCCGGAATTACAGCTCAGCGGCGTTTGACGTGAAATGATGACGTCGTAAAATTGATTACATCAAAATAGACATAGATACAGCGTTGAAATTTCAGAATTTGATAGTTCTAGTAATTGTGTGTAATGTCCTAAAAAAAATTAAGAAAATAATTATTATTTAATAAGTTATTAATTTTACGTCAAAATTTACACATTCTACGTCAACATTTCACATCAAACATTTTACGTCACCAAAAAATTTTGACGTTAAATTAATAACTACTTAAATAATGATTATTTGATAATTTTTTTGTGGGACATTACACACAATTACTAGAACTATCTAATTCTGAAATTTCAATGCTGTACCTTTGTCTATTGATGTAATCAATTTTACGACATCATCATTTCACGTCAAACGCTGCTGAGCTGTAATTCCGGCTTAAAAGCCTATTCTTTCATCCCCCCCCCTCAAAATCACACTGATTGTTGCCCGTTTGGAACTACCTACTTGCATGTTTTGAAATTTTTATATCACTTTTTTGCTATATTTCATGTTGTTTTAGTCATTTTCCTCTCTTTTTACCTTCAACAGCTTGAAAAATGTACATATAACGTATTACCTCTAATATAAGGTATACCTTATATTGTTTTCTTCAGATTTTTAGAGCCAAAAGTTATACATTATATTAGAGGGTACCTTATATTACAGGGTACCTTATATTAGAGGGTACATTATATTAGAGGGTACCTAATTTTAGAGGGTACCTTATATTACAGGGTACCCTCACTTTTTCGCCAGATTTTGCATAACTTGAACAAACAGTCAACAACAACGAAATTCATTTTTTCAAATTGGATTGTAACGAAAAGGCGGAACAGCATCAATACAAAACGACCAAATCGGTATTTGGAGCGCAAGTTGACTTTCTAAAACCCGCTTAAGACATTATCATCATTTTCCGCCGTGTTTACAAACCGTTTTTAAGATTTTGCGCGTTTTGGCACGCAGCCAGCTGTGCGTTATATTAGAGGTATGCCTTGTATTAGAGGTATGCCTTATATTAGAGGGTACCTTATATTTATTTCGTCACGTTCAAAATAGCCAAAAGTTATACCTTATATTAGCAACGATGGGTAAGTTCTCCAAAAAAAAACACTTTCTGTGTTTTGAGTTTTTCAAAAATGAATACCTGTGTTTTGAGTTTTTTTCTTGAAAAAAACTTGAGTAACTCTGTTTTTATTTCTGTGTTTTTTGTCAAAACTCGAGGTTTTTTAGTTTTTTTCTAAAAAAACTTGAATTTTTTTCCAAAAAATTCGAGCTTTCCCCAAAAAAATTTTGATTTACAGCATTTCGATCTGGAAACAGAGGTTTTCTTATAAAATATTGGTTTTGCACATGTTTTAACCCCACATAACATTTGTTTATTCATTCAAGTGTCAAAAAAGTCCATAAAAATGTCCACAATGAGGACATCAACATCACAACACCAGCAACAAAATGCCCAGAACGACAATTTATGCAGTACTCCAAAATTCTTCAATGGATGTGCACTGTATGGAAGACTACGGAATTGATTTGAACTACAACTGCCATATTACCTCGAATAACCCCCATGGGCATTATTATTTCGTCAGAAAGTTTTGTAAGGATCATAGAAAATAGTAGGCATTTACATACCCAAAACAGGTTATAAATGCGTACAAACAGGATATATTTGAAATAAACATGTAGATAGCTACACAACCTAGACAGTCTATGTGTGGCTGCGATGCAAATTAGCAGTAATAAATACATCATGTACATTGGATACATGATGTACATCATCCCGGAGGGGGGTATTTCGAGGGGGCGGGGCTTATTATTTCACCAGTCCATTTTGAGGGGAGTTAATTCAAGGGGGGTTAATTCAAGGTAATAAGGTATACTTAAATGTTGAAACTTAAATTGTCAAATCCACCAGGAGATGTGCATGCCATCTTGAATTTCTTTTTTGTACCATTATAAAATATGAATACATTATGTACATAAATATTTACATACTATAGATGCTTATCGTATCTTGTTTAGTTTAACTGAATTAATGTGCATTTAGCCGCTTCGCTGAAAAAAAACACACAAAAACTCAAAAAACTTTTCTGTGTTTCCGTGTTTCTGTGTTCTCCAAAAAAAAACTCATTTGAGTTTTGAGTTTTTCAAAATTTACGAGTTTCCGTGTTTCTGTGTAAAACAAAAACACAGAAACTCAATGAGTTTCTGTGTTCAATTTCTGTGTTTTTTCCATCGTTGTATATTAGAGAGTACCTTATATTAGAAGGATGCCTTATATTGGAGGTAATACGGTATGTTGAGCCCCCCCCCCCAAAAAAAAAAAAGAAAAAAGAAAGATGTACAGCTATCTATCCCTCCAGGGGAGTGATTTGCTATCTATCAAGCTACAAGAGAGTACAAATCCTGAAGACCCCCTGAAGAAACCCACTCAAACTGCACCAGGTTTGGGTGAACTGAGTGAACCCTTTGAAATTGTGTTGTGCATGGAATGTAGAATAAATACATATTTAGGTATTTACATCAATACAAACATAACAGTGCACGCAAAAGTATAGTCTGCATAGGTGATAGGATATCGCTGAACAAAATAGTAATAACATGTGCGAAAATTGCGACAAACACATGGAATGGAATCAGGAGTTTGCTTCAATGTCAAACAAATGTGTTTATAATCACGCAATATGAATGGGTTTTCTTACCTCCTAAGAATAGATATTAGTGTTTGCCAATTTATTTTGCTTAAATGAAAGAAAGCATAACGCACATTATTGAAGATGATACCTATTTAGGTACAGTTATGGTGTCTACTTATGACTACTAATCAGATACTCGCTGCTCTGTTATTCCAATTTCCTTTCATTGGAATATATTTTGTATATGTTAAAACAAACTGTTGGATTGTTTTTGTTTTGGCACTTGTTTTTAGAAAGTTTTTTTAAATCTGAATTTTTGTAAAAAAGCAGAGGCCAAATCACGTTTAGAAAAAATCCGTATTAGATAGGGATGGACAAAACATGTTTTTGACACCCCGTTTTTTTCTTCAAAAAACCCACTGTTTTCAACTAAAATAAAATGGGTCTTAAACAGCTTGAACTAATGGTTCATACTTAACATGTATTTTTGGCCTTGCCTTGTGACTCTAATAACCCTATTATATGTCCCATGTCGCAGTGTATGTATAATTGGATTATGCTAGTCTTTTTGTTTAAAAATCGATGCAAGGCTATAGATAGACACATCAAGAGTCGACACGGAAATGTTTTTTTGGCACAAATCACCACTTATTTATATGCTATGCCATGGGCCGTGACCATAGAATAAATCGAGGGTGGCATTTTAGGGAGGGGGGGGGGGTCTCCAGACTTTCGTCTCGTCCCATTCCATTGTATTCGATTTTGATGCCGTTCAAGTATGTTGGGGTTTTGGGTCGGGGCTATGACTAAAAATTTTCTTTTCCTCGAATAATCCCCCGGTCCCGAGATAAGGATGGTCTATAAAAACATGGTCATTTTGCATGGCCGATCTGGCCGATTGACTTCGGAGCTCAATCACTCGGCCATTTTTGGGCCGATTTGTGCCGTTGAACACTTAAAATGATCGACATACGCTGTAGATTCCATTTTTGAGGTCGCATTAGTGATGTCTAAATTTCTTATGCGGATTTGACCCGGTTTTTAAAATGCCAAAATCAAATTTTTCTGAACATGCTATCATATACTTCAGATCACGAGAAGTTGTATACCAAGAGAATGAGTTCAATATCTATTTCCAACAAAAGTTATAGCACTACAAACTTTTCCCTCCCATCCACATAAATCACTGCATGAAGCCAGATGCACGCTACTGTAAAAGTCCATAGCTCGACCATTTCTTGGCCGATTTTCCTCAATGAACACTTAAAATGATCAGAAAAACCTGAAGATTTGATTTTGATCATCAATTTATCAAGATAGATTATTGTATCGGGAATTCTGATTGCATAACGTAAATTCTTGTGTGTAATTATCATGATGAAGTAATGTATAGATAAAATGACAATGAAAATGAAATTTTCAGGTTTTTCTGATCATTTTAAGTGTTCATTGAGGAAAATCGGCCAAGAAATGGTTGAGCTATGGACTTTGACAGTAGCGTGCATCTGGCTTCATGCAATGATTTATGTGGATGGGAGGGAAAAGTTTGAAGTGCTATAACTTTTGATTGGAAAGAGATATTGAACTCATTAATTTGGTATACGACTTCTCGTGATCTAAAGTATACGGTAGCGGTTCAGAATGTTTGATTTTGGTATTTAAAAACTGGGTCAAATCCGCTTAAGAAATTTAGACATCACTAATGCGACCTCAAAAATGGAATCTACAGCTTATGTCGATCATTTTAAGTGTTCAACGGCACAAATCGGCCCAAAAATGGCCGAGTTATTGAGCTCCGAAGTCAATCGGTCAGATCGGCCATGCAAAATGATCATGTTTTTATAGACCACCCTTATCTCGGGACTGGGGGATTATTCGAGGAAAAGAAAATGTTTAGTCATAGCCCCGACCCCAAACCCCAACATACTCGAACGGCATCAAAATCCACAACCAATGTACAATGGAATGGGACGAGACAAAAGTCTGGAGACCCCCCCCCTAAAATGCCACCCTCGATTTATTCTATGGCCGTGACTCGACTGCCATTTCATGACAGAAACATTATGTGCAAACAGGAATGGCCAGTTTTTTCAAAAGTTTTAAAAACAACGGTTTTTAAATAAAAAACCGACCATAGAAGCCGTTTTTTTAAACTTTAACCAAAGGTTTCAGTATTTATTAAGCACTAGGTAATTCAATTTTTTAGCGCGCAAGCATATATCTTTGACAGAAATCACCACTTATAATGCTATCCCATGACTCCACAACCATTCTATGGCTGTATATAACACCACAAAGTACTGTCACCTGTCTGATATTACCTGTATACATTGACTCATAACAATATCTGGAAGCTTTTGAAAAAACTTTGTTCGTTAAAAACCTCTTTGAG
Source organism: Sphaerolaimus hirsutus (assembly GCA_964036195.1). Taxonomy (NCBI): domain Eukaryota; kingdom Metazoa; phylum Nematoda; class Chromadorea; order Monhysterida; family Sphaerolaimidae; genus Sphaerolaimus; species Sphaerolaimus hirsutus. The sequence continues at coordinate 23,279,954 of OZ038450.1, read as the reverse complement.
GAAAAAAACGTGTTTTTTTAAACCAGGTGGTTGAAAAAACTTGTTTCTAGCCCTAGTGCCACATCATATCCATTTACGCTTGCTCTACGCCCCAGTTCGGGCTAATTTTAGAATATGCGACATTTTAAAAGAAATTGTACAACCAAGCAGCTCGGAAAAATCTTTCAACCTAATTAAATGGCACCAACATAAACAGGGTGCACGCCAGTCGCGTCCTACTCCAAATTCTGAGTCGGTGCCGGACGCCATATCTCCAGTTGTAGTGGGGGGATTTATTCGAATTTTGTGGGTATATACTCGATACCCACCCACTACTATATACCGGCGGGGGCATGTCGGCGACCCACAGCTCAGGTGGGTCGCCGACCTTCCCCAGCCCGTATATAGTAGTGGGTGGGTTTCGAGTATATGCCCTCAAAATTTCGAATAAATCCCCCCACTACAACTGGAGATATGGCGTCCGGCACCGACTCAGAAATTGGGTGGCGGACCTGGCGTGCACCCTGTTTATTAGATGTATTTAAATACATAGGTGGTCGGGTCGGGCTGAAAAGTCCCCGGGCAGTGCTCGCCATTCGCGCTAAGGGTAAGCTACGGTTATAAAATTTTAACACGTTAATATATCAGGTGTTTTGAGTTTTCACCCAAAATTTCACCCCTTTAGCTCCACCCACTGCGGAACTGTGGGGTTTACAATTTCGTTCAAGTTGTACTGATGTACAAATGGTGCTCTAGCTCAACGCTGCTTTAAGTTGTGATCATGAAACTTTGGCTAGTCTAAGCCACCAGTGTTGGCAATGTGCCAGCACTAACCAACATTAGCTATAATGTCATAAGCCTAGTCCATATTGCCATTACTGTCACTACTCTCACTACCAAATTCATCATTCTGCCTCTACGGTTGGTCAATACAGGTTAATACAGGAGGCGTTTTTCATGCACACTGCTGTTGAACACAGGTAATGTGTTCACTACAGATACGTAATGAAACACACATGAAATTTAATTGACAAAATAATTTACTACACATTTCAAAACAACATTAAAATCACTGCAATACAACATGATCTCAGATGATCACCAAAAACATCCATCACAGTTCCCACGTTTCTTGCACATCACCCTGATCTGCATATTAATTTTACCTTAATAGCAATGATGTCGATGAAAGTGTTGAATACTATCAGCACATTGCCAACACACTGGCTTACACTAGCCAAAGTTTCATGATCACAACTTAAAGCAGCGTTGAGCTAGAGCACCATTTGTACATCAGTACAAAATGACCGAAATTGTAACCTGCACAGTTCCGCAGTGGGTGGAGCTAGAGGGGTGAAATTTTGGGTGAAAACTCAAAACAACTGATATATTACCGAGTTAAAATTTTATAACCGTAGCTTACCCCTAGCGTGAATGGCGTACACTGCCCGGGGACTTTTCAGCCCGACCATGTACAATTATGATGATATAGGTTAGGTACGCAAGAAATAACCTTTATTTTTAATAGGGCATCCATATCCAAACACCCGTGCTTTTGTTCACAGCACTAGTAAAAAGTAATTTATAGCTTGACGAAAAATGGGAGGTGAAATGACGAATTCTAGACAAATTACAAATCCACGTTTATGTTTCAGGATATTTATCCCTAAATTGAAAGCACCAACCGATATCTATATCTATAGATATCTAATTAGTTGACAAAACCAATGAAAAATGTTGTAAAAAATCGTAAAATCTTGAAGTAAAATTCATTTCTCAAGAACTACTGGAGCTTTTTGGGTAATTTTTGGACACACTATAGATATATATTTGGATCAGGCAAACAGTAACACCAAGCGCCAATAGTAATGGCCCTGCGCACACTAGTTTTCACACAAAATTTCCAAACTCATAAATGAGCTTTGAATGTGTTTGAGTTTTCCACAGTGAGTCATTTTTTATCTCTGTCAAGTAGTTGACGGCCACCAAAAGTTCAGCACCACAAAGTTCACACTATAAATATAATTTAATTTGTGCAAACAAAAACAACAATAAGAAATAAATATATCAAAGATGGATGTGGAAAAACAACAAGTTTTAAATATTTAGGCATTGGATAATCATGATGGAAAGGTGCCACAGAATGGTTAAATCTCATTTTGATGAGAAGTTGCACATACAAACATACCATATTTCCTCGAAATGCGCCGTGGGGTTTATTTTCTCATAGTGCAAATTTTGAAGGGGTAGCAGGGACGTATCCAGAATTTTTGAGTGGGGGAGGCTGCTTTTTAATTTTTTTATTATTTAACACACATACTGCTTGTTAACGGAACCGCTGCAGTCCCCCCCCCCCCCCGCCCCCCTGGATACGTCCTAGAGGGGTAGTCATTGTTTTTTAACGCGTGGTCTGCACTACTAGACTACAAACTGCAGTTTTTGGCCAAACCAATCTCTTTACATATATTGGGTGGGGTATTATTTACGAGGGGGAGGTATTTTATCATGGTGCTGATTTTGAGGGGGTAGTTCGAGGGATATTTCGAAGGGAGGGGTGTTTCGAGGGGTGGGGTATTTCGAGGGTGGGGCTGTTCCGGAGGGGACGGAGTATCTCGAGGAAATACGGTATAAGGAAAATGAACCCACTAATGGAGTAGTAAATCAATGGCCATGCGCACACTAGTTTTCACACGAAATTTCGAAAGCTCGTAAATGAGCTTTGAACGTGTTTGAGTTTTCCACAATGAATCATTTTTAATCTCCGTCAACTTTGGTTGACGGCCACCTCATTGTAGAAAACTCAAATGCGTTCTAAGTTGATTTGTGAGTTTTCGAAATTTTGTGTGAAAACTAGTATGCACAGGCAGAATATGCCCAACGTGCCAGGCAAGGAACCAGTGTGTTTGTTTGCTTAATCTGGCTGTAATTATGACACCATATTAAATTTATAGAAAAACAAATAAGGTGAATATAAGAGACAGAGACCATAGATCATTTCAGCCATGTGATAAGTACAAGGATAATTCACGATAATGAAAATTTCAATCTCAATCCTAAAGGATCTGATAGCTATGGGCAAAGATTAGGAGTTTAATAAATGTGAATGGATAATGTCCAGGGACGTATCCAGGATTTTTGAGCGGGGGGGGGCTGCTTGTTTATGGAGGCCGACGAACGGGGGGGGGCTCAGCCCCCCCCCCTAAAGTTTTAGCTACAGAGCGGCGGAATGGCGCCATGGCGCTGGCGCCATTAGTAGGCGCCACGCCATTGCGCCATTGGCGTTGGCGCCAGCGCCACGGGACGCTGTATCATATGTATGTAAATATACATACAAAAACAGCAAAAAGCACAACATTGAGTGTATTTAGAACGATTTGCGGCCACATGGAGCGAATCTGATGATAATACCGTAGTGGGGTGAAAAATGCGCGCTTGCGCGCAAAGTATTTTACGCTGACGCCGAAAAAGTCACATTTTCCGGTCACTTTCTGGTCTCACCCCGGGAAGGGGGGGGGCTGCAGCCCCCCCGCCCCCCCCCCCTGGATACGGCCATGGATAAGTCAGTTGCAGCAACTGTTCTGTTGAATTAGGCATCAAGGTCTACTGGATCAAATCTTCTATTTATCTAGACAGACACCTTGTACCTAGTGAAAATGGATTTTTAATTGACATTTAATTTCTATATTTGGGCAAAAAAATGACACCTTGAACTCAAAGAACCCATCAGTCCGGGTTTGCGCAATATAATATTTAATGCAAATTGTAAGATAATTTTCAGGGAAAACATAAAAGAGTATTTTTAAAGAAAACGTTAAAGCGAATTAATTTCTGACATAAAACGTAAAAGTGGGTATTTTTAATTTTTTACTCTGGAAGACATCGATACATCGTTACATGGCTCGGAGACAACGCTCTTTGGGAAAGGGCGAAAATGTTGCTTCCATATAGGGTAGAAAATTGAATTTTACATCGAGCTGTAATCGCACCTTTAACACTTTAGCTTAGCACTTTGCATCAAATTTTACAATGTCTGGGAGTGGCGCTGACCCAAAGATTGTTAACACTGAATTGACATTGATACATACTTTAAAAAAATTAACTCACGTTAAGTAAGCCATGCTCACTCAATTTCCATGTCATTAGGCGGATGAAATAAAATAGACTTATAGAAATAAAATAAAATAGTCACCTAGTCATATAGAGTAGAATGAGATATTTCAGGATGAATGAAATTTAGTGCCAAATTATCTCGGTCTATCAGCATTTATCTGAAGATTAAAACACAAAAATTCTGTCAACTAGATTAATAAAATGAACAAATGTCAAAGTCAGTGTTTTAGGTTAACCAGTGATTTAAGAACACATGTGACATTAGCCTTGTATTTAATATTGTCTGATGGAGCAAAGACTTACAAAAAAATCAGTCAAAAGTAGTATGTAAAAAGCGTCAAGATGTTGGAGCCAAGCGCCACAGTGATTTTTGTTTTGGCGTAAGCGTAACCGTAACCGTTGTTTTTTTTTAAAACAGTGTCGTTAAAAAAACAACGTTTTTTTTCCATCCCTACGTAAGCGCCAGGGATTTTGTTACCTGGCACGATGAAAAAATAGCGCCAAGCGCCAAAATCGTCCTAGCGCTGGCGCTGGCACCTTACACCACAAGTGCAAAACAAAAATGCTTAAAAATCGCAATAATTCGTGAAAAAAAGTTTTCTAGGCTGCCCAGTCCTCCTTCCAAAATCACATTGGAGGGGTCAATATTGAATCATATAAACTTTTTATGTACGCAGTTGCAGGGACGTATCCAGGATTTTTGAGCGGGGGGACTGCTTGTTTATGGAGGCCGGCGAGGGGGGGGGCTAAGCCCCCCCCCCCTAAAATCTTAGCTACATAGTGGCGGAATGGCGCCATTGGCGTTGGCGCCAGCGCCATGGAACACTGTGTTTGTATGTAGATATACATACAAAACAGCAAAAAGCATGACATCGAGTGTATTTATAACGATTTGCGGCCACATGGAGCAAATCTGATGATAATACCATATGTCTGGTGAAGAATGCGCGCTTGCGCGCAAAAATTTTTACGCTGACGTTGAAAAAAGTCGCATTTTCCGGTCACTTTCTGGTCTCACCCCGGGAGGGGGGCTGCAGCCCCCCCCCCCCGCCCCCCCCCTGGATACGGCCCTGCGCAGTTGCAAAATAAATATAAGAGTATCCTCCAAGTAAAAGTTGCTTATAAACTGGGGAACGCTTTCTATTAGAAACACGGATTCTACGCGCTTGCTACTAGAAAAACAAACATATTTGGAGCTTTGAAAAGTGTAGCCAATGCTCACAGTAAAACTGTAAATGATAGCATGTTGCTGTCACTGTGAAAACATTTTGCTTTTTGTACCTGAATTAGCATTAAAAAGTGATGGAATGGCGTCATGATGTAGGCGCCATTTGAGAGCGCAAAAGGACACCGCGCCATGCCGCTTGGCATATTTTTGAATGGTGCAATGGCACCATTTTCCTGGCACTTTCCCATCACTGGCAGTAAATGATCTCAAAAGTCACATTTTCTGAAATAAAATAATGCCATTTTGTGTGGCACCACTCGAGGTGGGCGTCAAGCCAGGGGTCTCGAATGGGGGGGGGGTTGGGGTAGCCAGCGGTCTATCTACCCCGGAGGCCGCTCAGCTATCTAGTACCTATCCCGGAGGCAAAATTTTGGGCTACTATGCACTAAGCCCCCCCCCCCCCCAAATCGCTCAGCTATCTACCTATCTGGAGCGATTTTTGAGAAATTATACCCCAATTTTCGCTCAAAATCGCTATTTTTCATACCATTTTATAGATTTTCACCCCCAAAATACTATGTAGTTTTTGTTCCTATTTAGCTATTTCCAGTACTATATGCTCTTGTATACCTATTTTGAGCTATTTTACACCTATTCTTAGCAATTTTTCTCCCTTTTCCACCCTGATATAGCCTATATATCGAACCACCACAACCCCCCCCCCCCCCAAAATTTTTTCCTGCTATCTATCTATCCCGAAGGCCGCTCAGCTATCTATCCAGCCACCCGGAGGGTCAAAATTCAAGATACCCCTGCGTCAAGCAACTGTAATGGGGATCTTGGCGCTTTTTGCACCACAGTACTGCAATTTGCTGCGACATGTTGCAAATATCTGGCTGTCGTATTTCCTCGAATTATCCCCTATTGTGTTGACCACCCCCTCGAGATACCGCCTGGTCTGTGCGTATATATATATATATATATAGGTCTACATATATGGCGGCAGCTAATATAGGTAGGGACGGATAAAAAGCGCTTTTTTCAATGGCCCCGGGTTTTTTTTAAAAAGCGCTCTTTTTAAAAAAACGCGCTCTTTCGCTTTTTTTGAAAAATGTCAAGACAATTCATAGAAAGCTCCCAAATATGGTTCTGAGTCAATATACTGTATTTCCTCGAATTACCCCCCGGGTGGTATTTTTTCAGTGTCAATTTTGAGGGGGGGGAGTTAAACGAGGGGGGGGATTATTTCGCCAGAAATTTTATCAAATACCAGTACTAAATTGTTGTTTGTGACATACACAGATCTCGAAAAAGCAACAAAAACTGCCATCTTGAGTTATTGAATGGCTGTGGAGCCATGGGATTAGGGTGGCAGAATTTACCGTACGGTACCGCATTTTTGGAAAATTTACCGTACCGTACCGTACCGTTTACCGCACTTTTAGAAATTTACCGTACCGTACCGCGTACCGCATTTTCCGAAATTTACCGTACCGTACCGCGTACCGCACTCATTTACCGCAAAAATTGCGGTAAATTTTACTCGGATTGACCTCAAATTGTTGAATTTATTCATGACAATTTATGTTGTATTCTACAATTTTTTGCGCGCAAGCGCGCAAATCTCAAAATTTCGCATGGGGGTTGGGGTGTCACTGAAATTGCATTCATGCTGAATTGCCTATTTTCAGCTATTTTTGTGCTATAGTTACTAATATACCTATCTTCAACTATTCTTCACCTACTTTTAGCAATTTTTCACCCACTTTTAGCAATTTTTCTCCATTTTTATCCTTCTACACCTTGAAAAATCCTATATATTGAGCCCCTGCATTGCAGGTAATTCAATTTTCTGTCATCATACTGTTATTGTGTTCTAAAGTCCATTATTTAATAGTGTAATTGAATTTGGTGTCAATTAATGAAGTAAAAATTGTCTGTAGTCCGTAGTTTATACATTTCTGACAATTGATAATTTACCGTACCGTACCGTACCGTACCGCGTACCGCACTTTTGGGATTTACCGTACCGTACCGTTTACCGCAAAATTGAAGATTTACCGTACCGTACCGTTTACCGCACAATGGAAAATTTACCGTACCGTACGGTTTACCGCAAGGCCGTACCGTCTGCCACCCTACATGGGATAGCATTATAAGTAATGATTTCAGCCAAAAAATCCACTTTTTTATGTCGACTCATTACGTAAATCGCCATTTGCCAAATTTTCATGTGTGTCTAGTTAGGAATGGAATGGTGCTTAAATAAGGTTATAAGAGAAGGTGAATATGTTGAGATTGATGTTTCCCACTGTAGAATTATATGGAAGCACATTGCCTGGATATTATGTACTACACTAACATATCACTGCTTATTATTATATGATAGCATGCGGGAATAGAAGCAACGACACTAAAAATACCACGAATCCAATGAAAACAACCACCAATGGTAATGTTCATGTGAAATTGCACGCTTGGGTGCAAAAAATTGCAAAACACCTAGTGCATAGGTAGCTACAAAAAAATTTTGCCAGCGCTCTTTTTAAAAAAAAGCGCTGGGACCCCTGCGCTTTTTTAAAAGCGGCGTTTTTAAAAAAAAACGCTTGAAAAAAAGCGCTGGCCATCCCTAAATATAGGTGTATATTTGCACAAACTTATCTATGTCCAAATATACACAGTTTTTCCAAAATTATTACCAGTTTTGGGTATGTGAAAGCATATTCTTTACTATGACTCTTGACAAAGACATATGACGAAAAAATACCCCCCCCCCTGGTGGTATTTCGAGGAAATACTGTAGTTACTGAAAATGTGACGCCCAGACATTTTTTCACAAGTATCGCTGAGAAGCGCGCAGCCCTATACCATTAAGTCTAAAATAGCAAATGTTGTGCTAATGCAACGGCATCTAGTTAATTTGAAATTCCGTTGCGGCGCCAAACATCGGGTGGGATCAAGTTAGGATTGGCTCAAAGCATGACATCTCTGCGGGGGCAACACCAGGGTGGCCCAGTGTAAAACGATATTGAGACATTTTGAATCGAGCTTGCCTTAAAAAATGACTACAGACATGAAATGTTTTACGAATTGAAAACATTTTTTTTAAATTACACCAGCTGAAAAAGCACAGAGCGCAAACGGAAACAGGACATAATGCAGGGAAACCAGGGGTCTCCAAGATTTTGGCCTCTGCGCGGGCTGGATAGATACCAAATCGCTCCTCCGGATGGGATAGATAGCTGAAAAGTTTCCTGGGGGGCTGGGGGGGGGGGCTTGGCCGAGGGCCAAGTTTATAGGCGTTTTCGGTGCATAGAAGGCAGAAAGGTGAAAAAAATCGTTAAAAACTGGTTAAAAGTAGCCAGGGGTCTCGAATGGGGGGGGGGGTTGGGGGGGTTACCCCCCCCCCAAACCGCCCAGCTATCTATCTATCCCGGAGGCCGCTCAGCTATCTATCTATCCCGGAGGCAAAATTTTGGGCTACTACCCCCTAAACCCCCCCCCCAAATCGCTCAGCTATCTACCTATCTGGAACGATTTTTCAGAAACTATACCCCAATTTTCGCTCAAAATCGCTATTTTTCATACCTATATATAGATTTCCACCTTCAAAATCACTGGTTCATGCGTCTAACCGCCTATTTTCAGCTATTTTAAGTACTATATGCTCTTGAATACCCATTTTGAGCTATTTTACACCTACTTTTAGCGATTTTAGCCCTTTTCTTCCTTCTATGCCCCGAAAAAGCCTATATATCGAACCACCACAACCCCCCCCCCCAAACCCCCCCCCCAGAAAATTTTACGCGATTTGCTATCTATCCAACCACTCGGAGGGTCAAAATTCAAGATACCCCTGAAAGTAGCCAATAAACACTAAAAATGGCTAGATATCGGTATACCGTAAATCCTCGAATAAGTCCCCGGGGGAGTTATTTTTTCCTCAGAATTTTTTGAGGGGGGACTTATTCTAGGGGGAGTTATTCGAGGGGGGAGTTATTCGAGGGGGGGAGTTATTTCTTCGTCGGAATATTGAGTATAATACTTGATCAGTATATCATCTGAATGGGGTTAAGTAGGCTGCATCAACGTGTGAGCCAGAATAGAAATCCCGTAATTCATGCAATAAAATCAATGCTAGTGTGCATAAACTGCAAAATAATGAATGCTTTTAATGATCATATACATGAGGGACGTATCCAGGATTTTTGAGCGGGGGGGGCTGCTTGTTTACGGAGGCCGGCGAGGGGGGGGGGCACAGCCCCCCCCTAAAATTTTAGCTACATAGTGGCGGAATGGCGCCATGGCGCTGGCGCCATTAGTAGGCGCCGCGCCATTGGCGTTGGCATCAGCGCCATGGAATGCTGTATATGTATGAAAATATACATACAAAACAGCAAAAACACAACATTGAGTGTACTTACAACGATTTGCGGCCACATGGAGCAAATCGAATGATAATAACGTATTTCTGGTGAAGAATGCGCGCTTGCGCGCAAAATTTTTTACGCTGACGTTGAAAAAGTCGAATTTTCCGGTCACTTTCTGGTCTCGCCCCGGGAGGGGGGGCTGCAGCCCCCCCTCGAATAACTCCCCCCTGTAAACTGACTGAGGAAAAAATAACTCCCCCCCCTGGATACGGCCCTGATATACATACATACGTTTTTTACGTGGACTTTGTTCCCACCCATAAAAGAGGGGGGAGTTATTCGAGGGGGGGGGGAGTTATTTTTTCCTCAGTCAGTTTACAGGGGGGAGTTATTCGAGGGGGGGACTTATTCGAGGATTTACGGTAATAACATGTGTATAAACGAAAATCGCTATTTTGAAGGTGATGAATGGTATGAAAATTAACGATTTTGAGCGAAAATCAGGGCAAATTTTGTCAAATATCGCTCCAGATAGGCAGGTAGCTGATCGATTTGGGGGGGGGGCTCAGGGGGTAGTAGCCAAAAAGTTTGTCTCGGGATGGATAGATAGCTGGCGGATATTTAGCTGGCGGATTTGCCCCCCCCCCCTAGGTACCCTTGATGGAAACATTTGACTGGAATAATTTTGTCAAGTTTATCTTATGTCGACATTTTGCCGTTAAATGTTAAATGTACATTTTAGCCAAGTAAAAAAAACTTTAAAAAAGAGTAAAGACACGTGTAAGTCAAGAGACAAGTAAACATACATACAAGTGACAAGCATTTCTTCTTAGAAAAATCTTGACACTGAAGTTTACTTGGTAATTCATTTCCCTGTCACTTCACCTGGGAAATGAATCACCAACAACGAAGAGTAAGTTTTCTATAAAAAAAACACTTTCTGTGTTAAGAGTTTTTCAAAATTGAATACCTGTGTTTTGAGTTGTTTTGCAGAAAAAACTTGAGTAACTCTGTTTATATTTCTGTGTTTTTGGTGAAAACTCGAGTTATTTCAACAAATGCTATTTTTCACCCAAACACAGTGGTTCAATGTATAAACATTGGTTTTCTGATTCCAAATTTGTCGTTGCATGTTCAGGGACCCTGTAAAATTTGCTGAAAATGTAAACAGTCATGTAAAATACAAAATAAATTTTTTAGCTGGACATTTGGCATTTTTGATGACATTTCACTGGATTTCATTTAACTAACTCGGCTTTTGACCCATTAGAGTTGTAAATAGTACTTTTTGAGTGACCAGGTGACGCTTTGGGATTAGCCCTCAACGCTGTGGAGTGAGCTGGTGGCAGGGCCGTATCCAGGGGGGGGGGCGGGGGGTGGGCTGCAGCCCCCCCCCTCCCGGGGTGAGACCTAAAAAGTCCCGGAAAATGCAATTTTTCCTATACAGTTTTCGATGTTTCTTAAAAATTTTGCGCGCAAGCGCGCAATTCTTTCCCCATATGTATTTTTAGCGGATCGGAGCGAAACAAATATCCTTGAAAAAATGAACAGATTTTTGCGACTTTCGCTGCGTATCAATGCATATTTACATCTATATAAAGCGGTTCCTGGCGCTGGCGCCAACGCCAATAGCGCCATGGCGTGGCGCCTTGGTATGGCGCTAGCGCCAAAACACATTTCCGTCCCTATATAGGGAAAAAATTTAGGGGGGGTGCTGAGCCCCCCCCCCCCTCGCCGGCCCCTGTAAACAAGCAGCCCCCCCCCCCCACTCAAAAATCCTGGATACGTCCCTGGCTGGTGGGTGCAAGTGTCTTTGTCAATCAGTCAGTGTCACAGATCATTGTGATTTGTCAGATCACAATTTCATTCATTGTCAGAATGACCAGGTGCCATGGATGCCAATTGTATTTTATTAATTGTTATGAAATTTGGACCCTCTGTATGCATCTATTGATATGTACATACTTATGCACATTCTGGGTTTTGTTAAGGTAAACAGCACAGTGTCCCTCAAAACCAATGAAAAAAAACTTTAAAAAAACTTTTCTGTGTTTCCGTGTTTCTGGGTGCTCCAATAAAACACTCATTTGAGTTTTGAGTTTTTCAAAATAATTGGGTTTCCGTGTTTCTGTGTAAAACAAAAACACAGAAACTCAATGAGTTTCTGTGTTCAATTTATGTTGTTTTCCATCGTTGATCACCAAGCAAAATGTTTGAAAACTTCAACCAAAAACAAACAAACAAACACATATCGAACCACCATGTGATCATGTAAATCCCATCCAAATAGTGTGGAGGATTCCCAATGAATATTATAGTTCAGTAAACTAGCAACAGTGAAACTGGCGCATGCTGCGTTGCTTCCTGGTGATTATCATATGTAATGCATGGAAATTCGAAAGCTTAGAGTTGGTTTTCATCAATGGATCGCTGTTCTTTACAATGGTACATAAATTTCTAGATGGCCTATTGAATTGTATTCAAGAGCAGAAAATTGTGATAAACTGGTACTTCGATGTTGCATATACCATAGTTATTAAAGTGTATTCACATTTACTCGAAAAAAACATATACTCGATGATATCCTCCGAAAGAAAGAACCCATACTCACGTTTTTGTACCTTTAAAGTACTCGAGTACAGAAAACGTATTTTCGGATAGGCTGTTATATCGACTTTTTCCATGGCATTAAAATGAAAGGAAATAAGCTAAAATAGGAAATAATAGTCAAAATTTGGCATGTAAGCATGTAACATACCACATTGCAATATATACATACCATATTTCCATGTAACATGCAATATATACATACCATATTTCCATGTAACATGCAATATATACATACCATATTTCCATGTAACATACAATATATACATACCATATTTCCATGTAACATACAATATATACATACCATATTTCCATGTAACATACAATATATTTACATACCATATGTCCAGAAAATACCCCCTCAAAATGACCACTATGGATAATTAGACACCCCCTCGAAATACCCACCACCCAAAATTGATTGTAAACAGAACGTAAAAGACAAAAGATTTGCTATACAGGCAATGCAAAACACACGTTAAAACAATGACTGTGAATTTGAATGTGCAAATGTGCAAAAAGGTATGAAAATTTCAATTCCAAAAATTGGCAGAATTCCTCAACGATACTCGCTTTTACGTTTTCTAGGAAAACGTAAATATTATACTCATGTTTACACATGAGTAAAAGTATTTAAACAATTTTTACTTCATGTTTACATATACAGTGAAAAAAGTTCAGTACTTTTAACAACTCTGGCCTTTACTTACATTTTATAAATATAAATATTGAGTATTGACCACAGTCAGTCGTCTATTTATGGGATAGGAAGCAGTAAATAAAGAGCAATGTGCACCGCGTGGAATTATTGCAGCAGCGAACGTTGGCTAATATTAGGACCGAATGGTAAAAATTTGTATTTAACGGTTATCACCGACATGGTACAGTAAGTCAATTACTGTCGCGTAATAATTGCGCAATAAAATAGCATATGTTAGCGGCAAAACACATGCATTGCAGTCACTCGAGCAGGATAGTGCTCACTGAGAAGACTAGATTGTAAATATCAAGTTACCAGTGTCACAGCTACCCTCAAGTACGGATAATGAAGCAATTATACTTCAAATAACTCAAACCGGGCAAGAGACCCGACGCATAAAAGCAGTGACAAAGGAACGAGGCACAAAAAACACACCAAAACTGTAAAGAACCAGTAAACAAACACACATTCTCCTAAACAGCACCATCTCAGAGACATTCTGAGCAGCACACAGCCAAACCAGCGCCAAAACACGACGCTGGACTGCAAATCAGCGTAGCAGCGCCAAAACGCAGCACTGACACGGATTAACCTCCCTGCAGGCGAGCTGCGATTTGTTCAGTGAAGAACGATTTTGTGCGTGAAGTAGATTTGTAAAAAGCGCAAGGACTCTGGCGCCAAGCGCCATGGCGCTTTTTCGACCCCAGCGCCAATGGCGCCAAAGCAAGATGGCGCCAAGCGCCAGAAGCGCGATGGCGCTTTTTGGTTTGGCGCTAGCGCCAAGTGCCAGCGACACACGCTTTGTTCCTGCCGCTATGCAAAAATAGCGCCAAGCGCCAAAAGCGATTTTCATGGGCATCGCGCCAAGCGCCAAAAGCGCCACGGAGCTTTTTGCTTTGGCGCTAACGCCATGGCGCTTTTACATCACTAGCGAAGAGTGATGAAATCTGTAGACCGAACTTACCGCGGGGAGGCATATCATTGCCGCTAATGAGATAGATAGTCCGGAAGCATAAATAATCAGGGGCATACCAAAGCGCACGAAATCTGAAACAAAGAAATATGAAATGACGACACAAAACACAACTTGGCGCAGTGCCAAAGTACCGGTATACACAGGCTTTACTATTACCACAGATATCTGCAACGATAATATGTCGTAATATAAAAGGCCTCCTTAATATAGAAAACCCTATCAAAAAGGTTCATGCACCCTTATGTTTTCCAGTTTTGCGTGAATTGGAGATCAAAAAGGTTCATGCACCCTTATGTTTTCCAGTTTTGCGTGAATTGGAGGCAGAGTTTGAAGGATAAGGGATAGTTGGTAAACTTTTTTGTATGGGGATTGAAATCTGCCACCCTACATGTGGCACGGAATGATGGGTGTCAATTAATTAACGAAACGACCAAAGTGCCAAAAATCATACGCTTTTTCATCGATGTAAAACAAAATTCCAGTCACTTTCATGTGTGTCCCTAGTGGGATGGCCAAAGGTTGTTTCTCAACGACAGGGTTTTTAAAAAAAAAAAAAGTTTTTTTAAAAAACAGGGTCTTATTTTTAAACAAAACCGTTTTTTTAAAAGCTCCCAGATATGGCCATGAGTCAACGTATACAGGTAAATCAGACATGTGACAGTACTTTGTGATGTTATATATAGCCATAGAATGGCTGTGGAGCCATGGTATATTTCTGTGATATAGAAGGGGTAATTTCTGTCAAAAAATATCTGTTTTATGTCGCCTTATTACGTATATCGGCTTTTGTCAAACATTCATGACTTCAAGTGAAGTTGGCCATGAAATAGTGTTTAAATTAGGTTGCAATAGAAAGCTAATCTATTAGCAGTGATTTTTCACACTGTACAAGTATATGGAGGCACATTGACAGGGTATTATACACTACACTAACATATCACGGCTTATCATGACACAATAGCATGTACAAGTGGAAGCTTTCACACTAAAAATGCCTCAAAACCAATGAAAACAACCATCAATGGTAATGGGTATGTGATATTGCGCGCTTGAGCGCAAAAACATTGCAAAATACCTAGTGCATAGTACAAAAATTTCGGCCAAGGTTTAAAAAAAACGATTTCGGTGGTCGGGTTTTTTTTTATAAAACTTTTTTTATTTTTTTTAAACCTTTGAAGAAAACCCTGGCCATCCCTAGTCCCTAGTGAATGCCAAATGCTCCCCGGAAGAGGTCTCCAATGGGGGGACCCCTGACCCCCTCCCCACCTTTTACGCGCCAACTTACCATAAAATGACTCCAACATCGGCGCTGATCTGCAACAGCGGTTGGTTCCCCGCTCCAGACACAGTAGCGGCCGCTGGAGCCAGTGCTGCCACACGAATGCCGCGTCGTTGCGAAATCGTTTCGAAAACGGGCCTGAAATTGTGTCAATGTGAAATTACATACGGAGAAACGGCAGCGAGTGGGAAGATATCGCGTGTTAACTTGGCAGCCGGCCAAAATGCAAAAACAAATTGTAAACATGAATAAAACAGGCCAAAAATAGCTCAAAAGAAATATATATAACAATGTATATAGATGAAAATAGCGATTTTTAAGGTGAAAATACGCAAAATGGAGCAAATTTTTGGCGATGTTAGGCACTTTGAGTGTTTTTACTCCCGTTGGAAAAGGACGCAACTAGTAACTTGGACGTGGGCCCAGTTTACATAAATGTCTCGACCCCAGCGAGTGTATGGCAGCTTTAAAATACAAATTGACGGGGAAATCGAATTGGATTTTCCATGCAATCAAACTTGTTGTTTTTGAGATCCCTGAAAATCAAGGTTGATTTCACAAGAACGCTTATTATTTTTTAAAAACCTAGCGAATCCCACCAAAGGAATACAAGTAAAAACGGAAGGCCCCTCAAAAGTGTCATCGGTGAAATATCTTGTCACACTGCCAAAACCTACAAAATGTATTCAATTCACATAAACTCACAAACGGGCGTTTCATTACTCAGCAGTGATATGAGTCGAAATCAATTTTCATAGTGGCACGGTCATGGCAAATATGGTATCGATATGAAACGGTAGCAAACAAGTGTCCAAACGGGTCGAATTGAGGATAATCTGCGAGGGCGTAATTTTTGTGCATACAGTAGGAGGAAATTTACGGTCTACAATAAGAACGGGCACCTCCGTTTTGTTTTTTTATTGCGGGAGGTATCGATGTTAAGCCACGCCTACTAAGAAAACATCACTACGATAACTACTCATTAGAAGGGGAAGGACGTAACTGTAGAAAAATATCCCGTTTTCTAATATTGGCGGAAAGCCAATTATCTCCTAATTCAAAGTCTTTACATTGTACAATAAGCATGGATATCAAGGTGGTCACTGAAACCGATGATGTTCTTGTGTGTTTCTACTTGCAAATACTTATCCGACGCATTTAGCAGAAATCGAGTTTATTCCCATTGACTATGAATTTACCAAATTTTTACATAATCTTTAATCGGAAAAAATACGATGAACGGTGTACGACGGCGCACTGAAGTTTTCCGTTGCGCGTCAAAACATGCATTCCGTTTTTGCATGCCAAACTGCAAATCGGAAATGCGCATTCGATGGTATAAAAAAAAACAATTCGAACGGGATGCGAATCGCGCAACGGATTACAAATTCCTTGAATGTCCGCGATATTGTTTTATTTTAAAAATCACGATTTAAAAAATGCCATTTGTGCACTTTCGGAACCAAAACGTTTGAATGCGTAAAGTAACTAATATTTTATGTATAACGGAGCGAGGTTTGACAATGAAGCTACTACATACCGCTGTGTGAATTTACCCGTTACTTTTAAAAGTTTTAGCAAACAATATGGGGTGGATCACATTTAACATACAAGCACATATCACAGTATGTCTCCCTGCACATGCCGCAGTGCTCATATCACAGTTTGTCTCCCTGCACATGCCCGACGGCACAGATCATATGTCGCTGTGCTCATTGCACATAAACCCCTGATCACCATAGTTGGCAGCTTTGCATTTTTTTCATTCAAAAATCGCTATCCCCGAATGTTGGCACTTAGCCAGAAATTGAAGTATACAAAATATACTTCAAAGTGTCCCTCAGCTTACTCATATGTCACCGTTGGCAAAGTTCCAATGTGGGTCGTATAAACGGCCCACACATTTGTTGATATAATTTTTGCCTGATCACCATGGTTGGCAAATCTGTCTTTATTGATGTATAATGCTGCCAATCTAGGTGGGATCATGCCTCAAAGGCCAGAATTTGTCAGAATTGGCACCCATCCAGCTCTGAGTGCAGTGGCAATGTTTAAATAACTTTTGTAGGGCTACAGTCGTTCATTTTCTGGCGAATGACCAAATTAGGCAAAAAATGGTTGGTGTAACCATTCTGAGACTTTTCAGCAGCAGAAAAGGCTCGCGCTACATCTATGGAGCTACACAAGTGTGGGCATGCCCTACAGGTTGGGGACAGTTCAGTGGGTAACATTTCAATCATATTTGCAAATGTCAAATTCGCCATTGCCGAGCTTTGGTGCTTCATTGCAAATGCCAGCAGGTTCGAGCAGACATGGCAGAGCCACACATTGCACAGAAGGCTTTGTGCTTTCAGCTAAAGGTATCTGCTATTCCTGCAATATTGCAATTTTATGAGACCTTATAAGGCAAAATAAAATGTTAGAAATTAGTGTGTTTTTCTTCCTGTTTCCTGCTTCTCAAGAAGAATTTAGTTTTGCCTTTTAATTTCTCGTAAAAATTGCAATATTGCAGGAATAGCAGATTGCTTTAGCTGAAAGCACAAAGCCTTCTGTGCAATGTGTGGCTCTACTATTTATTCGTGTGGTAAGGATGCTCCAACAACGTAAAAGATAGGACGTTTCTGCTTCTGCCCGATTCGTGTGTGTTTTTACACACAAAGTGGACACTTTTTATCAGCACAAAATGCCCTTTACAAACACGATCCCTTTACAATCTTGACAAACAGGGTTCACATATGGCAGAGTAGCTTTCCAAGAATGCAATTGCGCATGTATAGGGGGTTGGCTTTAGTTTTTAAGGGTTGAGTTTACAATTCAGGGTTGAGTTGACAGGTGTTTATAAATTAGGATTGAGTTGACTGAAGTTTAAAAATAAGGAGCTGTGTTGAGAAAAGTTTACAAATTAGAGGCTGAGTTTATGGGAGTTTAGTTGATGTGAGTTTACCAAATTAGGGGCTGAGTTTATGGGAGTTGACAATAACATTACCATAACCCTTAAGTGAAGCCCCCGGGGCTAAAAAATATAAATTGTGAAATGATGCATATGTGGGTTTCTGATTACAATGATTTGAAATATGCACTCCATTCTGACAGTACATTACCATAACCCTGAAATTGAACCCCTGTGGCCAAAACTTTCAAATTGTGAAATGATACATTGTGGGTTTCTAATTGCACTGATTTGATATATAATGCACTCCATTTTGACACTACATTACCATAACCCTGAAAATGAACCACTGGCGCCAAAAACTTTCAATTTGTGAAATGATGCATTTTTGGGTTTCTGATTGCACTGATTTCAAATTTGGGTTTCTGATTGCACTGATTTGATATATGCACTCCATTCTGACACTACATTACCATAACCCTAAAAATGAACCCATGGGGCCAAATACTTTCAATTTGAGAAATGATGCATTTTCAGGTTTCTGATTGCACTCATTTGAAATATGCACTTCATTTTGACACTACATTACCATAACCCTAAAAATGAACCCCCTGGGCCAAAAACTTTCAAATCATAAAATGATGCATTTGTGGGTTTCTGATTGTAGCAATTTCAAATATGCACTCCATTACTAAAACCCTGAAATTGAACCCCTAGACCCAAAAATTTCAAATTGTGAAATGATGCATTTGGGTTTCTGATTACAATGATTTGAAATATGCACTCCATTCTGACAGTACATCACCATAACCCTGAAATTAAACCCCTGGGCCAAAACTTTCAAATTGTGAAATGATACATTGTGGGTTTCTAATTGCACTGATTTGATATATAATGCACTCCATTTTGACACTACATTACCATAACCCTGAAAATGAACCACTGGGGCCAAAAACTTTCAATTTGTGAAATGATGCATTTTTGAGTTTCTGATTGCACTGATTTCAAATTTGGGTTTCTGATTGCACTGATTTGATATATGCACTCCATTCTGACACTACATTACCATAACCCTAAAAATGAACCCATGGGGCCAAATACTTTCAATTTGAGAAATGATGCATTTTCAGGTTTCTGATTGCACTCATTTGAAATATGCACTTCATTTTGACACTACATTACCATAACCCTAAAAATGAACCCCCTGGGCCAAAAACTTTCAAATCATAAAATGATGCATTTGTGGGTTTCTGATTGTAGCGATTTCAAATATGCACTCCATTACTAAAACCCTGAAATTGAACCCCTAGACCCAAAAATTTCAAATTGTGAAATGATGCATTTTGCGGGATTCTAATTGCACTGATTTGAAATAACTCAATTTCAACTCTACATTACTGTAAGCCTTAAATTGAACCCCTGGGGCTAATAAATTAGAACTTGTGAAATGATGCATTTGTGGCTTTTTGATTGCCTTCATTTGAAATATGCACTTGATTTTGACACTACATTACCATAACACTGAAAATGAACCTCCAGGGCCAAAAATTTTCAAATCATAAAATGATGCATTTGTGGGTTTCTGACTGTAGCCATTTCAAATATGCGCTCCATTTTGACACCACATTACTAAAACCCTGATAATGAACCCCTGGGCCCAAAAACTTTCAATTTGTGAAATGATGCATTTGTGGGTTTTTATTGCAGTGATTTGAGATGTGCACTTTATTTTTACTCTACATTACCATAACCTTTAAGTCTAACCCCCGGGGCTAAAAAATTGAAAATTGTGAATTGATGCATTTGTTGATTGATGATAGCGATGATTTGAAATATTCATTCCATTTTGACACTACATTACCATAAACCTGAAAATGAGTTTACAGGGGTTTCCAAATTAGGGACTGAGTTTATGGAGTTTCCAAATTAGGGGCTGAGTTTATGGGAGTTTCCAAATTAGGGGCTGAGTTTAAGGCAGTTTCCAAATTAGGGGCTGAGTTTATGGGAGTTTCTAAATTAGGGGCTGAGTTTATGGGAGTTTCCAAATTAGGGGCTGAGTTTACAGGAGTTTCCAAATTATGGGTTGAGTTTCCAAATTAGGGGCTGAGTTTATGGGAGTTTCCAAATTAGGGGCTGAGTTGATGGGAGTTTTCAAATTAGAGGCTGAGTTTATGGGAGCTTACAAATTAGGGGCTGAGTTTACAGGAGTTTGCAAGTTAGGGACTGAGTTTACAGGAGTTTGCAAGTTAGGGGCTGAGTTTACAGGGGTTTCCAAATTAGGGGCTGAGTTTACAGAAGTTTCCAAATTAGGGGCTGAGTTTATGGGAGTTTCCAAATTAGGGGCTGAGTTTACAGGATTTTCCAAACCAGGGGCTGCATTTACTGGATTTAGAGGGGGTCCCCATGGGGTGCCATTTTGGGGGGGCTCCAGGGGGTGCCATTTTTTGGAGGTACATATGGGGGTGCCATTTCAAGGGGGTCCCCATGGGATGCCATTTTTTGGAGGTACATATGGGGGTGCCATTTCAAGGGGGTCCCCATGGGATGCCATTTTTTGGGTGGTCCCCACGGGGGCCATTTTTTGCTGGTCCTCAGGGGGGTGCTATTTTTTTTGGGGGGGGGGTCCATAGGGGGGCCATCTTTGGGTGGGTACCCAGGGGGTGCCATTTTTGTGGGGTTTCCAAGGGGGTGCCATGTTTGGGGGGTCCCTAGGGGAGTGCCATTATTGGGGGGTCCCTATTGAGTGCCATTTGTTGATGGTCCTCCAGGGGGTGCCATTTCTGTGGGGTCCCTAGGGGGTCTCATTTTTGGCCAGTTCTCAGGGGGTGCCATTTTTGGGGGGTTCCCCGGGGGGTGCCATATGGAAGGGGGTACCCACTGGGGTGTCAGTTTTTGCAAGCCTCTGAGTAGTGGGTTTTGTGGTTCTCTACAATTAATACCACAAGGATTTACAAACACAAAAAGAACAGCAAAGCACAAATGTAACCAATTTAAGATTACAACAAAGTTTGACACCTTGCATAAACCACACTATCATATCACAAAACCTATACCACACAGAATGCACACTGCACACCATCATACCAAATTGCAAACTGTCCACATTTTACCATTGAGTTTCATGCCCAACCATTTTAAGGAACTAATCAAAAATCTATTCCAAAACATTGCATCTTTGGTATTGGTCTTGTTATTGTTGGTACATTACATACTGCATTTCAAAACACATGCCTAGCATGTGGGCAAACTTAACTAAAGTATCATATTTCCTCCAATGACAGAGGACCCATATATTTTTTCACCACCTCTTTACCCACCTCTCCATTGAAGACACCAGTCTAGACTTTAAGCCATATTATAGGAAATACACCACTCTAGTTAAGGTTGCCCACATGCTAGCCATGTATTTTGATGTAATGTACCAACAATAACAAGA